>CM057816.1:21624661-22019661 GCA_030067965.1 Latrodectus elegans
TGAATTGTCTCTTTATGCAAGGTTTTGGCACTTGTTCAAGTGTCTGAAAATAAATTTCACTCTTTCACGAAAATATTATTTCTTTTTTTTTTTTTTTTTACTTTATTATTATTTTTTTGTCTTCTGCCCCTTCGCCTTTATTTCTTTTTTTTTTTCTTAAAAGTTTTATATGCTTATGATGATGCGAGATACAGTTTCGCATCGGGGACGCTAGGGGGACCATGCCATAGAAAAATGAATAGCATTTCGTTAAGTGCTAGAAAGAGTGCGTGACCCCGAAAAAGAAAAATGAGATTAGATTTTATTGCCTGCGGTTAAGAAAAAAAGAAATATTTTAGTGGTTTCTTCAATTGCAGGTGAAAAAAGAATTTTTTTTAAAAAAAATATAACAATAACCGTCAAAATAATACAATAATATTTTGCATAAAAAAAATTTAAAAAAAGGAGTTACATGAAATAAATAATAAATAATGCATTCTATCATTATTCAGCTTCATAATCAAACATATTTAGTTCTTGACAAAAAAAATGCAGTCAATTAAATGAATGATAATTTATTTCCCTCAAATGCTTTTTACCTAAATTTGAATTTTACAGTTAAAAGTTCGAATCGAAACATGTTGTTAGTTCTTTTTCATTCAACACAGCGTATAACCACTTTCTCCCATGTTTCACATTTCTTCTTTCATATTTTAACCGTCGGATATTTTACAGTTTGTAATCTGATTTATGAAGCAATGTTTGTATTCAATATTATTTCAATACATCTATTCGATAATGCATATCGTTTTTTTCTAGAATCTGATTTTCCCACTTGTATGTTGCAGGTTAAATCTTGATTAAGCCAGCAATACGATAATTTGTGTATTTGACCATTTTGCCCTGTTTTGCTAAGGTTTAAGGCATTGTAGTCAATATCTAATCAAATGCCTCACAAACAAGCTTTCGTGAACTAATATTCATGTTTATGTAGCGATGCATAAATTAAATTTAGCGATAATTAAATTTAACATCTCTTATTAAGAACGAGCACAATTCAAGTATTCTACTTCACATCGGCTCTCATATCCGTCTGCAATTTCTCCATTTTGTTCCCCGCATTGATTAGTCAGGTATAATCATAAAAAAACACCGATATTTGGCTGATTAAGTAAGCATATTTATTCTTTGAACACAAGACAAGAGCGTTAATAAAGTTACACCAGAGTTTTGGAATAAAAAGAGCCATTCTAAGCTCATAAAACCAGCAAATCTTATTTTAATCACTACTCGAACAAATAGTTTTATAATCGTAAATCAAGCCTATTTTTTAACTATAAAATTGTTGTTTCCTTCATTTGAGTTGAGAGCATGAGTACTTCACACGTAATTAAATACATCGTATTGAGACGGCGTGGTAAATTCTAATTGTCGACGAATTTGTTGTTTGCTTTCAAATCCCATTCTTCGAGTGCAAACAAACAAGGCGAAGCTCATCATCGAATGCCTTAGAATACTGTCGAAACTCATTTGTTTATAAAACGATTTTTTATATGAAAACCAAAGCATCGGTTTGAGAACCCGTTTTCCATTGATTCTAGCCATTAACACTTTGACAATAGAACAGATGAGAATGACAAATGAAAAAATGAAAAAGACAAGACATAGCATCCATTTTATGGTTACCTTAAAACGGCATAGTTGATTTAAAATTTTAAAAGTTTCACTAATTAATGGAATTTTAAATTAATAATTGCAATTAATATGTCTTTTTTCTTTTTGGATGTTAATCTCATAATTTAATTACATCACATTTATTCTATTTCATGGCTCTTTATTACAAAAATTATCATTGATTTAAAAAATTGCTTAAACAGCAAAAATAATGAAATCTTTATATAATTAAATAAGAATAAGCACAACCTCTGACACTTTTGAACAACTACGAATAAATTGTTTCTTCGCTACTGAAAAAAATGATTCCATTCTCTTGAATCGAAAAGATGTGTTAATTAAGTATATTTTCGAATATTGTAGTGACTGAATCACTACAACCCAGGTATAGCCGCCAATAAAAATTTTTTATTTGTATTATTAATTGCAATATAATTAGATGGTAATTAGTTTTTTATTTGAATAAAAGCAAATGCATTGCAGAAATGTGAGGGATTTATTGAATTCAAGAAATTATTCGTAATTTTCAAGAATTGAAATAAACCTTTAACAAGCGAAATATTATCATGCTGATTTTAATATCATTTTACAAGTGAAGTGTTTGAAAATATATTTTGGAAAAATATAAAGTTCAGTTTTGCGAAATATTTTACAAAATCTATTACTTTATGTTAGTTTATTAGAACTAAACAGTTGAAACAGTTAAGATTATTGAATTGAAAATGATATAAAACCCTCTGGGGAAATTAAGACATACATCTAAAATAAGCTAAAAGAATTCTTTGTTTTTTTACCAAAAGTTAAAAGGATTTGAATATTAAACATAGATTTTCATTAAACAGTAATATATAAAATGCGTTATACAATATGTGTCTTTTAAAAACATTTTGTCATTTGTTCATTAATTTTTTTGCTAATCCTGTTTTGTAATATTTATTGTTACAGTTAATAATTTCGAAGCCCGTTGGCTTATTGGTAACGTCTCGCGTTCCCAAGGCATAGATCCGAGGTTTGATCCTCGAGATGAGTAAGGTCGACTCAGCCTTTCATCCCTTCAGTGGATCCATAAATTGAGTACCAAGCATGCTTGAGAACTAAAACCTGGGGGTTTCATGTTACGCTGACCACAAACTTAATCCGGAAAATTGCTTTTACACCTCATGATTTCTCGGTCAAGAAAACAGACATAGGGTACTGTTGGCCTTGACCCACATGGGCTGTCGTGCCAGAGAGTTTAGTTTATTAATGCTGTTATCTTTGGACAGTTAAGCTAGTTTTATGGGGTGCTCTGCTCCACTTTTCCATCTGAACGATAATTTTTCCGATTTCTTTAGTACACACATGCCATAGGTACTCATTTATAGGGTAGGCACAACCCATGCATACAAAGAATGGACAAAGACAGGATAGACAGAGAGAGAAAGTATATCCACGCCTGAACTGGGGTTCGAACCCAGGACCTCTCTAACCGCAGTCAGACACTCTGACCACTAGACATGCTGGGTGGCAGTTTATTAATAATTTTGTGAAGAAGGTATGAGCTTTAAAATATACTTTATTGACAAATTCTAGATTTTTAAAAATTATAAAATTGTGAAAAATAAATATTTAATGAAAGACATTTTAATTAAAAATATTTTAAAGTGCAACTCAATAAACTAATTTAAAATGCTTTTGAATTCTCTGTAGCTATATATATATCAGTAGTAACGTCATAACTAACAAGAGTTTTTAAAAGATATCTCAAAGTAAAAATAACAAAACTTGAGATTCATTTGTAAAAAGAATAACGAATGAATTTACGAAAATATTATCTTGAGAATATCACAGATATGAATCAAAATACGAAAGAAACAAAGTTTTAACATAATATAAATTTCTTTGACATATGAATAATATTAAAAAATTTCTTTTACTTGTACATAAGCTTTAAGCTAAGATGACTTTTTATATAAATTAATATTTGGCAAGTATTATAGCTAAGCTTTTATCAAAATGTAAATATAAGAATTTAATTGAAAAGAACGATGAATAAAACAAGCTGTCATCTCAGTTAATGTATAATGATTACCATAAAAGTATAAATGTTTACTTTTAAGTACTGTGACATAAATTATTTCCATAGAAAAGCACAGATATTCTCTCTAAGAGGAAATACCGTTTTAAAATTTTCATTTGAAATTCAATAAAATATGGGAATATAAATTATTCAGTGTGACCCGAGTAACGTGAATTTAAATTTTACATACCAAGAAATCTATTCATAACTTATAATTTACTTCATATTTTTTTTGTCGCTGAACACCTCGGTTTTAATATTCAATCGAAAATCTAAAATGCATTCATTTGAAGTGGAAGAATTCAAAAAATATCAATTCCTCTAACGTTTTGTTATTGTTTATTTTGTATATTTTAGAAATGCTTTATATGAAAGAAATTCGATTTTATCTTAAATTTTTAATCTTAAAATGAATGGGAAATTCGAAGGAGTCTGAGGTAAAAGTGAAGGTTTGCGAAAGTAAGACATAAAATCACCTTCGAGAATTTAAAATCTTCGATAACGTCAATCTCTGCCAGCGATACCAACATCAAATTTTATTCATTCATTCCATTAAAAAAAAAATAAATTCAGAGAAAATCTATTCTTGAAATTCCGGTCACAGTTACAAAGAAAAGGGAAGGAAAAAATAGGAAAAGGTTTTCTCGGCTAAAAGTAGGAGAAAAAAAGTTTTTTCTTAATATTTATTCTGGGGTACAACTCCTTCTGTTTGTCCAGAATGGAAAAAAAATCAATAAGACTTTTTAGGATTCCGATTTTTTTTCCAATTCTCGAATATATTTCTTTTTTATTATTATTATATCAACTGAACTCATTTTTTCTGGATGTAATACAGGTAAAGAAAAATTTTGTTCCTACGGAAAAAGGAAACTTTTATTTTATAAGAAAAATTTTGGAATTTACAACGGAAATGAAATTTTGTTTGACCTATAGAAGGATGTTTGCCCGTGTGATTTATCATTTTGCAGGTGTTGATATATATAAAATGTTCTCGAAAAGTATTTTCAGCTAAATAAAGGAAAAATAGAGTTTTTTTAACGTTTAGATTTACATTTTCATTGTTTAGCTAAAATTAAAACAATTGTTACGATGTATTGCAAATAATGTTTTAGTGATTCAATTGAGATTCTAAAGTAGTATGCCATTTCAGGAAATGGTTAAAAGATTTATGGATAAAATCTCCAACACCTACGAACGACACAGAAGGAATAAAAACACTTGCTATTAAACAATGGCATAGTACAAGAAAACTAATATGGTTCCTCTGAGGCCTTATAGTTTTTTTTTGTACATGACGACAATGATTCTAACAAGAGAGCTCAGTTGGAAGAGCGTCGTTCTCGCGACTCAATGAAAGTGAGTTCAATCCTAAGACCGGCAAAATACAATGTGTTTTCTGATAGTAGAAGTGCTATTCAGCATTTGGCCTATTGGCATCATGTGAGTGATAGTACTAGTGCAGACATCCTCGGGAAACTAAAACATCTTTCCTATCGTCATCATATCCACTTTCAGTGGATTCCGTCCCATGTGGATGATGCTGGTAATGAAATTGTTGACAGTTTGGCTCGAGATGATGATAGCGATTTCACCACGCCTGCCGCTTCTTGTAATCATATGGAGATTTTTTTTTAATTTAGGGCAACTGCAAGGGCTACCTGGATTGTCCCATCTGAGCATCCTTGGTACCAGGTGAGGTGTCCTGGTGGCTCCTTGGCTCGGGGCTGCAGTAGACGCGATCAAACTGTATTTGCACGTGCGGCCATCTGCTTTCCATGACTTTCGTAGGTGGTAACAAACATTTCGAGACCTGTACTAATTGTGTCTTCGGTGCAGGCCTCTCCTGACCACATTTTATCTTGTTTGGGGCTTACCAGACAAGACCTGATTCGGGTTTCCCCTTCTGGTGCTTGACTTTTTTAGGATGAATGAACTCATGGGCCTGATCTAGCTTTGCAGATCACGGGGATTGGAAACAACAACAAATACAATGTGTTCGCAAATGGCAACTGTGGCACGTTATGTTGAGATCGCAAATCCCACCAAGTTCCCAACCAAACAAATACCTCTAGTTGACACTTGAAGGTCTTGAAACTTCTACTTGGTCTCTACTTCTAAAACAGAATATCCATCACTGGTTTGTAGTGCTGCTATATAGTGTCATATGAACGAGGCGAAAATGAACTCTTCAAACTTGACAGGTGGCGTGAGAGAGCTTATAGTGCTGCCATCTAGTGTCATTAGAATGAGGGAGAAATGAACTTTTCAGACGTGACAAGGAGCTGTACTCTCTGTCAGGCGCATCAAATGTCAGGATTGGACTTGAGTGGATTTGAGGTTTGTACAAATTGTTGAATAAATAGTAACAGAGGTGCCTTAGTCCCAAAATGCCTGGGTACTGAGACAAAACAAAGGAGAATTTATTGCATGGTCTCCGAACCACTACAAACTTCCCCATCAAATTCAAGAACTCTTGAAGCAAAGTCTAGACGCTGAAACATTAAGATATTACCTAGGTCAGAAAACAATGTGAAAATCAAAGATCACAAAAATTGCTCTATAGCAGTGAAAAGACAATAGCAAATGCACGCTAAAGAATTAACACACTAGGCTTATCACGACATTATATCAAACTATGTTCGAAACTGAGAAAATATGTGAAATTATTTAACTTCTTACCCAGATGTGATAACAATCATTTTCAAATTGCTTGCTGTTCATAAAGTTACTTTGAAAAGATATACCCTAATATCCTTTCCCAGATAACGGTGTATGTAAAATTCCATCTTGGGAGATTACATGAAATGATGTAATGTAAAATTTCATCCGTTGACAGATATAGAAAGTGCACAGTAAAGCATGTTCCATATAACGAGATTTGATTTTGCTATTTTCGAAAACATCTTAAATTTTGTGGAAAGATTTTTAAAATTAATAATGTAAAATATTTCTGACTTTGGAATTGTTTGATACTTTTAATTATATCTCAAATACACTTTTACTTAATTATATATCTCGAATTGCCGAAGATATAGCAATCCATCTTGAGAAATTATTTTCAGTTATCAATTTCTATCAAAAGTGACATCTATCAAAGTGACAAGATTACTGAAATTCCTCTGAAAACCGAGACCAATAAAGCCACGTGGTAGCAATAGCGCGTATGCTATGTATCGAATTTTAATTGCGTCACATTTTAAAGCATTAGGAGTTCCTTCAAATTTCTTAAAGCTCAACTTACAAAATACTTGCAACTTATAAGGGTGCTTTGAAAACATTTACTGGATGTTACAAAGATGAAAGTCCAAGTTAACTGATTATGTTGGTTGATGGTGCTGCATCTGAATGGCAGTATATTATTTAAGATGGGTTCTTACTGTTTTTAAATGAGATATTAGGATCCATTATTTGTGCACCAATTGAGATAATATTCCATTAACACCAAAACACATTTTTCACTGATCTGCCATGTTAAGATCTCTTTTTCAGCTCGGGGAATTCCCTCCTCTGGACATCAAAAAGAGTCTGCACCAAAAAAATATGAAAGAAATAGCCAGCTGTGTTCTTGCACTCTCGTTGTCACCTATAATTCTCCCCATGGACACGACACCAACCAATCAACTTACTGCTTTTCTTTTAAAAAAGATTCCCCATATTCACCGATAAATTCGATTTAATCATTCAAATATGAAGTAGCTTTAGTTTATAAATAATGCGTTTTAATGCATTGGAATATTTCAATACGTAATTATTGTTATTAAAATTAATCCTATGTTTTTGATTCAGAAAGTAGTTTCGCTTAACAAAGTATAATAAGCTTCGAATAATTGTTAATTTTATTATTGTTTCTTGCACTATTTAAAGGAGATAAACTGCCTTTTCATTGTATTTACTAATCAATCATTTGAGTAATTTAAAATAGCCTTGAATTTCCATTGTAACATTACTTTTACACCCCTCTTTAAATGATCCTAAAAATAGAATAAAACTCACATTAAAATGTTAGTAAGCTTAATTCGAACGCTTGGGTAAATGTCTTAACAAGGAAGTTGGAGCGAGAATCCATTGAAGAAATTAACTCACACGCAAACAGTGATGACATTTTAAGCTTCTTATTCGTAGAAAGAACTAGAATGGATGATTTGGCAGGTGTCAGAATAGCAGATCCGCACGTGCTAATATTTTTTATTAGACAGGAACACCCCTGGCATAAAGCGAAACAATTATCGTTTGCAATCTTTATGCGCAACGATTTTAACTCTGTTTTCATTTAAGTAGGGCGTAACATTTATGTTTAAAGAAGCAAGTCTTATTACGATTTTAGTGTTAAGTAAAGCAATGATTTTTTTTATTAAAGTATTTGCAAATTTGCGACTATAAGTTAGGATATTTAATGATACAAACTATTTGGATCCATGTTTATGCAGTTCAAGTCTCAAATTTTAATATTTTTAAATATATATTTCTCTAGTCGCAAGGAAATTATTTAAAATAATATTTACAAGATGCACAAAATGAAACCAAAAAGTAAACATAAAAATTCATAAGACGATGTGTGATTTGAATTCATAAATTTATGAATAAATATGTTTTTTGATATATGTATCTTTAAATGCAATGTAACAGTAACGAATTATTAACCAAATGGTTTCACAATTCAATTTTAAATAGAATAAACATTAAATTATCAGAGAATTTGAGAAGCACTATATTTAAACCACTGAATTGTATAATACAACAGGTTATTTAAAAATCGGCTGTTTAAAATTACTTAAGTTGTTTTAAACAATATGTAGAAGAAATGTTAAATATATTTATGTTGTGTGCGTGCATGTTGAAATATATTTTATTTTAGATACCATAAATTATGCATACCTTGTAGAATTTAATACTATAGACTCATATCTCTTATTTTAGACAGTAAAATAATTAAAACAGACTTAAACTCTAAAACATTTTTACGTAATCCAGATATTAAGAATTTTAGCTAAGAGTTGGTTAGTCCAAATTTTTTTAAAAGAATAAAAATATTTTCAAAGAATATCATTCATTGAAGCTTTGAATTATAATATAATTTTAGTGGTAATGATATAACATTCAAGAAAATTTATTATAAATGTATGTGTGTGTGTATACATATATATATATATATATATATATATATATATATATATATATATCTGTATGTGTGTGTCGTGACAAATATCTTTAATCTATGATTTCATATAATAATCACTAAATTTGGTAAAGTTGATAAATTATTAAATATTTACAGAATTATAAATCATTCTATAACATTTGTCACACGTTTTGGGTGATTATTAATAATCATTAATAATTAATAAATAACCACCTGCTTATTACATGTACTGTAATGGACTATGTGTATTTATGAATTTATACATGCATATACATGTATATAGGCTCGTTTTTTATTCTATCATAATAAAATGTTTAATTTTTCGAATCATATTTTAAAACATTATTAAGAAAATAACAGACATAATATTATTTTTAATCTTATATACTTTTGGTTATAGAGTCTTAATATTAAGGCTACTTTTATATCTGCCATCAATATCTCTAAATGAATACGAAAAATTAAGTAATTATCATGAAAATTTACACTTTTCTGTCTAAATAATGATAAGCATCATAATCTGATTATAAGAAAAGATACACTCATCATCATACTGCACAATTTACAAAGTTCTACTCTATGATCTCGAGTCAAAATTTTTCCACCCTCATAACGTTTCGACTCGCTGGTCTGGTAAATTGCTTCAGATTTTTAGAGGGACGTAAAATTTTATAACATGCAGAAATAAAAAGTTATTGAATCTGAAATAGATTTTTAAACAAAAATGTGGATCGATAAAAATACAAACAAAATTATGAGTAATCGCTTCTAATAAATTTACTTTAAACTTAAAAAAAAATTTAAATATTAAGTTTAAACCACATTCTTGTTCATATCTATCTATCTTTCTATTTAAATGTTAGAAAATAAATCTTTTTTGGATTTGTATTGCAAATGAATTTATTTCAAATTATTTTCCTTATTTTAAAGGATAATGTTGTTATTGTTCTTGATAATAAACATAATATTAGAAATAATTCGTCAATATTATGTATATTGTTTATGTATGTTTAGTAATACGTTTAAAAATATTAAGCATATAATTCGTCAAAATTTCAACAAAATTAATAAATATAGAAAATGAATAGCAAAAAACTCTTACAACATATATATAGGATTCTTGAAGTCATAAAAATGTCGAAATGATCAGATAATATTAAAATTGAATTAATATAACTTAAACTAATCAAACCATGAATTAATTTGCATTAAACAATAGCAAAATTAAATAAAATTTAGGGAAAAAAAGGATAAAATAAAAAAAATTCCCGCATAAATAAAAAAGTAGAGAGAATAAGGAAATTTCTAAATTTATTTTGGTGAGGATTCCTTAGAATTAAATAATATGTGCCTTATACTATAGTACAAATAAAGATGTAACAAAAGAACTGAAAACTTAAACTATACATTTGAAATCAACAAAAATCAAGAAACAAAGAAAACGAAAAGCTAAATAAATACTTTATACTATACAGTTTACCACACGTAATGGTATAAAAGGTTTAAAAAATTTATAAAATAGCTTAAAAATCAAAATTTCTAAGTTTAAAAATGCAATAAAAGAAACTATTTATCAAAGATTTTTAATAAATCTGGATTAAAATGATTTAAATTAGAAACGTTAATTTGAAATTATAAAATAAATTGCTATTGATATCTCTCTCTCTCTCTCTCTCTCTCTCTCATTTAAATGATTTTATAGTAATTTAACTTCCCAAAAATCAGAAAGAATAATAAGTTTAATGAGAAAGTTATGGCGCAACAATTTCAGTTAACAATATTCCACCTGAAATGGTAATAAAAAGTAAAGATGTAATTTATATTATTGCATGAAAATAAAATAAATAATTAAAATAAAAATAAATTATAATAAATAAATCGAATATGTAAAATGAAGATGAACGGAAACTCGCGTTAATGTTATTATCTCTCATTCACTAATTAAAAGATCAAAACATTCTGGGTGTTTACGTAAAAAAAAATAATTAAGAAATAACAAAACCGCGAAAGAAGACAGCAAAAAAGTCATTTTTAAAATACCTCAAAAGTAAGATTTCGGTAATTATTAAGTTTATAATAAGAAGAATAAGATTAAAAATTAACATTTCCCGAAATATTTTAGTATTAAACTATCATTGTATTTCTTGGTCGAAAATGTTAAAATATTTGTATTAGAAGTTTAGATATTAATTCATAAAACGGAATAAGAGAGATTGGGGAAAACGTGAAAATATGTTTTTATTTTTAATTCTTAACTTATTAAAAACCTTTTTTAAAATAAAATTTTTAAAGTTAATTGGAATTAAATCATTAAAATAAGACTTAAGAAATATCTGATAATTTTATAGATAATAGTAAGATCTAACTTATATATATTAGAAATCCAACTTACAATTTTAATGACTTTGAAATTGCAGTATATTTTCTTAACACATGTTTCGTTATTGTGGTTGTCGTATGCCAGCTAGGCTGCTCCACTTTTCCAACTGAACCATATTTGGTGTGAAGTCAGACTTCCTCGGTACACACATGCCATAGGTACCCGTTTATAGGGTAGGCCACCATTCACAGCCCATTCATGCAAAGAAAGGGCAAAGACAGGATAGATAGAGAGAGAAAGTACATCCATACCCGAACCGGGATTCGAACCCAGGACCACCCTATCTGCAATTAGACAAGCTGACCACTAAAAAAGTTATTTCGCATATTCATCAATTTCAAAAGAGGTTTGCAGTTCTCACAAGAAATGCAATTCTTCACTTTAAAATAACGCCTATTTTGAAATAAATACTTTTAACTAACAAACTATATTATTAGATTTTTTTCTATGGTGAAAAAATTTAATTTCATGAAATAACAATACTTAAATTAGTAGTATAGTCTAAGAACTATACTCATACAGAAAAAAAATCTCAAAATTTAATATTTTATTTGACAATTTTGATAAAGGAATTACTCCGAACATATACCTTGAACATGGTTCTACTGATAATTATCATGAATGCTTTTCTAAAATCATCTGTTTATGAAAATAAATTATTTTTACTTTTTTCCAGATAATTTCCTATAAAATGTTTTTTTTTTTTTTGTATTTTTACAATAGATGTGAGAGATGTAAATTGCCGTCCATGCTGACTACTAATTCAGAAATCTTCTGATTAAATTTATTTGAATGTCTCTCAATTGCTCTAAAATGGATAACTTTTGTTTGAGAAATCTTTTTTATGCACGTTATCATGTCTACCCCCTTTCAATTTATTGCTGTAGAAATGAAATAAATTACGTGTTATTGAATTGATTTAACATTCACCTGTAGTATTGTCTGCAATATCATCACATGACTAATTGTGGGTTGGGACTTGCTTGAACTTTGAAGTCCGATAGCTTAATCCTCCTAATCTGATAGATCATCAGATTAGGGTTAACACTTCAACCACCTGTTAGAGTAATTTTGTAAATTTATTTACATCAATTCTCATTAGTTAATAGTTCATTTAAGTGCATTTTATTAAATGATACCAATTCCTAGTTACTAATGTAAAAAAAATGTACCTTTTAATAATTAATTATTTATTTCTCTTAATTATTAACTTAAAAATTTAAACTTCAAAATCATAAAATTTGTCTTTTATTTTTAAATTTACTCATTAACTTAAGAATATCAATAACATTTAATGCTTCATCTATTGCTTTTTCATACATCTTGTTTTACGAAAAAAGTCCAGTATGGAGTTCTCTTATAAAATCTTGAAGTTTTCCTCTTAAAACGGCAAAAAACTTCTCAATCATAAATGTTTTCACGTTTTGGTGTTGGTACTTTTAATCACCAGAAAATTTCAAATTCTGACCAAGCTCAAATTAAATCATGGTATTTAACAAATATTCATCAATTTGCGTATGGCAAAAATTTTCAACTTAAACTATATGAGATTGAAATTGAAAAGAATGATAATTCATTGACTGCATTACAGGTGTGCAGGTGTGTTCTAAATTTTCCATTTCAAATCAATCTACATCGGGGATCATATATAAAATACATATGAGAATATAAAATAATAAAATATTGAAAAAGAGAGATAATATGTATGAGTAGCATACTATTTTTAAAACTGCATGTCTTCGACAATTTTATATTGAATGCTACCCATTCAATGAACTAGATTATTTGAATTAAGCTATCTTATTACCAAAATCCTCACTTTATAAATTGAAGCGCATCAACAAAATACCCATACAGCACTTATACGGGCCTTTCTACATATATTAACCTGATAAATGGGTGCTTTTCCTTTTAGATGCCATTTCTGCGGTCCTTTCTTTACTTTACGTTTCCTCAAAATGGCGCTCGTTTGGCGACTTTAATCAGGTTCTTTTTTTCCCCGTTACAATTCCCTTCCATGGTAAAAATTTCTATTCCTCTTACAGGTCATTTCGCTTCCGCTTTTCTCTGCTAAATTAGCTCCGAATGGCTTAGCCGCCCTCTTAGCTCTCCAAAACAATCACTGCTCTGTACACTCTGATGTCTCTTTTCCTCGGCGAATATGGAGAAACGGCCAAGAATCTGAATCGATCCCCCACATCAAGGGGGCGTATGCACAATACTCGAGATTAAATATAACATTTCAAAGTCGGAATTACACAGCTTCCACACACACATATATATACATGAGACGTTTACTTTTCTCTTAAATATTAAAAACTAAGTTATTATATTTAAATCTGTTATCGCATTCATTTTATAACAGAAGCACAATAGTTTTATTTTCAGAAATTTATTGAAAAAGAGCTTTTGTTTTCTCAAAATTTAACAGATTCGTTGAAATGGCTAATTTTTGTTTGAAATTTTAAACGAAACTGAATCGCATTTTTATAAATACTGAAGTAAACTTTATTGTGAAACATGATTATTATACGAAATAGAAAATATTAAGTTTCTGATCATCGCCTAATAGTAATTTTCTGATTATCATGTATGGTGAGTTATTTTTGTGTTAATTCACTAATTTTTGTTGAGTGTTTGTGTGAACACTTTCTTGGTTTGATTGAATATTTTGAAGTAAAATGACCAGTACGTCGCTATAATATGGATTTAATATAAATGGAAAAACAAAGACAAATCTATGAGTGATTACTTCAACGTCATCTTATTCTGAAATATTCAACAATACAAAGTAATGGAAAACTGAAAAGAAAATTGCTATATGTACTGTAGTTATAATTATCACAATATTTGCTTGAATGCACACATACACAACTTTAAGATAATTAAACTAAACGTCTCAAATTGTTTCAATCATCAATTGGCTTTCTTTTTACTAAATTCAAAGTGCGATCTACTTTTTAACTAATAACTTCTACATAGGAATTTTTTGCTGTTATTTTTCTGAAATTATTAGTCAACTTCACCATAACTCTATATGCTTTATCGTATTAATAGAAACTGGATTGTTATCAGCTTTTTTACTGAAAAAATGTTAGTTGTTACAGTTGAATATTAAAATTATTTAGAGACTCTACCCAAATTTTACTGATTAAAATACAAGATTATAAACCATTTAAGGAAAAATTACTTACACCCGTAAGCTGGGCCAATATATATACATTTTCTCGTTTAGTTTTAAAATTAAATTTTACTAAAAATTAAGAAGCCAAGATACTTTGATTTCTGTACACACTTTTTGAAATGCAGAACCGAGATTAATTATAGAAATTTAAACACTCATTATTTGAATAAATAATTAACTATATTTTTATTATCTGATAGTTATGAAATAGGAACTGGCAACTATTAGCAAAATGTTTTTCAATGATTCATAATATTTTATTTGTTAAAAGCATCAAATTGTTCTTAAATATAAAAGGTGAAGATTTCCCCTCAAAAACTTCTAATTTACATCCATTGACCTTTATAGTCAGAATTTTTTTCAGAACTTTTTATATTGATAAAATATTACTTTGATAACTGTATGTACAATTATCAAAGCAAGGTATTAGTTAATGAAGAAAAATAACATCAGTAAAGTTTAAAAATAACATTTTATTAAATTAAAGTACAAAATTAACAGTCCGTTATATGATAGCGAGCAGATTTTCTAATAATTCGATTCCAAATATATATTCTTAATAAATCCTTTATTTTTCATATATAGGACAAAGTAATAAATTTATTCCTATTTTATTATCAACATCTTACCAATCGTATTATAGTAATAAGTGAGCCGAAGGCCCTGAATAAATCACTGAATTGGATTTTTCTATGCACATCATGGAAAAAAAATGATAAGATAGAAATAGATTTTTTACTACAACCTATAAACTACATGAATATTTTTACTATAACCTATTAACTTAATAGACAAAGCCAGGTATTTTTAAGAATTAATGAATAACAATTAAAAAATCAAATTGGTGATCGTTAACAAAACACTAATGTTATATGCAAAAAAATTATGCAAGTAACTGATTCTAAATATTTTTAATATTTAATATATATGTGTGTGTGTGTGTGTGTGTGTGTATATATATATATATATGTGTGTGTGTACTTCAATAAAATGGTTAATTTTTAAGTTTGTATTTAAGGAGGATAAAGCTCTCAAAAAGCACTATCATCCTACTAATTTTATTTTTCTGGCCTTATTAATTCACTAAAGAATGCCCCTAACACAGAACACGGCGTTATTTATTTTCTTTCGTATATAAGTTATCCTGATAAGAGAATTAACATTTTTTTTCCATGATGTGCTTAGAAAAATCCAATTCAGTGATTTATTCAGGGCCTTCAGCTCATTAACATTTAAAATCTCTATTTTTCGAAAGAAAAAATAAGTAAATAATGCAGCAGCTAATTTCTTTCAAGTTGTAACGGAGCATTTTTTCCGTAGATAAGGAAAAAAACGTGAAATTGCTTTCAGCTTGTTTCGCTAGCTTATTTTTATTTCTTTTATATAAAGTACTGTCTACTTTTAAATGAAACTTGTTCAAAATTTACATTTTGAGAATTTTGACTAGGGCTAAATTGTAATACATAAAATATTAACCTAAAAAGAGTGACAAAAGTACGCTACAAATAGTGATTTTTCAAAGCTAGTTTGATAAGCTTTTGATGCTTAATGTAAAATCTATAAAATTTTTCTCTTCAATGAAAATTATTAAAATTTAATTTTTACACAACATGATAAGTTAGTTTTTCTTCCTTTTGTATTAATTTTGTGTGATATAGGATAAATATAAATTATGAATTGAATTTCAGGATATAGGATTGCTATAAAATATTTAAAGAATATTTCATAAAAATTACAATTTTGATTGTATGTTAAAAAATTTTGATTATATGTTTATGTTTTTTGGTGCATTATTATAAAAACTTCTTTAAAAAAATTTACTTGTGGATGAGTTTGGAAAACATTTTATGAATTAATTTCAAAATTTCATTTGGTTAGAAATTTTTGAATTGAGATATTGCTTCAACTACTGCTACTATACTCCTTCTGTTTGTATAGTAGCAATGTTTTTGTATAATATATAGTAGCTTTTAGTATATAGTATGTAGTATACAGTATGTTATACATAGGATCTATTATATACTATATAGTCGATTCTTAGATCCCTTTCCATGTAAACCGAAGCAAATAGCAAAACATATGAACTATGAAACTATCATGGAAATTGCAACTTTTTCAAGAAATTGATCATCTTCATTTGATTTTTAACAAACATTTGCTCTTTTAGAACTACTTAACATTCTAAAAAATTGATTTACTCTGATGATCTAACTTATAAGGATAAGATTAAAAGAAAAACAGATACATAATATTAGAAAATAGCATAACATGTTTGATACATTTACTGGTACAAAATCTTTAACTGACCATCTTAATGCATGTTCTCTCTATATATTATTTATCTAATTCAGAATCTATAAACTTTACATAAAATTATTATTTAAAACAATTACTTTTATTGCTTTTTAATTTTAAAAACTCTCATACTCATAAATATACTAAATATAATTGTCTTGATAAAAGCATATAATTTAATATTTTATAAGCAAATAAATTATAAAATTTGTATTTATTATAAGGAGTTGAAAATGAGATTTCATTTTATATTTCTTTGTATGCTTTCATAGATGATTTTAGATGAATGAATTCTCAGTCATATGAGATACTTCTATAAATTTCAAAATAACTTAAAAATATTTTATGTTATACAAATTTGTTTTGATTTTATTTCATTGATGATGTTTAAATTAATATTTTAATTCGAAGAATCATCAAACATTTATTTGATCAGATTGTAAGATAAAGTGTGTAGAATAGTAAAAACGACATGTCAGGAAATGGATGTGAAAATGCTTAACATATACGAGAAACTTTAAGTTTTAGTTAAAGGATTAAAAAAAAACACATAAATTGTTTTTATATGATGTAAATTAAAAGTGTTTTCTTTGATAAAATCAATACATTCATTTTTCTCTCATTATTCATATACAGTAATAAATTATAATTCAGAACAGATAAATTCCTTCTTTTGACACTGCATACAGTATAAAAGTTCTCTTATCAATTACATTATGGACTTATTGAAGGAGTATGTATTATGCCAAGTGACTGGCATAAGTATATAGTTAGTTCTTCATGAAATATATGAAGCTGTTTCAGAGAAATAATTTCATATATAACATATTTATAAATATGTTATATATGAAATTATTTCATGTTATACAATTACACTCTTAATCGCTTATTCTGATGCGATTAAGAGTGTATCCTACACTCTTAATCGCATCAGAATAAGCGATTAAGAGTAATCCTACACTCTTAATCGCTTATTCTGATGCGGCTATGGACAGGCAATAGAAAACTCTACTTGATGGGAACAATAGAATCCCTGGCTCCTTACCACGATCTGTTGGTGTCACTTGTTTCCGGGTGACAACTGGACATGACTATCTACAAGGGCAACTGCATCGAATAAGTGTAATGGACTCTGCTAGTTGTCCATTGTGCAATCATGATGATATGGATGCTGCTGACCTCAAAAACTGTCCTGAAGATTTAAAGTTTATCACTGACAACTCTTTTGAAGCAACTAAAGGACTTTATTCTTGTTTTTATACTTGTTCGTCTTTTTATTGGGCTGCTCATCGATTAATGACAGAGATGCCGAGGATAGGCGTAGGATAAAATAAACTCTGAGTCACTTTATTCTAAATATATTATTATTAGGCTTTAACCAATAGATTACATATCCAATATTAATTTACCTATATACTACAGATTACATGATTGTCGTTATGTTCCAATACTACTATATTAAATATGATTTCTCCCTTTCACTGTTGGTGCTGAAAGTGGCCTCCACCAACTTTACCACATATGTGAGTACACTTGAGATGATTTATCTATATGCTTGTCAAATCTTGCGTTGTGATGTTGTAGATGACATCTTGGATTCCGATTTTAAGTTCTTCAATTGTCTGTGGATTTGTTTCGTATATTCTTCCCTTTAACAGCCCTTCCAAGAAATAAGTTAAAGTGGACAATTCAAGGGACTAAGGGTATCACATGACTTTTCTGATCGTCTTCTGGGGAAAAGTCTTCATGAACATGGGACAGTCATAATCAGGTCTGTGGCACTTGCAGCTTCCTACTGAAGCTCCTCTTCTGGAAGTTTTGAATAAAACTGCTTTAAAATTCCATAATCAAATTCACTCTTGATTGTCTTCTCAAAGAATATGGGCACCACACCCTGGGATTGCTGTATCAAAAACTAAAATACGAATTTAAATGAAATATTGTAAAAAAAAACGCAATATTCTTTAATATTACGAGAATCCGACCTGACATGGCATACTCTGTATTAAACAAAATAATTCTTGAGGTCATTTAATTTCAGCTGAAAGTTATTTATATGCGTTGAAGCCATAAATTTAAAAAAAAATCCACATTATTAATAATAATGAAAGACCCCCCTGGGAAGATAATTTGAATTCTATGCGTTGATACAAACGTTGAATCAATTTCTGTGATGTGTATTTATTTTTAAGATCACCAACTATTATGACTTTTTATAATCATAACACGCGCATTTATGAAACTATGCATTCAGAATATTGCCTTAAATTATGATACATATGTGTTGATATATTAAGATCAATTGTTAGTGCTATCACCAACTTAGATGAAAAGTGATTGTTTTGTTTTCAAAATATTGTCACTTATTATTTTGGAAAGAAATTAAAAACTATTCAGATACAATAATATGAATCTGAAAAGAAATAGAAAATTGCACGTTAAAATATATAACATTTTTTAATTCAAATTAATTTTCTCTTTGTAGATTTGAGGATATTTTCGATAAACCAAAAATGACTATAAAGTAATTTCGATTCAAAAATTTTTATTTGATATCACTTTTCATGTTTTGAAAGATATTTAATGGTAAACAATTTTACTTGAATTTTCTTTTGACAAACTATAAGTAATTGAATAAAATACAACAAAATAATGGATTAAGAAAACGAAATTCCGCATAAAATATTTCAATAGTTTATTAAAAATTTAAAAAAAAGTAAAATAATTACAAAAATCAGCTGTCTCATAAAATGTTTTATAGGAAAATAAACATTAGTAACAAAGGAGTGAAACAGAAAAGTTGAGAAGATTTGACTGCAGATGTTTTTCGCATTGGCTTAATGTATGAGGAAAAAGTTTCAAACAAATGCAGATTGGAAATTTCTTTCCTATTGAATGTATTCAAATTTCTTGTTTCCAATAAAAGTGAAAGAAATCGTTTCTTTGAACTCGTGGGATTTAAAAGATTTTTCTTTATTTTTCTTTTTCCAAAATAAACAGAAGTTGTATTCTATTCATTCAAATCTACGTTTTGCCGTTGTTAGATATTCTATTTTACAAAACAGAATCATTCTTTTGAATTAATTCAAAATTTATTCCTGTGGTGGAAGAAATCTTTACTATTGAGTGAAATGTTGGAGTAGAAATAATCGTAATCACGTAATATTTTTAGTAAATTA
Organism: Latrodectus elegans; assembly: GCA_030067965.1. Lineage (NCBI taxonomy): Eukaryota > Metazoa > Arthropoda > Arachnida > Araneae > Theridiidae > Latrodectus > Latrodectus elegans. The sequence goes on from CM057816.1 coordinate 21,644,552, forward strand.
ATTTCTTTATTTGTAATTTTGTCATTTTACTTTAACGTCCAAAAACTGATATATATATATGTATATATATATATATATATATATATATATATATATATATATATATATATATATATATATATATATATATATATATATATATATATATATATATATATATATTGGAAGAGTTGAAAATTTAATTTTATATTCAATCGTCAACTTACGAACTGTTATTTGAACAATTATTTATTTTTTTAACAAAAAAAAAAAAAAAAAAAGAATACCAATATCAATATATTAAAAAGAATTGTGGACAAATTTTAAAGTTTTCAGGAAATTATTTGCATTTAAAGCTCTACAATTTCTAGAAATTCATTTATTCGTATTATCTATTTATTTGTATAATAAATACACAGGGAAATAAAGATTTACCATAGAGTTTTATTTAATAGAGATTTTTCATTGAATCACTTTAGTTACTGCTATTTTTTTTACAACGACGGACACTTGGGTGGCTAACCCTTCGCCATAACAAGGCCCGAAATTGATAATAATTTGTCATTACCCAGTGGGCACCTGTGAACCAAGTCAGGAAGGCGAGTAGCATTACCCGCGCAATACCACAACAAACCCGTTTATAACATTCATACAACATTACGAAAGAAAGGACAGTGAAACATAAAGAAGTAACAACCGTGACCGAACCGGAATTCGAACACGGGACCACAACTCAGGAGTCAGAAACGCTAACCATTCAGCCATTTATCGGCAAAGTTACTGATATAGTATATAATATTTTTAAACTATTAACTATCCATAATTTGCTACTTACATTAACATGAAACTATTGTTTGGTAAATAGCATTTCTATTCAGAGAATTTAGCAAAAATGAGGAGTGCATGTAATTAAAAATGTAATCACTCCCTGAAATTGTGTGTTTGATTAAACATACTTCATAGATTTAATTCAAAAGTCAACCAAATATTTGAAAATTATAATCTTGAAAGTTTTCAGGATATACATTGTTCTTTGGTTGGCCTGTCGAATTGGGATATTTATTAGTATTTTGTAAAGAAATTGGACAATTTAGTTAATAGTTAACAGTTTTAAATACATCTTAATAAACAAGAACATTTTGTGGTACTGGAATGGCTTTACCTTGGGAATTTAAAATATGAATGGTACATATAATAAATTTTCAATTTATAATAAATAATATTTTCAAATATCTTATAACAGCAATTTAGTTTATATTTTTGTTACCTACTTTAATTGTTTTCGAAGTAAATAACCTGAGAAAACAAAATGTAAACAAAAACACTTAAGAAGATTTTTAATTGTGCGCTTTACTTCGTAACAGAGTGTTTTTTAATTAAAGTAAAACCATTTTGCTGTTAGTAAATGAATCCCAGGATAAATCCCATGATCGGAAATGGTCATTGTACTTTTGAATAAATATTTATTATATTCTTTATAAACTGAACTTTATTACAAGATTAATAGCAGCTTAGTTTTATTATACTCTTGTAATTTCGAATTGTGGATATCACTAACAGCTTCTGAGTACTTCTGACGAGAATGAACGTTAACGGCACTTGGATATTTTGAATGACTATTTTTAGAAAAAAAGAACGTCTTAATATCTTCTTTAGGGCTTCTTATGACTGTCCAAAATAAGAATCGCAGAAAAAGATATACAATAAGACCAGTAAACACTAAAAAACATAATCCTTCAAGATACATGATATTCAGAACCGTCAATACGAAAGTGAAAACGTGCCAACCATTCGCACCCGATCGGAAAGTAGTCCAATCATCCAATCAGATATATCCCTTTGAGCGGGAATGTAATGCGTCACGATTGGAAGGCGTGGCCTTGATCAAATGAAGAATGTTTTTTTCACTGCAGTCTAAGAAAGGTTTCCCTAGCGTACCATTAAGAAACACATTTGTTTTCGAAGACTGGGTCTTAGCTAAAAATGCAGTTCATAAAAAAGGAAATACGAGAAATTTTCTGACAGACGATAAAGGAATATACGTGTTTTTAGACACTATATTGTTTTCTTTATTTCATTCTTTTTTGCTGTGACAATTTTCTGCAGCATCACTTAATTATTTCTTATTTTCCCTTGCTATTCCTAGAAACAAAAATGAAAAAAATATCATTTAGAACATATATATAGTGCTAAAAAATCTTTATAAAATTAAAAAAAATCCTTTTATCTAACTCTTGTCAGTTCTTAACAATAACTTTAATAATTAATGAATAGTCTATGAATAATAAATTTATAGATAGTGGGGTATATATATTTATTACATAATGTACAAAAACATTTCATGAAATTTTAGAAAATCTACAGCACAATGATAATTAATTTTTAATTAATTTCTTAATTATAAAATACATATTCATTATAATTAATAAGATACAAAATTAATTAATTTTATATAAAAGTAGATAAAATTTTTAAAATATGACAGGCTAGATTCATTTTTTACTTAAAGGTATATATCATTTAATACGTAACATTTTTAATATGGTTGATTACCTTTTTTTTATTAATTTTCAATAATTTTTACTTTATTAACCAGTAAAAACCGTATCATGTTGACTTAATATAAAAGGAAAATAGATGATAATATAAGTTTAAGATATGAAAAGTTATTTCTTAAAAGTAATTGTGATTTTCGACTATACAAATTTACAAACACGAGACTTCTTTTTTAAAGACAACAATTTTACTAAAATATATTTCTATGAATGAGAATAATATTCTTCATAAAATTGCAATAGATTTATAAAAAACACATATAATGCTTGAGCATTGTAATTTATTATTTTATATATATATATATTACATATATTCAATTATGACTGGATGAACCAAATTCAAAAAGCTATCCAACAGCGGTTAAAATCTACAAATCTGTTATAGGATTAGCTTGAAAACATTACGTGGTATATCACTAGAGATTATCAAAATGTTGAATTAATTAATTGCTTCAGTATATCTATGGAATTAATGTAGAACTGTAAATGTATGCATACTTAAATGTATATTTTCTACGATTCCTTACATGCTTAAGAAGTAAGACGTATACGAGTTCACAAATGAATGTTACGAGTCAATGAGTCCATTTTCCTGAGTCCTTAAAATTCTAATACATTCAAAATATAAAATCTTAGTTCGTAATTTTTCATTGCTGAGTTAAAAATTTTCCTACATTTTTAAAAATCATTAAATATTCGAATGCAAAAATTGTAACAAAAACAATTTATTTAACTACAACGAAATTATTTATTTGAAAGTGTAATTATTTTTAGATTTCATATTGTTTAAAAAGCGTAACAAATAACTTAATTTAAAGAATAATTGGGGAGTATTAGCTAATAATAAGATTGCATATAATATTGTAAAAACTCCCAAAAGATAACATAGTTTTATTTGATTTGTTATATTTTATTATAAACAACTGTATCGACTATTTATCAAAAATTTTCAAAAAATATATTCCAAAGGAAAATTATTCAAATTTTATATGACAAATTTTGGCTTATGCAATATAAGTGACCATTTAAAATAAAATAATCTCTCATTTTTTATAAATTATATTTTATGGATATGAAATTTTCGCGAAACTACTGAATATACAGTTTTCCTAATCATTCTCTTAAATATATATATATATATATATATATATATATATATATATATATATATATATATATATATATATATATATATATATATAATTTGACATAATTCAGCATTTGAATATTAAATATACGCAAATATTTTTAATGTCAACTTGTTTAGTTTATCAAGATAAAATAAATATTATTTATAAAGATACGAATGGTATAAACGAAGATGAAAACAAATATTTGAATTTCCGAAATTTTTATGTGCATATTTTCAAAGTTGCTTTCATTTCATGCAAACTATTTCAAAGAAAAACTGAAATTTAAGTGTAATTATTATTTGCGTATATTTAAAATATTAAATATATGCAAATATTTTTAATGTCAACTTGTTTTGTTTATCAAGATAAAGTAAATTTTATTTATAAAGATACGAATGGTATAAACGAAGATAAAAACAAATATTTGAATTTCCAAAATTTTATGTGCATATTTTCAAAGTTGCTTTCATTTCCTGCAAACTATTTCGAAGAAAAACTGAAATTTAAGTGAGAAATTCTCAATCTAAGAATTTAACCATTCCTCGAATAATACTTCGTATGAAATAATAAATATTAAATCTCAAATGTTTTTTTCTTACCGTACTGAAATCCAAATAATTTGAGATTCAAATTCTTGTTCATTATGCATTGCATGCGATTATAAAGTTAACTCTCAAAAGAGATAAATTTGTTCATGACAAAAAAAGTATAATGACATCAAATATTCGATGTCAATATTTAATGAATCAAAAATTTCCTTTCAATAAAGGATTTTGAATAAAAATGTTCTCTGTTTTTGTTCAATTTGAAGAAAAACTTTTAGATTTATTTCATTTATGGATTTCATTTATGGATTGTTATATTTTCAAAACATAATATTGTGTCAGAAATCTAAGCAACAATAATTCTTCAAATTTGATTCTAAATTAATAAAAATTGCGTAGAATAGTGACATCACATGGTTCAATTGAATAATTCTAGGAAATACATGAATATTATAAAATGTTACTAGGAAAATCATTATATTACTTTCAAATGAAAAAGAAAATAAGCTTTCATTGCAGAAATAAAAGTTTTTATTAACTAAATAAAAGTCTATTAAAAAGCACTATATATTACTAGAAATTCAAATAATGGGGCGTAAAAATAAACTTAAGTTAAAGAGATGTTTTCAAAACAAGAGAAGTGTCTGTGAAAATGAATGAAATTGTTTATAATACAATATTTCAGAAACATTAAAAAAGATTTTAATAACTTTGGAAGAAGGTAAATAATATCCATTATTTTCAGAAATCCGTATAAAATCAATCAAATTGATTTGGCATTGGTTGGTAAAAATTTCAATTTATAAAAATTACTTGTATTAAATTATTTTATTCGGCACATCAAAAAGCTGTTCAATATTCACCTGAAAACAAGGAATTTTCTCTCATTTAAATATTCATCTCATTAAGAAAAATATCTCTTTGCTTGAAAAGTTTTAACAAATTTTTCAAGTAAATAAAAATGAAAAAAATTAGGATTTTTACATATAATAAATTTGTACGGATGATATTTTGATTCCTGTGTGTTGCATCTAAAACTACGTAACATTCTGAGTGTGACATGTAAAATTGGCTTGTAAAGTTGACCCATAAAGTGAAGAGTTATTATTAATTATAATTGCTCTCCATCTCTGTTGGTGCTGAAATTGCCCTCCACCCACTTTACCTCAGATGTCAACACTCTTGCCATTAATGCTTTTGTGGTGCTGTTGACGACATACTGGATCCTGATTTTAAATTTTTTCAATTTCCTAAGGATTTGTTCCGTATACTCTTCTCTTTAAAAGTGAGGACTTGTGATTCTTATGGCACTTGTGAAGACAAGTGAAAGTTTAAAGTGGGCAGGCCAAGTGACCGAGGGGACCACTAGCTTTGCTGATCATTTCAGGTGTAAAAACTTACTGCACGAGGGACAACCATGATCAGATTTCTGGTATGTTGTACTATCTTGTTAAAAGTAGCATAAGTGAAGCTTCTCTTCCGGAATATTTATATAAACCTCGTCTAAGAGATTTCCGAAAATTGAATTCACTGTTCAGCCTTCTCAAAGAATATGGGTGCCAAGCACAAGGATTTTGTTGCCAAAATATATGAAAATAAACAAATAAATGTAGAAAGGTGCAATATTATATAATATTTCGATGGGTCGGTTGTAAGTACAGCATTCTATATTACAAGTTTTTTAACTATAAATTAGATTTCTCTCATACCAAATGGCTATTTATACTTAACTTATCCGTGAACACAGCTATCAATTGGATATTTCTATATTAAGAACATATTTTTATGTTTTTTTTTCTAGTGGATGTAACAACAAATATATTTCTAAAATGTAAATGAAATTGTATTCATTAACATCCATTGAAATAATTAGCTTTGAATACATTTCCTGGAAAGCGTTTTTTTTTTTATCATATTCTCTTTCATTTTGCTTCCCATAAAATATTAATAAGAAAGTGGGACAAATTTCGCATATTATTTACGTGTTAAACTGTATAAGTATCACAAAATTTTGTCTGAAGATTAACTAGAATATTAAAACAAATTTTCCAGATGCTTCCATTTTGAAATTTCTCATTGTAGAAATATGTACAAGAAGAAAATGTCAAACTGATCAAAATGTAGAGATATTTCATGAAATATTCATAACATTTCACTACTAATACACCTATGTCTTTTTAATAACTTAAGATTATGGAAAGAAGTGAAAAAACGTATAATCCCGGTCGAGAGATTCTACTTAATTTACCGTGCAAAATGAGGTATGCACCATTAAAATCTCCTATGTTGCATGAAAATAGTTTTCTTTCCAAAGTGTTAACACGTATAATATCAAAACTAAAGAATTAATAATAAGCCAAGATTAATCTGTAATTAAATTTTACTTTATGGATGAATGTAATGTAGCAAAATGAATGTAGAAAATGTTAAGAAAGAATGAAGAATGTTTAACATTTGATATGAATGCGAATATGTTATTCATTCTAGATTAATGAAAGTACATTACAAAAAGATGGCGATATTGGAATCGAAAAAAAAAGATATTAATTTTGTTTTACTGTCCATTCGAATATTTGTACTTAAAAGGAAAAAATTGGCGATTTTAAATATTTATAAGAGGCATGCGCATTACGTTCATTATAAATGTAGACTTGTGCTTGAATAATTGATATGTTTACGGTTGGAATACTAATACATCTCGTGGAACTACATTGGAGAAACATATTAAATCAATTGGAGTTAGAATATTTGAAGCTCTCTTTATTCGATTGTATGTGAGAGTTTTTATTAAGAGTAGGGAAGTAATTTCAGAAAATTTTAATTAAAATATATTTAAGGAAACTACTAATTAAAACTGAATATATTAACGATATTATTTTTAATACAGTGCCTTAAAGAAAAAGTGCAAATAAAAGTATCAATTATAAATAAACATAGATGAGACAAATTAATTATAAAAAGCTTTTATAATTAGCACAAAAATATAATTTTTTTATTCTATTTTTTGTCATAAAATTTAAAGTATATTAAATGTTAATTGTAATGCATTCAGCAATATATGAAATGAAATAGAAGGAAAATTATATCTTCAACAATAAAATTTCTCTTTGAATAGAAATTTATACAATTTAATTCTAATGGGAATTGTTATGGGGTTATTAAGTAAACGGATTATTTTCGCTGAATTGTTCAATATCAATTAATTTCTGTCTATTTATTCTCTCGTATTAATTCACTTTTTGTTTCTCAAAACTTACATTTTCTAACTTTTAATTCCATATTTTCAATTAGGTTTAAATTTATGCAATAATTGACATAATTTATTATTTCTGAAAGCGTTTCTAAATATAATCATTTAAATTTCGATGCGATTGTTTAAGATAAAATTTGGCTTAAGATACAAAAAAGTATGTAAAATGCAAATTCTTACGTAGGTGGATATTACATTTTAATCTGAAAACTACATAATTATAAAGCAATAGAATTTACAGGAACTGCAAAGTAAAAAAAAAAATTTCAATTTTTATGCTGGTGCTTCATTTTTACATTCATTGCTTCATTTTTATAATATGGTATGACATTCCATATTGTAAAAATTTACTTTCAAATTACAATGAAAAAATAGAAAAATACAAATTAATCTGAATTTTAAAAAAATTGACCACTTTTGATGACATTATCTCTTTTATAGCAAATTATAAGATTTAATAAATAATAAGATTTAATAAATGTGTGTTATATTATATATCTTATGTTCATAAAAGAAATAAATGTTTATAATTTTAAAATATAAATGAATCCGCATTTTAATTTAAAAATAATGTAAAAAATCGTTTCAAAATGTAGAATTTTGAAAATTTATATAATTTTTGTACATATAAAATGCTTTAAATTTGAATTAAGTATTGTAAAAAATATTTGTGCATTTAATAACATATAATATAGCTTTGATTAGAGACTATAAAATTAAACTGCATAAAAATATTCCACTTTCATTTATATATTCCTTACAGTTTAAATTTGGTTGTGAAATTTTAAAAATGACACCATATTTAAACTATTTTACTTCATAAAAAGTATTCCCTAGGCGCAGTTTACCTTAAAAAAGCCTCAATGCTACTAATATATATATATAATACATAGATAAACATACAATCTATAATAAATAAACAAAAAGTAAATACATTTAAGGAGAAAGTTTCTAAAATTAAATTTTAAAATCAAAGACAAAACAAATTCCTCAAATAACAAATGAGGACATTTATTTACATTTAAACAAATGTATATTTTACTATAACTTTATTTCTATTCAAGTAATGCATCAATGTTGTCAAATACAGTACCAATGGTCATATTTTCATATTTTATTACAAATTATGAAGTATTTATCTTTTGTATACACTTGAGACTTGATAAGCGTGATGTATGGTCATTGCGGTCATTTATATCACTTTACTTAAAGCAAACACATTTCCTTTTACTGCTTTGCTTGTAATAAAACTGATTTACGCCTATTGCTTAGATAAGTACACACCAAAAATATCAAATAATTGTGCTAATGGTAACGATTTACGAAATCTTAATAGGCCTTAGCCTTAAAGGAAATGATACAAAATTGTTTCGAAGGTTTACTGCTAAGTAATATTATGCTCAGAGTCTGTTTTTTTTTTAGCAATATCCGAACAATTAATGTTAAATTGGTGAATTTTATGTAGGATTGGAGTTATTATATTTATGATTAATAAAAGTATAATTATATGAAATATTTATGTTACTCAAGACAATTTTCTGAATACGTCTTAATAATTTAATTAATTACATCCCGGAATCGGTAGATTTGATGCTCAGTTGCTGATTTTAAGTCTGTGCAATTGCTTATTAGTATTTACATTAGCAATTAAATATGACTTGCATGTAATAAAAAGGAAAATGACAGCATAATTATTGTGAACCGAAAGAGTATAATATCTATCTATTAAACACATGATTCTACAAAAAATTAAATTATTAATTTAAATAAATTATGCGAAAATTAATATTCATATACATGAATATGGAGTTGTATTCAATACAATGTATAATTATTACTATTATAAATATAATTGTTTCATATAAACTTATTTATTTAATAACGATTTAAGAAAGGCGGTCTTTATAATATTTTTGAAAAATAATATGTGAAGTTGATTGTGTGTATTGATCATTTAAATCTACATCCATACAGTATATACGTTTAATATACTTTATTAATAAAGCTTTTATCTTTGAGAAGAATGAAGACTGGTTTCAGTTCATTACTTAATAATCCGTTATCACAAGTATAATTGTTTTTAAAAAATTAAGTAAAAAATGAATTTATATAAACATTATTTTTCAAAATTTATATGCATGGGATATTAATACCAAAAATTCCAAATATAATGATATAAGATTATTTAAAAAATGTTATTTACGAAATTATAAAAGAAACTATATCCTACATATGGATTTCCAGTAGTAGTAGAAAAAATTCATTAGCGTATTATTGTTACTAAAAATTACAGAAAACATTTTAGTATTTTTTATTAAAACGTCTTATTACTTAAAATATAACTAAATTTTTTCAGAAAATTTGAGGATCTTCTATATTTAAAAAGCAAAACTGTTTAACATTTGAGCGTAATTTTGTTAAATATGATACATTTTTCAAATACATTAAGAATTTTTTTTGTTATTTTAATAAATACATGAATTAAAATTTTATAGTAAAACTCATAATTGAGATTTTTTCAAATACTTTAGGAAAGCGTTTTTTATTTATGATATTATAGTTTTTAAATAGTCTGTTAAAAAAGAAAAATAAATTTTTCTACTTAATTGACATCCATGGGAAATACTCTTTTTGTAATTTCACGAATTCTTATTCTTCTTTACTTGAATTTTAAATTTATGTTTTAAAATGAAAACATTTCGCTTGATTTTTAATGTGATTGTAGTTACGAAAGTAATATTCTTCTTCTAGAAATATCTGGCCATTTGTTTCAGAGGTAATGATCTCGAATCACAGCGAAAAGTTATGACATAATATATTCTTCATTGAAGAATACTTGACAAGTACTTTCTAAGCATTCCAATATCAAATCTGAAATCATCTTAAAATGGTTGTCTTTAAGGCTGCATATACTTCCCTCCAGATGTTTGCAAATGTAAACGTCAGAGGAAATTCCTAATATTTTTCAACGGGAATAATAACTCAGATTCAACACTATTCTAAAAAGAAGAATTTATAATTATGTCTCACTTAATTGCAAGAATTATTTTCTACGATTCACTGTAAATAATCGGAAAAAAGGTTTAATTTAGAACTATAAACAATAAATAAAAATGTTACTCTACTACATATTAGTTAGCTTGTATGCCTAGATTGTTAAAGTTTAATGCACTTATTAAATATATTATTAAATATTGCTTTCAGGAATATAAAAAATTGAAACGTGTTGAGGAAAATAAAGCAACAATTGCAACCAAATTTAAAAAAAATTATTCTTTTTGATGGACAATAAAGTGACAGCTCATCTTTCAATGCCATATGTAATTGAGACTGCATAAGGATTTACTGTTTCTGGACCACTATTGTGATCCAATAGTGGGTTCTGTTAAAGTAAACAATGAGGGGAACCGATTGCAATCGCTTCCATCTCGTCAAAGCCCCCTCGTCACTGGCAGCCTCAGGAAAATTCAGCTTCTGTTGAAATTGCCGCTTCCGTCAACACAATCTGAACGCAGATGAACTGTAATTGGATTAGAATTTGAAATGCCATCAGGAAAGTTGGTGTTTATATGGTCCTAATGAAAACACGAACAGGACAATCGTAGTCTAAATGTTCAACTCGATAGATTGAAGACTTGTGTGACTGTCCATTGATACTTCAGCAATCTGGAGTTTCTAATTGACAGTGTTGGAATTTAAAATCAATGCAGAAACTTCTAGTTTAATTTATATAACTGACTACATAATACCTTCGTGCCTAAAAGAGAAATATATTGTTCTTAAATAATATTCTCATTATATATTTTTGAAATAATTTTCAAATTTGTTATACATATATATATATATATATATTGTTTGCCATCATGAAAGAATTCATTCTGAATCTAAGTATTTAATTTATCATATTATAAATATATATAATTGAAGATTGATAAATAAACCTTTAATAAAAACATTTTTTATATATTTCCCGCGTAACTAATATACAGCATATGTGAAATGCGTAAAAGAAATTGATTACAAAGTGGAATGTAATAGATGTACAACATTCCACTTCGTAATGCGTTTTTTTTTTTTTTTGTAAAGCTTTCCTCATGTGTTTTTATCATAAAATATTGTTTGTTATTATTGTGGAATGTGTGTGTATCTAATATATTTCATTGTTTGTTTTCAGGTGAAGATTTAGTTATCCTAAAAGATTTATCTGTGAGTATAAAATAATACGTATTAATTCTTTATTTTTAAATATAATGCTAAATTTAAACATTTTGTTAAATACCTGAAAATTGTATTAAAAAGCTTAAAATAATTCTTCGTGGAATCCGCTATTAAAACTATTATATTAAACAAAAAGCCATTAAAACTCACAACATATATTTGACACTATATAATATTGCTAACACAATATTTAACTTATTATATATAAATAGTATGATATTTTTAGATATGATTTATACTAGCTATATATAACTATTATATTTTTATTAATAAAAAATCCTCTATATTTTTTGTACTATTTCGTAGTAAGAAATCTCAGTAATGCTTTTTTGTAAACATAATATTGAGCACATTAATAGACTTATTTTTAAGTATAAATATGGAAAACATTAATCGTTCTTGCCCTAATAAACTTGTTTACAATTCATAAACTAAGCTATAAGAATACAATTTAAATACGCTCATAAAACAATCACCAATAATTAAACAATTTTCCAATCCATTCAAGGCAAAACTAATAATTTCTTTACTAGAAATAAAAAATTAATTTGAATCATGAGTTCTTAGCTTTAAAATTTTCACTTTGTTCATTTATTTACAACTTGTATCAGAGGAAAACATAATTTAAAAAAAAACACGCTTTATGGAAACATTCTTTCATGGCCTTATATTTCTTATTTAGCAAGATTAAAACAATTTGACTATTCGCGCCAAATTGGCGACAAAAAAACTTAGTAAGATAGTTACATTTCTGTCATCAAGTGAAACCAGTGGCTGTGAGAGAAAACTCACATTTCACGGGCATTCAATGAGACGGCGCTGAACTTGTCAGATTCATGAAAATAATTGGCGGTTAAATGGATAAAAAGAAAAACACTTATTCCAGTGCCTCTTGATTTCTTGAGATATCATCCGTGACGAATGACCTTTGCGAGGAAGAGTCAGTCACGAGGCAAATGAAAAACATAAAATGATATGTCTTAGAAATACGACCAACTGTTGCACGTCAGAAAAAGATTAATGTGGGGTACTTTAAGTAAAATGCGAAAAGCTTTACATGATTATTAAAGTATGAAATTTATTCTGAAACATATTATAATTCTAAATTAAATAATCACAAATTAATATTTACAATAAAATTATCCATTACCAATATTTAAATAATCTTTTGATGTTTTGTAATTATATGGTATTATTTATTAATATTTAATTGATGTCTCCTTTTAAATATATATATATATATATATATATATATATATATATATATATATATATATATATATATATATATTTTAGTAATTTTTATGTTTCTGATATACATTATTGAAAAGTTTAAATCACTTTCTTATTTGGATTTACATGAGATTGTAAAGAAAACAACTAATCCAGTTAAGAAAATTATTTACAAAAAACACGTTTATCTGTACAATATTTCGAATTTATTAGTAAATTCAATAGTTTGCAAATAAATTCATTATAATAATATCACCATATAATATTTAGTATTATTTTGACAACCGTTATCTTATTTTTTTTAATATTTGATATCATTTCATGAAATTATTTCTGATGAATGTTTTTACTCTAACAATAGAGAAAATATTCCCTTGAAAGACTATGAAATACAAGCGAATATGAATTTATTTTCACTGAGTATAATATTTCTTTGGGTGATTTAAAATTGTGGACAGATGAAATAAGACTAACAATGAACCTAAAAGTCTAATGATTACTTTAGCTAATATTTTACATAATCAGTTATTTACTTCTAAATATATATCTTCTAATTTGCTATATTTGCAAAACGCACAAATTTATCTCGGATAATGTCATTCGTATGTCTGCTCAGTATAATAATAATTGAAAAAAAAGTGAAACTATAATATTTTATTTACTTTTGCATGTAATTTTAGAATAATCTGAAGTTTTTCGAAACCCTTATTTCTTGCAGCTTGTATTTGTTAACATAGAAAATTCCATTAAGGCACATCGAGGGAAGCATCGTTTTCTTTCTGCTTGTATACATGTAGGAAATAAATAACTAAGAAATTGAACAAATATCGACTCAAAACTATATAATACATTTTACCCAGCGTCCAACTTTGTTTATTTTGGGCACGGGGCTGAAACTTCATTATGAGTCTGCGTCTACTTCACAACAACAAACTTTCTATTTGATTGGACAAACGATTCTATTTTATTCAACGTAAAATAAATTTTCCATATGATTTGAAAGCCACTTTGATGAGGGAGCCAGGGCAATTGCCCCGTTTGCCCCTGCTTTTATCAGACATCGATTTTACCACATTAGAAAACATCAGCAAACAGATTAACACCAGTAACTGTAATTGTTGTTAATGGGTCAGTTATCCTTAAAATTTTAGCACTTTTTTTAAACTTTCAAGACTAAAACAGGCAGTATGGATGAAGCAAATATATTTTCTCATATTTATTATTTTACAAGCATTTAATCAAACTTACAGAAAAGTTTTAATTTTTTTAAATATTTATCAAATACTAAAAATTTCGAACTTTTATTATATATATATATATATATATATATATATATATATATATATATATATATATATATATATATATATATATATATATATATATATATATACATTAATTTATTTAAAATTATTGCAGACTTTATGGTTAACTTTCCACCCTTGTTAAGATGTTAAAATACAGGATGTCATTATAATGTCGAACACATAGCAATGTTTAATAATTCATTAACAATGAAGAAATAATGGCATTTGTGTACATATAATAACACATATTTCCTCTTATAGTGAGCATTTCTCTTTAGAATTTCCTTGTTTCATTAGAATATCATATCTACTATAAATATCCTATGACCGTGCTGTTAATTTCATATTTGTATTTCTTTTTTATGAAATTAATTTGGGCTTTATTAATTTTTCATTTTTTTTGCCAAAAATTATAATGTTAAATTGTGTTTAATTTTAATATGTTTAACATTTTCGATGTGATACTTTATTCGATTAAAAATTAAAGAGAATGGAGTTAGAATTTCAGCCACAATAACTATGTCGATATTTTTACACATTCTTGAACACATCATTTTAAATTTCATTTTAATTGTTTTGGAATTGATGATTCTTTTACAACCTACATTGTTAGTCCAGTTTAAAAGAAGGAATATTAATATAATTTTATATCACTTTTTCATGGTAACATCATATATAACAACAGCAGGTAAATTGTGATTAGTTTGATTTAGCTAGATCTGAAAGAATCAGCTTAATTGAACATATTGATATTATAATATACATAGTTTTTATAAATATCCATGTATGATTTATATGTCTGAATAAACGCATTATATACACAAATGCAAATTAAAAAAAAAAATTTGGCACAGGTGCCGTATAATCCATGAGTCCAAATTCTGAATTTTTTTGCCAAGATGACATATTGTGAAGTGCGCGATGACGTAAAATACTAAGGTTACCAGAATAGAATTTTCTGCATGATTTTATAGGTCTCCATATGTATGACATAATAAAAAGAAGGTTGACAGATACATAAGAAAATCCGCCAAAAAATCGCCAATCTCAGAATTTGGCATCATATATTATACGGCACTTGTGCCTTCTTTTCAAATTGAATTTAATTAGCCATTCTATTACTTATTTTTACGCTCTAGGTCTAAAAAGATTGAGAAACGCAACTGAAATTTGGTTATAACTGAAATCAAGTCACTCTACATCCTTTTTCATATTTTCTTTCCACATTCTTAATGAAACATTTTTTGACAATAGAACAGGCATTTTATAATTTAATGGTTTATTAATAAGGTAGTCATAATAAGAATTAGATGCTAAAAATTAGCTGAGCGAATCGATAAAAAGTAGGATCAGGTGCCACGTATAATCCATGACGCCAAAATCTCAGATCGGCGATTTTTTGGCAGATTTTCTTATGTATCTGACAACCTTGTTTTTGTTACGTCATACATATGAAGACCTATAAGAATTATGCAGGAAATTTTATTTTGGAAACGCTAGTATTTACGTCATCGCGCACGTCATGATACGTCACCTTGGCAACATTTTTTCATTTGCAAAAAAATTCAGAATTTGAAATCATAGATTATACTACACCTCTGCTGAAAAGTATTAAGTTTAATAGTGACTTATAACATTAAAAACAAAGAATTTTTGAAAATAATTATATGGGTATCCTTTTTTCATTTTAAATTTCCAAATTGATCTTCAAACATTCAAGAACAATTATATTTACTTCATAAAAAAATTAATAAAATCGAAAAACATCTTTCATTTTATATATAAAATCATTTTTTACCGGCTTCTACCATTAGCGCCTCCCGAAATTCAAAAGCGCTCGCGCATTTCCATTTCAAAAAGCCCACAATCTTGGCGGTCTCCTTCACGTCTTGTTCGAAAGTGTGTGTGCAAGAGTTTCGTGTTTGCTTTGTGGATAATTAATGTGAAGAAGTTCCGACGACGTTATCGCCACATTAATTATCCACCGCTTGCCAGGAATCCGTCGGGCTGTTGCATATGCACCATCACCTGGATGAGTTACACGCGCCCCTCTGCGATGGTGAGGTGGATCACGCGAGATTTTTCTCTTTGTCAACTGATCACGTTTTTGTGAGACCCGCTGTTGGCACGCTTGCATCACGTGGACTGGTTTCTCTCTGGCTGGATATGATGAGGGTGCTTTGCACTGGAACAAGACAAGCACGTTATTGGATTAGTGCGCGATGGAGTTATGGAATCTTTTTCGAGAGCCATACTAATGAAAATTGTGTTACAACACGAAGTTTATGCTCCAATCTGCAGTTGGCGCACGCTCTTGAGAGCTTGGCATCAGGAAGAAGGGGAAGGAATTTTAATTTTGATAAATTATCTCGGAGTCATACATGATACTTCGTTTTGTTATAGTTTGGTAGATAAAAGAATGAACGCACAAAAAGTTCAATTTAAAGAGTTTTACTTTAAATAGAAATTTAAAAAGAGAAATCATTCAATTATATATAAAAAAATTATGAAATACCTGAACCATTACCAAAAAAAATTTTTTTTCCATAAATAAAAGCAGAAACTTAAATTATATAAGTTTATCGAAAACAGACACCATTCACATAAATTATTAAATAAAGCTATTCTTCTAAAAATATTCATATATTGAAATATTTTTTTTGACATTTTAATCAGTTTTGATAAAAATTTTAAATTTATGCTGATCTTTATATTCAATTGGGATCAAATGCCTTGAAATATATTTTATAAATGCCTTGAAATGTATGCTATAGCCGACCGATGGCTGAGTGGCTATCGTTACTGACTCCAGAGCTGAGGTCTATGGGTTCAAAACTTGGTTCGGTAATGAATGCTATTTTCTTTCTTTATTCTATCTGTGTTTCTTTGCCCTTTCTTCTGTGATGATGTATGAATGTGGCCTAACCTTTAAACGGGTTTATGGTGGTATGGCGCGGGCAATGCTATTGACCTCCGTGACTTGTTTCACAGGTGCCCACTGAGTAACGACAAATGAGTAGCAGTTTCTGGTCTTGTTGTGGCATATTGTTTATCAATCAAGTGCCCGACGATAGAAAAAAGTATTTTATAAAACGCAGTTTTTAAATTATTATTCTTAATTTTTAGAACACCTTTTTCAAATTGACATAAAGTGTCAGAAGAATAGCAAAAAAATAAGCAAAGAAGTTAACGTTGGCGTAAGCAAGGGATTGCTCTTAATATTTAAAGAAGATTGCTTACAAATATTGCAATTATTCATTTACAAATCTATTAATTGATGAAATTTTGAAAACTTTATATCATCCTTCTGATTTAAACAAACCATAAAGTGTATGTTTTGTCTTGTCTTTTTCATTTTGCCTTAGCTTCTGTTCTATTCTCAACGTGTTAATGGCTTTAATTAATAGAAAACGGTTTCTCAAACCGCTGTTTTGTTCTTTATGAAAGAAGTCGTTTTATTAACAAAATAAACTTTGATAATATTCTCAGATGTTTGATGTTGAATTTCGCCTTGTTTGCTGCCGCTCGAAGAATGCGATTTGAAGGCAAGCAATAAATTCGTCGACAAATAAAATTTACCACGCCGTCACAATATGCTGTCATAATTAATTACGTGTGACGTTAATGAAACATTATATGACGTCAAGAATATTTTAAACCAATGAGAATTGTAATAAAGTGATGAATATGTGATCTCAACTGGAATAAGAAAAAACAACTAATTTATGGTTAGTAAATAAATCAACACTATCTTCACTATATCCAAAAATCTTAACCGAATTTTTTCAGTCATCCTAATATTTCTTAACTTTTAAATTTGATTTCATAGTCCCTAATGATTTTATAATCAAAAATGTAAAATCTGGTCGGAAGATTAAATACAACATATATTATTTCTAATTCAAAAAATATATTTTTAATTTTTATTTCGATAAAAATAAAGTCATTTAAGTTTACTTTTCTATTCTATCATGGTAAATAATTTTATCCTATATTTATGTCTAAATGCAAAGCTGTATTCTTTTCCAAAGAAATGCAGAATGGTAAAAGTCATTCCGCATTTCTGCATCTCTTTAATGAAAAGCACAAAACTTCTATAAATAATTTCTATGTAAAATCCAGTGCTCCTATTTTCGTAAATGAAATTAAGCAAAACAAATGCATTGTCTGAACCTCTTTTAATGTATTTGGAGCAGAAAATATTCTCTTAACCTTTTATTTAAACAAAAGAAGTTATCATTATTCCAAGAGAAGATATAAGCACGGAAATACTCATTCCTTCAAGTACGTTTGATAGTGTCTTCAAATCATTTCTGTTATATTTACTACGAAAAGAGAGAGATTTATCAACAAATTAATGTGTAACAATTCATAATGCTATATATACTAAAGCTAATAAATATTCTAATAACATATTGTTTTGTGATTTTTTAACATGTAAAGGTAAAAAAATGATTATAGGGAAGGAAAATTACCTATTGCACAAATAATGGTAATTTTTATGAACAACAATTCCAACAAAAAACAATTTCTTACTTTTTCACAGTAATAACTAAATAATTATTATATTAACTTAGTGGTAACTAAATAATTATTATTTAAGGTTTAAAGATTATGTTTTTAATTTCATATGCTGAAACAATGCAACAAAAACGATATAAAAGTTTATAAACATCAAAAATAACAATAAAAATCAAAATAAATAAAACAATTTAATGTATTTTAATACTAAATCAAAATATAATTCATGATTTTCAGCTATACAATTTATTATAAAAAGTAAGATATTTTTTTTTCATTAAATGAATCAAAACAAAAATACATAGATCTGAATTTTTTTTATAATTTTATAATATTTATGTCAAAATTTGGATTTTAAATACCTTAAGTTATTTAAATGAGTTTATTTTTAGTCTTACCTTTAAAGTATTTTTAGTCATGTAAATTGGGAGTGTTCTGCACACCAATTAATATATGAAATAATGTTCATAAACCTGAAAATGTTCAGAAAAATAGATTGAGCATAATGAAAACCAAGCAAAAAAAATTTTCTTTAATCAGTTGAAGATTTTAAAAAATTATTACCTAAATCAAACTTAAGAATTTATGTAACTAAGAAAGCAAAAGAATTTATATAACAAAACTATTCAAAAATATTTAATTTCGTTCGTGAATAAAAAATAGATATTTATTGAAAAATTTCTAAAGAAGCGGAAATAAAAATAAGAATTTCTTACAATGTTAAAACATATTTATGATCGTAAAGTAAATTGAATGAATTAATTACAAAAGTTTTTAAGTGTGAAATTAAAATGAAACAATGTAAAATGTTGAAACCACTTGTTGTCTATGTGATATTATATATTTTTTATCACCTCCTACACCATTATCATAGAATACCACAAAGTAAATGTTAGTTATTCAATACACTGAAAACTCGGATTTAAAGTGGACTTGTTGTATACATTATAACCATCGAGCGATATCAGTTAAAGTGCCCAAAAGAACATGGCCACACAGTTGACGACCCTCGACAAGTAACGCCTGAAATATTCACAACGTGTAAACGCTCATCATTTCTTTTTCGACAAGAGGTGAGATTAGGGCAAACAAGAAAACCCACCAGAACAAACACTTCACATTATCCAAGCTAGTTTCTTTCTTTGCTTCTTCATCCTCCAGAGCACGGGGGAAGAGAGAAAGGGGAGGATCAAATCAAAAAGAATAAGGAGGCAAGAAGAAAAAAATAAGAGCAAAGAGATTGACCGCGCTTTACCCTACTGGAAACTCTCTTCTTCTATAAGAAAAGGAAAAATCTAAGAGAAGAAGTGGAAATAAATAAGAAAAATGTGGTAAAAAGGTCAAGCTTTTTCCCGGCACTTCTTCGCACCAAGCACCATCTGGGCTCGGGGCGCTGTACAGAATTACGATTGACCATTCATCTGTCTATTTTGGAAAAAGGGCGGTGGATGGTAAAGGGTAATGTGGAAATAAAGAAAAATAGACCTGCTAGAAAGAATAGACCATGTAAGGAAGCTTAGATTTTATTTATTTTTCTCGCCTTTATAACAAGATCCCTTCTCTTATATCCATTCCGCACCAAAGAACAAAATCGGGTCTGCTTGGAGAGGTTTTTCTGTTCATGTGTTAGTTTTAAAGTATATTTCTCGGATCAGTCAAAGTTAAAGTAGTTTAAAAGATTTTTGGCAGTGGGTCGAACAGCAAATATGTGTAACGCATTGCGACACAGCTGCCTTTTAGAGCAAATTTTCCGACAACATTTTCCTCCAAGTACATGATTTATAGTTAAGGGAATATGTTTCTTCTTCAATTGAAGTTAGTACATACCTTATATTGAAAGTCCTTTATAGGCATTATTTTAGACTGATAGAATACATTGCATTTTTGCTTATCTTGTCTACTTTTAAAGTAACAATATCATAAAATGGAAGTTTGTAAGTGAGTTTTGTGATTTCAAGTTTTACTATTTTACAATCTTTCTATCGAGTTATTTTAATATAAAATTACACAAACTGTTGGCAATTTAACACGTGAAAAATTGTCACGTGAACACGTGTAATATTGATAGGTATAAATATATTATAGTTTGATACCGCTTAAATATCTCAGATGATATTTAAGCGGTATCAAACTACGGAAATAATCTTCGATAGATTGCTCTGAAAGAAATTATTTTCTAATGGCAAAAGTATTTTTTTGTTATTTCTATAGACTATTATCACACACATACATATTAAATTTTTTTCTTAAAACTTACATCTTTCCTAAATTTGTAGTCAGTATTTTCCAATTAAGATTTCATAAACTGAAAACATTTCTGTACGAAATAAATATTCTATCTAAACTCTAAATTGAGAAAAGGAGAATTTGATTCACTGAAACTAAATTTAGGCGACAAAATATGCTTTATCATGAAAATTAAATTTTAATAAAAGAACTTAACAAATAAAAGCAATCTTTAAATTTAAGAAAAATATATTTATTAAAATTTATTTTAATTAAAAATATTTATAAATGGAAATTTTTATTTAAATACTAAAAAATTTTCAAGATTGATTTAAATATTCCTAATCTATAAAGCTTTTATTATTAACGTTCTGGTACATTCTTCTATTTTCCGAACTTTTATGAAATTAATTTGCTTCAATATCCAAAAATATACACCCCATACAAAATATAGCTCTTTTTATAAGAAGTTTTTAATTTATAATAATGGCTCTAGAATTTAAAAAAATTAAATCCGTAACAATATTATTTTTTTGTATCAATGTAAATCTCTTCGATTTAAATTAAATTTTTATAATTTATTATATTTCTTAACTTAGGTAAACTTTTAATGATCTATCTATTTCTTAATTACAATTTTTAAATACCATTTTTGTATAAATGGGCACGTTTCCAAATCTGATCCCTTCAAATAATTAGCTCATTTTAAAAATAAATAGGTTCGAATTCTCACCTATCTTATATGACTAATTAAATCCTTTGGCTGCTTTTGCCTAAGAATGAGTCCATAACGCAGCCAATAAGCTAGCCAAACTCTCTTTATCAAACACATCCTGACATCCTCTGGGGTGCGCTAATGAAGCATAGAGTTTAATAAACGATAGAAGAGTCGAGAAGGAAATGACCAGTTATTTTGTAGCAGTTTTCGAAACACAAAACTCACAAAAGCATTTTTCTCGCGTGACTTTATCGAAATTGGTGCTTTGGGGGTTACATAAATATCACTAATTATCCAGTTTGACTTGCTCTTAGGAATAAATTTAAAACGTATCTAACTAACAAAAAAGAAAGTATGCGTCAAGTGGGATCTCAACTAATTTTAAAGATTTGTGCAGTTTTAGAAAGTTAGACATTTGAATAGCTTCAGAAGTAGAGATTTATTAAAGTTTATTTTTTACTACAGAAATATTGTTGAAAATAAATTTAATTATGATTTGCAAAGTATATATTTCTAATTTATTTAAATTTTCTCTCACAATTGTCTTCCAAATATGTTACTTTATAAATATTTATTGATGGTTATTATTTTCCAAAGAATCTATTTGAAGTGCCGAAATGCCTTTCCAATGTTATTTTTAAAGATGACCTTTATTTTTATTTATTTAATGAGATTTTACAGGGTGCGGTGAGATAACTTACTTTATTTTGAATTGAAATGACACAAAATTTATTAAAGATATAGCTTTATTTATTTTTGCATACAAAATTTACATATTTAAGGATTTAGTTTACATAGTTTTAAATATTATATTTGAGCAAGTGACACCCGCCATTGGCGATACACTTGGTAAACCGAATTCTGTTGTTCGCATTGCTGTGTCCAGTGCAGTGGAAGATATTGTCGCCACTTCTGTTTTAATGTTTATTTTCAGATCTTCTAAAGTTTGTGGGGGTACAGTATAAGCACATGACTTTAAATACCTCCACAAAAGAAATAACTCTAATAAAGAATATAGTCACTCCAAATATTTTCTCATTGAAGTGAGGTACCCGGAAAAATATGCCTTTATGACAAATGTACGGTGTTCATTACTATGACAAATGATGGCGACAGAACTACAATGTCACTCAACTTTATAATCTCTTCTATCAATCAAAATTACTCTAAACTCAATATCTTTACTACATTTTGTGTTATTACAATTCAAAATAAGAAAATTAGCTTGTCACATATTGTAGTACCATCTAGATTTAAATTATTGTTTGAAAACATTTTGTATATTTATGCAAAAATGTTTTAAGCAATAATATAACAAAAGTAAATTTATTCACCAGCCCTGGGGACTCCTTGGTTTGGGGCAGCAGAAGGCGAGGTCAAGCTGTTCTTACCTGTTTCATTAGTGGTGATCTATTATCCATGACTTGTTGGAGGTTTGAGATCTTCTCTAAGAACTCTTCTGCTTTGAGGTTTGAAATGTGCACTGATGACAATTTTATTTTTGAAATCTGCAATAAGTGCTCCTCTGAACAAGCCTTCTCTGGTCGCATTTTATTTTGTCGGGGACTTACCAGACCATACCTAGTTCAAGACTCCCTATAAGTACTGAATTTCTTCAAGGTGAATGAGTTCATGAACCTGATTTAGCACAGCTGATCACGGCGATGAGAAACAACAACAATGAACACATTCATTCATTACATGCATTAATGAAAAGAAATTAGGAAAGCTTCAAATTCTTACGAGAGCTTATGCAAATATTTGTTTCAATAATTGAGATCAAATGATTAAAACGCAGCAGAAAAACAAAGAAAATCTTCCCATGCAAATACACATTCATGATCTTGAAAGCCTGGAAAGGAATATAAATGCCGAGACCATGATTTCGCAAAAAGTCTTGGACTGACTCATTTGTTCATCCTTTGATTTGAGAAGAAAAAAAGATTGTAAAATGCCCTTATATATTCATGACTTGATGTATTTTTGAAAGAAATCAATCCAGGCACAAACGAAGAACTGTAATAGATACTGTTAAAACCTCAAGACGTGATATTTTAATGTTGCCCAATCATTTTCAAGGAAGAGAGTATTCTGTACACGAGTATTAACCAGATGAACCATTTGCTACCTTAGTAAATAATAACTGATATTTGTTGTTTTAATCGCTCATCAAAACATCAAGAAATGCTATTTAGTTGTAAAGATCTTTTGACAACAAGAGGAGGGGATTTTCAATTCCTAACATCATACATGGTATAGAGTATGGAGAAATTACCAGTTTAATTTAATCTGCTGTGTAATTTTTCGAAAACTGAAGAACTTGATTGACACCAATATATGAGAAGAGTTTTTCAAAACACGCGACTCGCAATTTCTTTACTAACATTTTCTTAATGATATATGTAAGCTTATCGGGTAACATTCGTTATTGAATGTATAGATTCTTGATCCGCAGCAGTTTTTCATGAAACTATCCTGCTTTGTAATGAAACAGCCCAACTATACCAGAAAACAACACAATCTAATGATAATTACTCATGGCTTTTAGAATCATTTCGTGTGTAAAGTTCATTGGCCGTAATCTGATAACTACCACATAATTTTCGTTAAATGTCTTTTGAGATATCCTATAAGTTACATTTTAAAATATTGCTGTTATAATTAATTTGGATTACTCACTTGTTGATGAGTGATAATTAAATTATAGAAAATATTATAAATTGCAAATAATTTCTGCAAAATGATTTAAAATACAATGTATACTCGATAAACAAGACAAATTCTAGATTTCTAACTTCAGATCATACAAATTAATAATAATAGTATTAATACTAATTAGATGCATACTAATCTTATAAAATATTAGTTTAAGCTTGTTTATAGTACAAAATAAGTCCAATCTTATAAAAATCAAAAGATATTTAAAATGAAAACGGTATGAATTATATATATATATATATATATATATATATATATATATATATATATATATTTACTTAAATTAAAAACATTTTATATAAAAATCTTAAAAATTTGAATAATTGACGCTTGGATAAGTTTAAACAATTGCTAAAATTTCAGATTAAAAATTTTCAAAATTATTGTAATTTATCTTAATTTAAGGAACAATATTAATCTGAAAAATGATTAATAAATGATAATTAAACTGCTACCGTGTTGAATTTGTTGGTTACGTTAACCAATGAAACTTCCTTGTGCGTGTATGATGCCATTCAAATAAAATTAATAATTGAATTTAGGGTCATTTTTTTTACAGATTTCTTTAATAGTATGCATTAATAAATTCGACAATTGACACAACTGTAAGCATAAATTAGAAAAATATTTAATTAGGTAATTGCATAACTGAAGCTCTTTTTATCACACATCTCATCATTTTAACACTATGATTAATAATATAGAAGTTGAATATGATTCTATTGCTAGTGTTTCTTTCTCCAAATGCATGGTGTTTAATGTCAAAGGAGAAACTTATAAGTCTGTTCTTCTATTCGTTGGTAATATATCGAACTGTCCCACAAAGAAGGAAGGGTGGTATTCTGACCCGTTCCCGCATTCCGACCGTCTCTGACTTCAATATCAGTTTCATCGATATATATGTACGAGTCGTAGAAGGGAACTACTATAAAGAATGAAATAGTATTAAAAAAAGTGAATTTGAAATAAAATATATTTTGCTTCAGAGTGTGGTATGAGGATGAAAAAAAAGATGAAAAAAAGAAAGATTGCGCGATATATGACGGATTCCTAATCGATTCTTTCTTTTGGAGTGCAATAAAATAAAAGAGTTCAACCACAGCGTTACTATAGCAACCAAAAGAAGTTTAAAAGAGAGGGATCCATCATCACCCAGTCTTCGAAAGTATACATAGCAACCTATGTAACTCATTGGAAACATATATAAGTAAATAGTTTTTAACGTATTCTTTAACCACGTTCGCATTTATAAAGTATTCAAATAGCTTTAATTATGTAGAACTGTTCTCTTGTTTGAAACGAAATCAATGCTGAGACATCATCTTTGTTTCTGTACTAAATTTAAATCTTAAATTAAATCAAGATTCTGAATTTTTAAAACCCTATACTAAAACTATTAAGCTGTTTGAGCTAAAATGTGTTATCTCCAATGACATTGCAGTTATAACATATATATTTATTACATTTTATTATTTCTTAATAAGTTCAATTTTTTTATTTTAGATTTAATTTTATTTAGTTTATTTTATAGAAACTGTTTTCATTCTTTTTGTTTTCATTAGTTTTTACATAAAAATACTTAAAATACAAAAAAATGTTTGTACCTATACCTCCAAAATAATTAGTATTAGTAATAATTTTGGTGATAAAATATCCATTTTGCTGCTACATATGAGTATAATTTCAAAATATTTTTATTATAACTTACATTATGTATTTTATTATTAGGTTTAAGAAATACACAAATAAGAAAGGGGAATGCTATACGAATATTTGTGTAGATTAAGCTATTTACATGGATTAGTATAGTTTAATAGCTTTAATATTTTTAATATGTTTAACAATATAATTATAAAATACACATTTTATTTCTGATTTCCTCTATTTTACTTTCGTAAAAATATGAATGAGAAAACTTATAATGTACTACAGTTTTCAATATAACAGTTTTAAAAATATAGCATAATTATATTTTTAAAATGGCTAATTTCTGGCATCATTTTAAACTACTAGCAGCTTTATCTCACAATTCTTTCTTTTTTTTTTTTAAGACATTCATTATTATTCTCTTGCATTAACTCTAGCTCCTTCAGTTTCAATTTAAAGGTATTTTAACAATAAATACAATCTCATATTGATTATATACTAAATGTTTTTTATGAATATTAAACGATAAAAATCTGCCTTTATCTATTCATAACAAGCTATTTTATCATAAATTTGAGACTCAGATTTTAGTATGAAAACTAATTTACATATAGTAGTGACGCAGCAAATCTATGCTTCTAATTGCCAAAAAGGAATTCTGTGAATACAAAATATTTACAGTTTCCAAATTTTATCTGATTTATGGCTTAAATTTTCAAAAAGATTGCTTTTTACTATTCATTTTTCACAGTTTAACGTATGTTTTATAAATAAATCTTTCTAACAATGGTACACAATATATCAATAAGCATTTTTTATATTTCTTCTGAGCGTACTTTTCCTATAGGATTGGTTAAGTAAAAAATTAACCAATGAGGAAATAAAAAAGTTGTATGAAATCTGAAAGCTGTATTATAAAAACATTGAGTTGTTTTCCATATTTTCCTTTTAAAAATTTTAAAACAATATTTATCAGCAAGGGTAGTTTTCTACCTTCAGCAATTTTCTTAGCGTTCCTTTTTTTACATCCATAAATTTCAGCCCTAATAGGGATTAATACTTTTACCGGAATATACATTTCCCATTCCAGATTATTTTTCCCAAAATTTCTCAGGGACGTAAGATGACGTAAACGCGATAAGAGAATCGTGGTACAAAAAGAAAGTGGTGGAACGTAGGATCGAAGAAATGCATAACCAAATCTCTCACGTTTTTATACAGCACTTTCAAAGATTGGATATAACCCATGAAACAGATATCTCCCACCATTCAAAAGGCTGCTTTTGGGCCATCATCCAAATCTCAATAACGCACCAAATTATTGCGAGTTATCCGCTAACTTGGGATCTCAAAACTTTAAGCTTTTTTTAAAGCTTCTGAATTTTTCAGTCGGGTGCAGACGGAAAAAAACTGGAATAAACCTCTTTTTTCCCTTCCATTGGTTGCTTTTTCAGATGTCGATGCAATTTTTTCCCTATAGGGACTTTTCGCATCGTCTTGAGTTTCATGTTTCGACTGTATGCCTTGCATTTAAATTAGGCAGTATATATTCCACCTAACGTCACATAGAGTTTTTATTGACAGCTCTCTATAAGATTTTTTTCCATGGATGTATTTAAAATCCATGGAGTATACAAGAACGGATACATTATGTGGTAATAATGAAAGTCTGTTGTGCAAATATATTGCAAAAAATATTTGTATGACAAACGCACTTTTCTTATTTACTTTATGGATACATCAAATATTCAGGTGTACTTTTGGGGGATAAAAAACTACAACTAGTTTACGAAAAGTATGACGTAGGCAGAAACAACAATAAACGAAGCAACTGAAAGCAAAATATGTGAAATAAATTTATTTGATTCAGTTTTCACTCTTTAATAATTTACTTACAGGAGATAATATAACTTTAACAGTAATATATCTCATCACATATTCTTTAAACGTCGAGAACTAAAATCCCAAGCGTATAATTTATTTCCAGAATTTAAAAATATATCCTCCTACTTATAAAAAAGCTACTTTAAATTAATAAACAACTTAATTTAAATTCGTATTTATAAACACTGCATGATAGAAGTTTCTAGAATCATAGTGTTTTTCATAATTTGTTGGTATTTTAGTATTTTTAGTCAATAGAAAATTTAATCAATAGAATTTTAATCAATAGAAGATTATTAGCGTTGATATTAAATATACACAAATCCAACTGTCACTGATAATTCTTAGTAGAAAACAACACTTGCATTAATATTAATATAAAAAATAAAGGAATCATAGAACTACATACAACTAATTTTGCCAACCTGTCAACATGGTAATTATTAATTTGAGTCTGAAAAACACTTAATATACTCCTAAATGTTGCTGTCCTTTAGCCAATATTTTATATCATATGTCATCACATGCAACATACTAGGCCAACGAAATAATATTCGCTACTAAAAATTTTAAACTTTAATTGTAAATTTCGGAAATGAATTAAATTTTTTAAAATATTTATTGGTGTTGGTAAATATCGAGAAATTCATAAGATTATATATATATATATATATATATATATATATATATATATATATATATATATATATATATATATATATATATATATATATATATATATATATATATATATATATATATATATATTATTGATACTTCATATACTATGAACTTTTCCATAAAGTATTTTCCAAAAAAAAAATCAACTACATATAATCGCGGATATTTTTGTTGTTACCTTATTGAAACAACAATAATATATATATATATATATATATATATATATATATATATTGAGTTATGACATTTTGTGTTTTACTGACCGCGTGCACAATTTACCTCGAAGAATCAGTTTTAGCGCCGAGCTTCAAGCGGTAACGTACAAAATGATACGCTTTTAAGGTACACGTGACGTTTAAAATAACTGGATAATAACAACAGTTGCAGAAGTAAAGGAACGGGAAACAAGTAGCCATGTTGTTGTTCTTCAATAAATGTATGTTTTTACAAAAATACACTTTTCTTTAAAAAAGATAGAAAGGGAGGGAACATAAAAATGTTTTTCGATAGCAGCGCCTCTTAAACATCTGCGATAAGATTTCTTTTCTTGAAAACTTCGAAAGCACACTATCGAAGTACTAAAAAAAAAAGCATGTGCTACCGTATTCATACTCCAGTATTTTCTGCCTCGTTTCATAGAGATTTGAACAGGAAAAGAAAGATTAGTTTAGTCAACCCGTATGAAACTATTTTAATGTTTTTATACGGCCTATTTGCTTCTGATACGTTTCCGAATTCTGGAAATTTTACAGCAAAAATAAATTTCTTGTTATGTGAAGCTTATTATTTTTTCACGCTGCGCAACTGTTGGTGCTTCACAAAAATAGAAGCTCAGAAAAATCACTTGATTTTTATATTCTCTAAGAAAAAATTAAAAAATAAAAAGAGAAAAAAAGAAGATATTATTATATAGAGTTTGTTAGAATGAATAATAATTCTAAACTATGTTAAAACAATTTTCTTTAACAAAATCATCTTAAAGGTATGTATTAGGTTGGGGAATAAGTTTGCAGTGTTTTTACCAAAGACTTTATTTAAACAAAAAACAATAATTATATCAATAAGTTAATCAATTATATATTCGTCGTTGCTGTTTACAACATCTTCCCACCTCTTGACCCATTTGTTGATGCCATTCCACCAAAAATCGCCTGTCAAAGAAGTTGTTGAGCCAGTTTTTAAGGACCTCTTTGTTATCAAAGGTAACGCCCTTCATATGGTTTCATAAGGAGTGGAAAAGATGGTTATCGGTCGCGGCTAGATCTGGTGAATACGGCGGTTGTTGAAGGACCTCCCATTCGAGCTCTTGGATGACTTGTGCAGCATGGCTCCTGGTGTAGTTGTGAAGATTTTTGGTTTGACCATGTCGATCAGGTATTTTCAGTTGAATAGCCTCATTCACGCGGTGTAGCTGGGAAATGTAGAACTCCTTGTTGACAGTCATTCTTTTCAAGAATTTCCCAGTACATCAAGAGTTCCTTAAAAACTAGATCAACAACCTCTTTGACACCAGACCAGGCGATTTTTGGCGGAACGGCGTCATCAAATTGGTCGAGAGGTGGGAAGGGTTGCAAACATTAACGGCGAATATAAAACTGATTAACTTATTGATATAATTATTGTTTTTAGTTTAAATAAAAGCCTTTGGTGAAAATTCTACATACTTATTCCCCAAACTAATATGGTATTTTTAATTATATTTGTGGCAAATAAAATTGAATATTTTAAAGAGAAAACAGATTAAAATAAATGTATAAAATTTATTAGGAAATTTCTCTAAGAGAATAATGCTAGAAATTAACTATCACATGGTTCGTTTAATTATTTCATGAATTCATTTTATAATAAAATGGCATATTTATAAAATATCACTTGATTAAAAATAGCTTTAATTAAAGGCTCATTGATCAAAGGACTGGTTCGGTTCCTCGATTCAAAATCCATTTTGGTCATGAATGATGCCAATGATTAAGACACTGTTGACATCTGTAAACTCCCAATTTGAATTAACTGTTAAATGAAAAAAAAATACTGTACACCAAATCGAAATCAAACTTTAAAACGTATAACTTTAGTAATCAATGGATTCTACTGTATTTTTAAACAGGTTCATCATTACTACATTAAAGTATAGTAAAACACAAACAAAATCCAATAAATTAGGGCCAGCCTCCAAGTTTGGTGTGTTTTAAAAAGATTTCATTGTAATATAAATTATGTGAAGCTCTTGTATTTAAAAAAGGTGAAAAGGGAACTAAGACAAGACTTGATCGCAAAGGAATCGTTATCCAAAAACAAAGCGTAAGATTGGGACGCTTGCTTATGCCAAGAGGAATGTTTCGACTTTTTAACTAACCTTGCATTGCAACACTCCACCGCAGAATAACATCTTTGAATCCGCAACATGCTAAGAATTGACAAAGATGGGCTGTTAAAAAGACAAGTTAGGATTTTGGATCTTGATTCAAAAAGCGTTTCTAATTTGTCTGTGATCATTAACATTGGGTTATCGACAACTGAAAGACGGTGTGCTGGTCAGATTTCTTATTGCACCGTTCAAATAGGTCATTCAGAATCCAGTGACAACAACAAGAAATCATACACTTCCTTTTCAGTTTCCCCAGGTTCATGATGATGGTGACGATGTAACGATCTCGAAAAAATTTTTCTGTCATAATATTGGTCTGCTAATATCTCTAGAACTACGCATTAACTGCCACGACTACCTTAATATTATAACCGACCAGGTTTATCCGGTTATGGCTACTAAGTTTCCTCTATAGAAAAAGTGCTTCCCGCTGGACGATGCTTAAGACTCATATTTTCATGGAGAGATTTTAGAAACAGGATAATAAATTCAACTTAATTCCAATCGCCTCTATAGTTTCTGGACTTGTATCCAATGGAAAATCTCTGGGTCGGGGATGTTTGATCCACCATCAGCCAATAAGTAACAATTGAGGCAACGAATGAATCTGAATGAACAAGCATCATTGAACAGTGATTTAGAAAGTTAATAAAATCTATGTCTTGGTGAAATTGTGCTGTTTTTAAGCTGATAGTGAATTATTTGTTATTAAGTGAATTATTAAGTGAATCTGATGTTATTAAGTGAAATTAAGCTGATAGGGATCAGCCGACATATCGTTGATAATGATCTTATAAGAAATTTCCCTCTGTACATATATATTTAAAAATTCCCAATTTTAAAGTTAAATAAATTAAAAATGCTTGTATTGTGTGCAAATTTTATCTATTTCGGCAAGAAATTTAGATACATTTAGAAGTAATTATGTTAGTTAAAATCATAAGTTACATCATTATGATTTTCATGAAAAAGTAATTAAATAATTTAACTATTTTATGATTAAATAACTTTATAAGTACCGCTACTGCACATTGTTATTTGTCTGCTACCAGTACCTATTTCAAAATTTTATTTTCGTATGTTTGTAACTAGATAATGTGAATAAAGTTATAAACATGCTTAAATTAGAAAACTAAATTAAGTATGGGATATATTTTCTTAAAAATATTTAATAGGCGTATATATATATATAAACCATAAAATAAAAGTAAAAATTGTATCTTCAAAAACAAGCGAATACAAGATAAATTTGATTTACAAGCATATAATTGAATTTGTTATGAACTGTGCTGCTTACTTGTGGGTTTTACATTCCCACTTGTGTGTGTGTGTGTGTGTGTGAATATTATTAAAATAATTATTGGTATTGAGCATATTTGAAAGCAAAAGATTTTGAGAAGAATATTTTAATTTTATTTATTTATTTTTTATTTATTTTATTTTATTTTTTGATAAAAGAAAATCTGTTTACAATCACAAATTTTTATTTAGTATATGTATGACAATATAAGAACTTTGAAACTCACCAGAATCATTTTTTGCGTATTCTTTCATATAATACTAAAGTCGTAACTTTTAAAAGAAAGATATTTCTTAAATTGAATTTTTTCTCATGAATGTGATTTAAGTTTATTTAATGGTAGATAAAAAAAACTCTAGAGAGTGACATTTTCAATTTAATTTATAGCTGGGTATTTGTTTTTAGACTTGTACAGTCACATAAAAGCTCTCTTAATTTTTTTCATAGAAGAAATCTACGCATCAAAGAAAAATTAGGAGTTTTCAAAATTCAAAAATATTTTGCACCAAGCTCTTAAAACTTATCAGTTTTATGTTTGGCAATTATTTGTCATAATTTTGCTAATCGACCTATGCTTAAGTGTAATTAAGTCTTCAGCTTTATAAGTTCAAATATTCTTTTCATAAATATTCTTTCTTATAAATATTTTCGCTTGAAAAACCATCCACCAAACCTTCAACTACACTTGTTCAAAATTTGTGGGCTAACAATCAAATGCTTTCATCTGAGTTGTCTATTTTGTGTTGAATTCTTCCATCTTTATAGTTTTGGTTACAATTCCATGATTTAAAAATCAGGTACAATAGTTGCAGATTAACTTGCTCGAAAACATTACATTAAAATTAAATTCTCTCTTTATTTGTTTCTGTTCAAAATTAATCTGTTACATTCGCCTCTTCCATTATAAGTATTTTCTCTGTTAAGAGTTTATATTTTAAAGTCATTCTTGTATCTTTAAATTTTTCTTTTCAAAACTGTTGAAATCAAGTTATCTATCTATAGTTATTTCTTTCTGAAACTCGACTTTAAAATTAAAATCCCTCTATCTCTCTCTCTCTCTCTAGCTCTTTCAGTTATAATTTACACATCTTAATTCAGACTGCTTTTTCAAGTCTTTCGTATATGAAATTGGTATTTAAAAACCAAATGCTTTCTGACTTTTGATGTTGACTTCGAAACATGTTAGAGAATATTATCAACACTTGCAAGAATTCACTTACGTGCACTTTCATTTTTCTGTAATTTATGACCTTTTTTAATAATTCAACCTACCGTATGTTATTTATTTTATATTTAATTGCATTATCTATGCAATACATTCATAACTATAATCCAAATTGATGAAACAACTACTTATAGAGAAAAAATTTCATTAAGATGAAGGTAATAAACGTTAAATGGTATATTTTTTAATTTTTTTATCCATAACTTGGAAAAAATGTTTAAATAAACATTCCCCTCTTGTTTGATCAGTTATCAATAAATGAATATTAGAATGTTTTTGTACAGATAAATTATTTATCTCAGCAATAATAAATCATAATTAGATTTAATACATTTTCAAATTTAACTGGTTAAAAATGAAAGAAACATTTCGTGTCAAATTTAATTCATTCCTTCATAACATATTTCATTCAAAAATATTTTATATCTTCATATACTTCTCCAAACTTTAAACAATATAAAAAAATTTAAGATAATTTGATAGTAAAAATCAATTTATACCCAAAATTGTAATCATAAAATGGAATGCCCAACCATTAGATTATGTAGGAAGATATTCAATTCGCACAATATTTTTTTTAAAAGAACACAATCAAAACTGATAAAAAAAATTCTCAAATATAATCTGAAAAATTTCTTTTATAAAAAATATTTTTATGAAGGATTATGAAAAAATTGTCTTTTTTATATATGAAACAAAATGGTGTATAGAAGGCAATATTTTCAAAGAAGGCGATTTTTCCTTTCTTCTTTCAAATGAAGAATAATGAAAAGTTGAACCCACTTAAGCCTTGAAGCTCCGGTAACAATATTCTTGAATTTTTCTTTTCCTTATCCTCCTTCTTCTCGAAATGTGAATATCTCAATTCAGTTTCGTACCAAACATGCAAATGTCCCTTATTTTTTATTTGTCCCATTTCAACTCATCCATAATAATAAAAAGACATCCATGTGTAACCCACAAGAGATTGTAGTGGAAATAAAATCACGTTTGATAACGAGTTTCTTTTTGTATGCGAGATTTTCCTTTATATATTTCGTTCTTTTAACTTTGTGTGTGTCATCCATTTTTATATTCTCAAGCCTTTCTAGTGGTCTCTTCTTTTTTATGGTTGCCAAGGAAACGACCACCAGAGTGCGCCTACTTCAACGAACCTTTTTTTTTTTTATTTCTGACAACACATGTGATCCCTTTTTCTATCCAAAAGACTGCAGCGTTTTCTTTGCACAAAAGGGCCTTAACATTTTCTTGTATGTCAGTGGTTTTCTTTGGAAAATGTTGATTTGATACTTCAAACGCCCCCTATTTAACGACAGTACGATCACGACATAATCAAACACAACACTTAGTTAAAGTTATAAAGGATGTCTCCTCGTTACATTTAAAAAATTTCGATAACGGGTGTATCAAATTATTTTGTTTTCTGCGTTTTCCTTCTTCTTAAAGGAGAATACCTTTGAAAGTATCCCTGACAACTAAGTTATATATTAGCATATAAATTATTTTTTACTATGGTTAATTTATTTTTAAAGGAAGGGAGGGTGATTTTCAATGATAAAATTCATCATATTTGTTCCCTTTTTATGAGTCTGTAGTAAAAGAAATATATAAAGTAACAGAATTTTCAAAAGTGTACTCTTAAAAAGTTATTTATCTAACAATATTCTCTTTTAAAAAAATTCGAATGCTTTTTATTGAAATATTTATCGTGCAGTATACAAGAATCGATTTAAAATATGCATATATTTTATTAAGTTATGGCGTTATTAAATTCTTATGGACTACGTCCGAACTTAAATAAAACATTCATATAAAGACTTGATAAAAATTGACTATATTATAAACTTTTTAGGTATTGAGCACCATAACCAAGTATATTTTGTGAGTATATAGGAATTATTTAATGTTATGTACTAATTTTTTAAATTAAACTCCATATTTTCCTAGTTTTTTTATACTAACATTTTTATAGTTACTTTAATGTTTATGGTTTTATAATATCTAACAGAAAATCCAGATTTAGAAATATTGAAGTTTTTTTTTAATCATTAGCAAAGAAGCATGAAAGTTACGTTTACTACAATCTATAATATTTTAGACTCTTTTAAAAGATCTTAGAACATTTTTGTCTACTTTTATATTTGGAAAATTAGGTCGTTACATCTGTTGATATTTTTAAGTTTTGTTTCATGATTGTTTTAATCAATTTTCCTAATAGTGAAATAATATGTAAGGCTGGTAGAAACTAAAATAACATGATAACTCACTGGTATAAGGGTGTCCAAAATCAATGACTTTGATATCATATTTTACAAAATCTCAAGAAAATGTTTGAACTAAATATAATGCTCCTTCAAAACAAAGATTCGAATCATAGGTGCCGTGCATACATATATATATATAAACGGAGCTACAAAAAAAATTATCATTTAACAAAAGAGAGAGAATATATGCCTGTTAAAATTCACTATTCTTTCATTATAAAACCTAACATAATTTTTCCATAACTTTTATAGCAGTCAGCTAAATTTAAACTGTAAAAATAAATAATAATTTACATTTAGATGACAGAAAATCATAATTAATCTTAGAAAGGCAAATGGCCTGTAGATAAGTTTTCTAGAGAATTCAGGGTGATTTCCAACCTAGTGAATAATTTTTGGAAACCTTTTTGAGATTCTGAAACTATCGTGATGTGAGAAAGGAAAGATCCTCCAAGATTTAGGATAGATGGTTACGGAAGGATCTCTATTGTAATAGACATACTCCAGCCACAGGAAACCAAGTTTTAAGGATCTGAACTCCACGTTTTATGAGAATGAATCGTTTACACAATAGTACTTGCTATTACCTTATTTCTCCAAAAGTGGAACTTCATTTATCATGAACAAGACACATGCATACACAGCGGTACAAGCGAGCCCCAGACTGTACCTTTAGGTTAACCGGTTTGGAATATTCGCTACGAACCACGGTCATGTGACCAGGTCACACCTCAGCTGGCACCCTTTATGAGAAGAAATTTGCCAGAAATTTCGGCCGTTAAAACTTCAAACTTCAGACTTATAAATCGTATTCGGAATTCTCAAAGAGGATTAATTGTAACTCATACAATTGCTAACGAAAACATCTAAAGTTTGGAAACAGATTTTTGAACGAATAAGTCAATAAATTACAGGAACTTAAAAGCATTATTTTTTTTAAATATATAATACAAGTATCTTTTGCTAAGGGAATAGAGCGCATCATGGTTTTAATTAATACCGAAACCAGCCTTTTACATATCTCGTTTTGATGAGAGTTATGCTTGTACATAATGATCAACAAAATGCAGGCATAGTTTTCAAATTAATTTTGATAATACATTAATACATAATTAAACTGACTTTATTCGTTATATAGCAATAAAATTGAAAATTTGCATTTTCTTTATTCGTAATATTATCGAAAACTAACACACACTGAACGACACAAACTTTATATTTATAGTAACATATATATATTTTATAAACCTAAATTTTATTGTATAAATACATCTTAATTAAAGTGAAACAGTAATTAAGATTATATGTATATATATATATATAATCTTAATTACTGTTTCACTTTAATTAAAATGTATTTATACAATAAAATTTAGGTTTATAAGAAACAATATTTATAATGAGATTTTGATGATAAAAAAATTATGTGTATAAAGAGAAAAGTTTATTCATAAAAAATTGTAATGATAAATTGAAAATATTCCTAATTAGAAATGGTTCTTCAGTAAAAATAAATTCAGTATTGATTAAGCGCGTAGACAAAACAAAAAGGAAATAATTTTTGCTCAAACAATTAATTCTCATAAAAAAATAAGAAGAGAAACAGAGATAAGAAAATTAATTAAAATGAAAACTACAGCTCTGATTGAGACTAAGAATAAAAGTGAAATTTGAATAAATTAAGATGAAAACAAAAAAAACTATTAAAGCAAAAAAAGGATTTATTAAGTACTTCCTATAATTAATTACAATTTAATCATTTTTAAATATTTCATATGAAATCAGTTTGTCTCTTTCTTTCAATTTAAAATAATGAAAGCATTTGTAATTAGCATGAATATATGCATATATATATATATATATATATATATATATATAATATATATATATATATATATATATATATACAGTTAAATGTAAATTCCTTATAAAGTTATTCAAATGCAAAATGAAGAATAATAAAAAGAAAATTCTAAAAACAGTAAATAGAGGGAACATATATTTAATAGATAACTCAAAATTTAAAACAAACGTTGAAGGAAATTAGCTGGTCATATTGATGCTTTGTTTCATTTTCCTTTTATTCTATGTTTCTTGGAAATTTTGAACTGTCTATTGAATTCATGTTCCATCTGCTTACTATATTTCGTATTTTCGCTTTATTATTTTTCATATAGCATTCAATTAATTTTATAAAGAATTTGCGAGTAATTATATTTTAGTAATTCTATTTAAGCTGCTTTCGTGCTGAATGCATACCTAAGCATATGGTTCTTGTATTTATTTTTATATTTTTTTAAATTTATGCTTATGATATTTTTAATCATGCTTCATATATATATATATAATATATATATATATACATAAATAGATAGGTAATTAAATTTAAAGAAAAAGAATGAAAATAAATATTGATTTAGTATATACTTAAATAATGAGATTTATTTCAATAATAATTGACAGCATTTATAGAAAGTAAATTAATATTCTTTAAGCTCTTAATTAAGATGAAACAATAAAAACTATTATTGCTTTCATCTTAATCTAGATTCCATTTATTCCAAATGGACCATCATTCCCTCTTTAGTTTGGTTTTGTGCTTAAATTGGTTAAGATGAACTCTGTTTAACTGCTTATATATGTACAAACATAAATTTGTGTATATATACATATATATATATATAACACTAGGCATACTCAGTTGCATCAAAAGTGGTACACATACCTAATATTTAGTAACGAACAACACGCATAAGTGGCACATGATAAACGCAGAAGGAATTCGACATTGTCTGAAGGAGTTCTGGCAGTTTTGAGGCCTGCATCTCAGTCCACAAGTCTATATAAGAATACTAAGTTATTGTAGATGATTAGTAACCTTAAAAATAATTAGTAACCTATGGAAATATCCAATACCAAAAATCTATTGGTAATGTTAGGATATTAAAATATCACTGTCTCTATTTTTACCCTCTACATATTAGAGCCTCCCAACTAGAGTAAATGTGTCCCCTCTAGTGAACAAACAGTGCATAGTCTGGTCAGACGTCTTTCTGCCTTGCTTGAGAGTGGATGTATTGACTCTTTTGTATATCATTGGAAATGTTCTTTAATATTATTATTTTTGTAATTACTTTTGTTGTAATTGTCTGTTGTCTATAAACATATGTGTTTGTGTACCACTGATTTCTCTTTACTTAATTTTATACCTAAAAGGAACACATCTTGAAAAATGGCATGTCGCGCAATGCGACATGCCGTTTTTCAAGATGGAATTCCTGTTGGAATCATTCAAGTTAATAGGTGCGCACAATGGTCATGGACTTATCCATAAGTAGTTGAATCTTATAAAGAATTAAGTAAATATGAAGCTTCGCTATTGCCCTGATAATTAAATTGTGGTCTGTTATAAACACAATTTAACACCATATTTTTCAAATATTTCAAACAATTTATCTCTTTATAAAATATCTTTTCTATTAGAAAGTTCCTTTACTATTATCAGAAGAAAAAATTAAAATTCAACATCGAACTCAATGGAAATTATAAGCCTCAAAAATTCCAAAACTTTTTTTGTTGTTCCTAACCTAACCTGAATGTCTTTTACTGTGGGAAACAATGACTAGAATGAAAAATTGTTTTCATTTTCTTGATAGAGTTGATCGAAAAATCTTCAAATTCCTAATAATTTACAAAATGTTCAGTTCATATTCTATGCTCTAACCTCAATAGATAATTTCAACAGACTTAAAGTTAATTTCAATATGTTTAAAGATAATCTCAACGGATTTAGAGATAATCTCTACAGATTGAAAGATTAACTCAACAAATTTAGAGATAATTTCAATAGATTTAAATTATTTTAAACTCATCCAAAAGCACACAGCTCTTATATAATATTACTCTCCAAAGTATATTTGCATATAATTATTTTATAAATTTTAGTATTGCAGAAAATGTCAAATAAATATTTATTAATGTGTGTGGGTTTCTCAATATAATTGTTATTTTAATAAATGATTTTTACTATTCAAAATTTACTATTATCTAGTTCAAATGAAGAGAAAAAACTAATATATTTAATAGTAACGGGTCAAAAAAGATTTAAATTTATATTCTTCATAGAAATTAATTAGAGCTGACACACGCTTCAGAATAAAGTTTTAAATTATTTGTTCGATAAAGGTAATTCAAGAGGATTTAATTAAACTCACTCTTTCGAAAATGTAAAACTCACTTCAAACTCTGAGTTTTGAAAATTCACTTGTAGTTTGCAGTTGGGAATTTTATTTCTCAATTTTTATCGTTTAACTTTTCATACAATAATATATTTAAATAATGATTTATAACATTTCTCTTTTCTTATTACCACAAAATCTAAACATTTTAGTGTGATCGAAAACTTTTTTTTTGTTTATTTTTCGCTTATGAAAGTCACAGGATTATGAGTATTTTGAAGAAATTAATTTTTTGAATGGAAAACAAAACAGACTTTATCCTTAAAATTTGTAATTTTTTGCAGAAGAATTCTAATTAAATATTAAAGGAAAATATATCATCATATTTAATAATATATCCATCGACTTTAAGAGTTCTCTCTTAAATTCTAATAGAAAATCAATTTCACAAAACAATTCTTTTTTTAGCAATTTGTATGAAATGTTAGTTAAAAAAATACGAAATGTCTTTTTTAAAAAGAACTTTTTAAAGAATGCAAATGCATTCATTTTAAATCTTGTTTATATCACTTAATATGTATTTGTTCTTGAGCTATATAACACAAAATTTCTCTCTTGATGTTTGATAGGTTGGCTTGTTTTTCCATGGATGTTTTTCATGATGTTTATTTCATTTAGGAATTAGGTACTTGGGTGTGGATATTCATAATCAAATCCAACTTGCTAGAACTATACACGCCCTAAGGGGAAGACTAACTCACTAATGGATAAACTAATGTTCAGACGACTTACCAATTAACTACGACCTTAAAATACATTCATGTTGGTGAGAGAACTGTAAAAGTTCACATAATACTGTTAATAGAATCAGGTTACAGGGAATATTTTGAATGCACGAATGAAATATCATTACAGATTAAAACACTTTTAATAGGTAATTGAAGTATTTAGGTAGAATGATGTATTCTTTATAAAAATGATATTTATTCCAAATTCTATCACGGAATATTTTTACAAATTGTCTTAATTAATCTTGCTTGTTTTAATAATTTTTCAAACATCGATGAATATTTTGTATAATTGAAGTTGTTATTTTTTTTCATGGTAATATTATAATTAATAGTCTAATTTCATAATAGAAGTGTATGTGAACAATTTGAGACATTATTTTATATTCTGAGTCAGTAAATGAAGTTTAATTGTAGTCAGTAAATGAATTTAATAAACACGCCACACTCTTGGCTACAATATGATTTTCAATTTTGTGGGTGAAACCATATGTTTTAAGGGAGGAAATACAAAAAAAATCTTGTATTTATGTTGATATATGTATTTGCTGGAACAATAACATAACATCCATATATGCAACCAAAAGAACCAGCCACACCTTAGATTAAAGTACTTGAGATACAATTTCAATTTACAAAAACAGAAATTATAAAAACTAAATAAGAGTTTCTGAAAAAAATTAATATGATGATGTATTTAAAACGTATGCAAAGCAATAAATGTATCTTCAAAATAAATATGAATTTTTACTGTGAGTAATTTAATTTATAATTAATAATTCTTTTTCTTCTCTTCCGAGAACAATAAATGGGTTCAATGAATATCTTGAGATATACTAGAAACTTATCTAAACTTAAATTGATATCAGATTTGCGTTTGGTAAAGAACAGCTATTAGTATATAAGAAATGAGATGTTTTAACATCCTTCTGGATCAAAAAGTGAATCCCAACTACACAGTTGTGAGTTGCTCCAAATTATTCGTTGAAAACACATCTCCAGAATCTGTTTCGAAAGTCGCTAACCATTTTCGATATTCTGTTGAAAGGAAATAGTTACCAGAAAATTCGAGATTTGTAGAACTTGCTGAAACCATCTGATTGAATGATAGAAAATAGTACTTTCCGAAGGAAACTTCTCTCTCCTCCCCATAATCGATTGTGTAATACTTCAAACGTCCCCAAAAACAAACAATTTTTCTTGTGATTTAACTGTCAACTCTCATTTCCAATAGCCTTAAGTTACAAAGGATGAGTTCCACGCTGAAAACTAGAATACGAGGTAGAACGCTGCATGCAACTGTATCTATGAACAAAAAGGAAGACGAGGCAATAGAAGAATTGAAAGTTGCTGGCTATAGTTTTTTTTTCACAGGGATTCCAAGAGGTTGAAGAACAACTTTTATTGTCTTCGTTTTTTGTTTTCGCATTTTTCCTTTTTTAACGCGAAATAGCTTTTTATAAGAATGTTCGTATTGCTGTGAAGAACAATGGCTTCAGGGGGAAATTCAGAAAGTTTAAAAAAAATAGAGGATACTGCGAAAGAGTTTGATGTGTTTCGCTTTCGATTCACGTTTTTGTATACGTGGAAGCGTACTCAAATAACTCCAGTTCTTTTATGTTTACTTATTTTGGAGTAAGCCATCCTCTCTTTGATAAATAATGCATGATTCCCTGTTATTCTAAAAAAATCATATGATATTTATTCTCGTTTGATTAAATTAAGTGAAATGCCTTAGCTCTGTTGAATTCGATCATTTGTAATGCTTTGTTATTCATTCATCATAAAATATTTAGCATTTTCTATTTGAGGGTTTCATTAAAACTATACTGATTCTGAAATATCACACATTGTATAAAGCCATTGAGTATTAAGAAATGCTGTCTGTTTAATTCAATAAAAATATTCTGAAATATAACGTTGAATACTCTGTATTTATTTTTTTTTACCGATAATAAAATATTATATTAAAAAAAGCGCATGTGTTGATAAAATTTTAGAAATATTTTGTAATATGTGAGTATATGTATAATATGCGATAAATATATAGAGAGAAGGAGAGAGAGAGAGTGTGTGTGTGAATGAGAAATAGAGAGGGGAGAGAGAAATAAAGAAAGACCAAAAATAAAGTGAGAATTATTAACAAATATTATAGAATTACATGGAATGATAATCAAAATACAAATATAGAAAAAATTGAGAAATTCCTACTTTGTAAAGTCTGCTAAAAGTATAGTGACTAAATATGCACCGAATTCAAATTCTTTAAAACTTAAACTATATAAATGCAAATATTAAAAAGCAAATAGGAATGTCCATAAACAGGACATGATATTGATGATGCATCATCAAACTTAATCAAACATTATTTAGTAAATACACCATTGCTTACGATAAAAATGAAGTATATATATATATATATATATATATATATATATATATATATATATATATATATATATATATATATATATATATATATATATAATGTGTATTTTGCAAACTCCAGAAGAGTTACCCAATAATAGTGGACGCGCAATCACACAAAGAATGTTACCGGACAAGTTCGAAAATATCAAATCATGTTAGAATATACCACAATCATAACTTAAAGATTTAGAGTGGTAGGTGAATCAAAGGTGTTTTTTGATAGAAAAATTTAAGGTTAAAGTATGGAAAAGTAATTGAATTCTGGTTGTTAATAGAGAGATAAATTACTATGACGAGTCTTGGTGACAATATTTTATTAGCATGTTACGAACCAGAGTAAGAAATCTCTCACAAATTATATTAACATATCAGTAATGAATAAAAATTCATTACTGACAAATCTGAATATAGTTTGATCGGCAAATCATTTTTTTTTCAAATGGAAAATTTTAATAACTAT
This sequence comes from Latrodectus elegans, assembly GCA_030067965.1. NCBI lineage: Eukaryota > Metazoa > Arthropoda > Arachnida > Araneae > Theridiidae > Latrodectus > Latrodectus elegans. The sequence continues at coordinate 21,688,180 of CM057816.1, forward strand.
AGAAAGTCCAAATTCCTTTTGCATAATTTTTTTATAAATTATAAGGTTTACAATAAATTGCTATAGACATAATTAAAAACATGACGAAAAGCAGATATTAGAAGGGAAATCATTTTTTCCGGAACAACACTTGTTGTAAAAGTGTTGGGCTTGTTTTTGAATAATAATTTTAATCTACTTATCACCTTAATATAACATTATGTCTTACATTCACCTTTAGTACAGAGATATTTATTGTGGTTGAAATTTTATATTTGGAAAACAGTTGTCCTCTTTAGAACAAATTCTCATGTGCAAAAAAGAGGAAGTAGATAGGATAAAAATCTAACAACTTTTTGTTTCATGTTTTAGAAGTCTACAATTTATTTAAGTGCTTATTTTTTCGCTTGTTTATATCAAGAACCAACAACTATAGTTCTTTATTCCTATCGCACGTCTTCTTACTTCCATCTTGAAATTTTATTTTTAGTAAATTTTAAGTCAAGTTTGTTTTCAGAGAAACTATTACTGACATCAACATATTTAATGCGAAAGCGGAAGATAAATAATTAGAATCAACTACCTATAAGAATAATATTTTTCAATAAAATTCAGTGTGTTTATGGTAAGATATTATAACAGATAAAACAATAACAAAACATCTTGCTTTTAAGTGTTTTTACTTTTTTATTTTTACTTAAATGTGACAATATTTTATAAAAATTGGTTTTAGTTTTCATTAACAAAATTCGTCTCAATTTAAGTTTAGTTTATATCCTTAAATCACATTTATAATATCAAATTTGATTTTTCCTAAATGTTAAAATAGATATCATAAATGTAATATTAATGTATGTTACTAAATAAATTATCAATAAACTCAATTCCTTGTATGTATTTTTTATATAAACTCTTATCAAATCATACGTAATTTTAAAATGAATTTCTGACCAGTTTCGAACATTCGGAGTACTTTTCAAACAACGAGATTAACTCCAAATAAAGAATTATAAAGGAAACGCAAGAGGGTGAGAGGAAAAGCTGCAAATGCTATCAGGGTTCATTATGGGCTCCGGATTTTCATTAGTTTCCCTCTCAGAAGTGTTCGATAAGAAGCAGAAAAGTAACTTTTATCTGAAATAAAGGTTCTTAGTGAAAATGACGAGCGTATCCACCCAAAGACATTGAAGGTGGCAGTTTCCTTTGTAAACACAATTGACATTACAGAGAAACTATTTCGGTTGGATTATTGAATTCAATTCCGTTATTTTTATTTGCGCCCTCCTTGTAACAAACAAGGAACAAGTAGAGTTCACGTGGATCTATTTATTGTAAAACATAATAGAGTGTTGTGTCTTATCTAAAAAACTATGAAAAAAAAAAGGTTATGGTTAGACCATAGAAATCGTCGAAATGGCGAGATCTTGGAAAGTGATTACTTGCTCTTGAAATAGTTCTGTAACTTCAAAGCGACTATTTGTAATATAATAAAAATCGGATGACTTTAAATGATTAAGAAAAGCACCTTAAATATGTTATAAGGCATATCACGAACAAATTTCAATATCTCATTGCATAGCATTTAAACCCAAACACGCAATATAAGAATTTTGTTTTTAAATATTATTTTCTCTATTTACAACAGACTTTGTTCAGAGCGCTTAAATTTCAATAACTGAAAATGATATGTAGTTTTCCCAGGAAAATATTAATTTTACTTTTACATTGTTAACTGTCTATTATTTACTTATAAATAATAAAAGTTTTGAGAATATGATGCAATTTTGTATTTAACGTAATTTCAAATTTTAATTAAAGCTTCACTTTAAAATATTTTTATTTCATGAGTTATATTAGTAAGCTATATTAAATTAATATAGAGGTCATTGCTAAAGATTTTAAAGGGAGTTTAAATAAAATTTAAATTATTAAAATTAGTTTATATAAATTAGAATAAAAATTTTAATTGGTAACTTGAGAAGCATCTTCTCCATTTTAGTTTATTTCTGAGTTTATTTCAATTAAAATAAAAAATATTCATATATTTCATTAGTTCTGTAATAAACTAAATACAGAATAAAATATTTGTTTTTAATAGTGAAATCATCTAAAAACAAGTACATAGTAAACCAGTTTGTAACTTTCAAATTAAAATACGAGTAAACATTTAGTATAATTAAAATAAAAAGCATAAAGCTAATAAAAAATATCTTGATTGAAAATTTCAGCAAAATATTTTGATCTAGGGAATCAGTTAAGAGAATTTTCGGTTTGATACAAAATGTTCAATTCCTGTCAATAAATGTGTCTTGTTTGCTGTTATTGGAAAAAGAAAGTATTGTAAACGTAAATTCTTGAATTTCAAAGAACAATTTATGTAAAGAAGTACTGTACACTACTTGAAGTGAGATCTCAGCTGCAAATACCATTAAGATTAAATGAGAACACTTACAAGATAAACTTTATAAATCACTTGTGCAGTATTGGAAAGTTAAAATTGCTGAAAATAGGAATTTGAACTGGTATATTGTGCAACGCGATGATTTTTGATTACAATAGTTGTATTTTAAAAAATCTATGATTTTGAAACCATTTTTTTAAAAACAACATTAAACTCCTATAAGAAATATTTAAGAAATTTCATTATTTTGTAATTATTTACTTAATTGTTCATTTTAGGTTACTTTACTGTAAAAACAAACTGCACATTGTAATTCACTGGTATAATCAAAAAATTTTTATGGTTTACTTAATACATTCCCCACGCTTACACACACATATATTGTACATATTTATTACATTCATTGTGCATATTATACTTACTTTACTATACAAACAAAATACAGAGAATTTTTTCTTTGAAAATTATTTTAATATGAAAAGCAAATACAACAAATTATATTAAAAAATTCCTAAAATTTTTGTATTATTTGAATAAGGGTAAGATATCACTGTACACGTCAATAAAATTTCATAATTGCAAGTTATATTAGATTTTTATCTTATTTTTTACTCTAGACTTTAAATTATTTCATAATTATTTTAATTAATAAATAATTATTAATTATTTATTAAATAGTTAATATACTTGCCAAATGTATATTTTTGCAAAAATATTAATAGAAAAAATATTATTTAAATTTATAATGTTATTTCTAAAACTCAAAATATATTGAATGATTTTAAAAAAAATTTCTTTTAAAAATTCATCATAATCAAATTTTAGTTTATTAAATTTAATTGAACTATCTTTACATTAAAGCATAGAAATTACTTGTATGCTATTTGGTTAAAAATTATATAGAATTTATATAATTCATTTGCATTCTTGCTGGAACCAGATTATTGTTATTATAAATATAAAGCATTTGTTTTTAATGATCCCACATATTTCCCTCTTAAAATATTTTGTTTTAACTCTTTTTTCTTTTATAAATTTACAGACATAAATAATGTACAAAGTCACCATTAGTTAGAATAATAGAATATTTGACATCGTTTGCAAACACTTCAGAACTCGAACGTAACTACTTACGGAAATTTAAAATGATAATCCAGTATTACAAAACCAAAATATTTTCGAATAAAACTGATCAAAATCGATTCTTATCCCGGTTTACCAAACAATTAATCAAGGCGGAAACATTACCCCCTTATTTTTATCGTCTGCGTCATCATTTCTCGAATGTTCGTATCAAATGCTGCAGAGAAAAAGAGCGCGAGATAATGGCAAGACTTCTTCGATATTCCTCTTGCCGGGGCTCTCGAATCCCAATTTTTCAAAAAGTGGGTTTTTCATTTTTACCTCAAGATCTGAAGGGGGGAATTGATTTCCTATGTATGTAAGTACAATAAAGATATTATCCCCTTTCCTTTCACATCGGGGGCCGTAACACTTCGACGATCACGGCAAATAGAAAACTGATATTATAAAGTTTGCTTCATCATGTAAGGAGAATTATCTAGTTTATTTTCTAGTTGCCCGTGTTCCTCATTTCTTCTGATTAACTGGAAATCTTTTCGTATTTTATTTTTTTTTCGCTTTTAAACATCTCATCTGATAATAGAAGATATCCGAGAAAACATCGGTGGGTTATTATCTTGCTTTTTGAAAAAAAAGTGGAGGTTTTGGAGGAGATCAATGAATGTAATCTCGCCTGTATAGGATTAAAAAAAATAAAAGGATGAAGTTTCTAATTTCTGATGTTATCTTAGGAGGGTGTTTGTGAGATATATTTGAGTTTCGAATCTATTCCTGGATTCATTTGAAGAATCTCTGCCATTTCTCGAATTACTCAATAATAAATTATTGCTCTCTTTACCATTAAAAGAATCTAAGTTTTCTTTCGTACAATTTGATTTGGTGGTGTCAAGAAAGAAAAACAGAAAAAAACCTTTGTTTTCAATCAGTTCGAGGAAATTACGCATCCGGGCATACGAGAAAGGAAGATGGTAAAATTTCTGAATTAAATTTCTTCTTAGATTGTTGACTTTTGTTATGGAGTTTCTAAAATAAGAAATCAAATAAAGACGAGAAGAGTAGTTATGGTAATTTTATTTATTGATTTATTTGATAATTACATAAATTTATCTTTGATCATTTTTACATTTTTAATACATAACTGTTTTGAAGAATCAGTTTCCTTTGCCAAATCAGTGTCTTAACGCAACCAAAGTTTTTTTTTTACCAAAAGTCTTGAGATTTTACTGAACTGATGACAAAACATGATAGTTGAAGTTAAGTATATATTCTACTACAGTACATATTAATCAATTAACTATTAAAATAATTAGCTAATATTGTGTGTAAAACCTATAATTTACTACAATTATAGTACAAAATATCAGAAAAATCTTTTCTATATTTTAGAATGTCATATAGTTAATCTTCAAGTAAAAAGGAAAATATTAACTATTTATTCATTGTTAGAATTAAATTAAACTGAATTATGAATTAAAATTTGTCAAACTAAAACAGATAATTTTATTTATCAATTTCTTGTTAATTGAAAAAGGAGAGTAAAATTTGCAAGAAAATATTTTTATATAAATAGTTTCTGAAGAATAAGAAAATATAAGAAAAGTATTGTTATATTTAAAAAGTTAAATGAAAATTTTTCTGGTAACTTAAATACAAAATACATACAACACTGAATATGGTTACCATAAAAATAATTGTGTCTTAGAAATCAACCTATTTACAAAATGAATAATTTTTTACTTTAATTTTGCACGTGAAAATGTCTGCCAACTATGGTACTTACCACACATTGCGGTAGAGTCAGAATTATTTATTTTGGAGTATTAAAATGAATATAATCAATAGGTGGAGAAAAGGAATGAGAGCAACTACTAACCTATTGTTAATAAATTTTAGCTAAATCGCTTAGATGTTGAATCATGGAAATCAGGGAATTGAAATTATAATTAAAATTTATTCTTTGGAAAAATATTAAAAGAACCTGTCGGCTATGTAACTAATGAATTTTGCAGGAAATTAGAGCCATTTCTCTTCTTAGCAGAGTTGCTATGAGTCTGCCAAGAATCTGATGAGAAACGCAACAAACAATTGTATTTTTAAATTAACAGAGGAGCTTTGAACTGCTTTTTTAGTTCTCGAAGTGATTATTCAGAATTGCATTTCTCGAATTTGTCTTTATATCTTAATGGAAGTTGTAATCTTGCTTTCAAAGATGCATTCCTACAGTCTCAGCAGACCACGTATTCTTATTTCATACCCTTTAATTTTGTTACAAAACTTCAGGAGATTCTGTGACTTTTAAGAGTAGTATGTACAGCAAATAGAACTATTGAAATACATTAAAACTGACAAAGTAAACAAGAAATTAATTAGTAAATTGACTAAGTAAACAAAACATTCCCATGAGCAGGAAATGCAATATCACTCTTTTAACCTTTGGTCATATATTTTTCTGCTTAGGATCTTGAAAAAGAGGTTTTGTTTCGAAGTTGTTTAGGACTTTTGTGTTCATTCACGGTTTTAGAGATCTGGCTTAACCTATTGGATAACCAGACGTTATAAGAAACAACAACATAACATAATTTTATTAAATTTGTCAGACTTATTTAAATTCCATTTCAATTATAACCGTATTGGTTTTTGAAACTTTGTTGGATTTTTTTTTCATTAAACACGCATCAATTAAATAAATTATGTAATAAGCTATTTTCCAATTAGCAAAATTAATTTATTAGCAATAAAATAATGTCCTAACAACTGATATTTCTGTGACTGATATCTAAGAGTTACTCATATTAAATTTTCGAAAAATTTTAAAAGATTCATTTACTAACAATACAGCATATATGAATTTCAGCAAAATGTATTCTATTATCTGATAGTACTGATAAGTATAAAATAAAATTATTTTATGATAGGTATTTAATTAATATTAATCATGATAAGTTATTTCTTAACTAACTTTTCTTCATGAAATTCTATTAAAGATTAATTAGTTAGTTAGGTTAAATTAAACTTAAGATTGATATTTACTAGAAGATTTAAAAAAATGTTTTGGATTACTCATCTCTTAAAAAATTACTTTTTTAAAATTTGATTATTTTATCATACAATTTAAGATTTTTTATTTATCTTAAATATTTTACATTAAATATTAATGTAAAAAATAAACATAGATCTACTTTTTTATATTTGCGCCGTCAGAATTGTACTTATTTACAATTGTGTATACCAACCAAATATGTCGAAACTTAGTGTGATTAAATTTACTTAAACCCAATTTTTATAATCATAAAAAAATTCATTCAAGAATTTTTTAATTCTTACCAATATTGGATTTATATTCCAGAGCATTTATTTCTTGTTCCAAAAAGAATTTAGATGCAACAACACCCATATAATTACGTGATTAAAAACGATAGAATGTAACGCAAAAGATTGAAAATAATTATGATTTTCTTGCTTCTTTTATCATTTCTCTTACAAGTCGTTTATTTATTTTTAAAGAACTGTCCTAACTGCAATAAGTGCGATGATAAAAAATATCTTTCATTTAGAATATCGGACTTTGTGGGAGAAATATTTCTTTCATGTGTTCATTGACAAATAAAATAAAGCAGTTACTTTAATGAAAGATTATTACAGAGTTACTAATAATCTAGATTTAATCAGTGCTCATATATATCTAGATTTAATCAGTAGTAAAAAAGGGCCTTATTATTTTTCAAAAAAGGCCATCTGGTTTCAGAATGATTTCATATTTCCGGATTAATTATTTTTTTGTTTTACTTGCTGTTGATTACATCATAAAGAAAGCATTGTTCCCTTTTTTAGAATTTTCCTCTTTCCGGAACAAAATACTTTATTAAAATCATTTCTGACTTCATTTGAAACAAATTTGTAAATAATAATTACTTATTTACAAATTTGTTTCAAATGAAGTCAGAAATTACTTATTATTTGCTGTTTACGAATTTTCTTCTTTTAATGAATTAAATTAGTATGGTTGTCTTCATATTTGAGCAGATTTTAATTTAGCTAATTTTCCTATACGTTTGAGAAATTAATTGATTGGTAAAGTAATAAATTAATAAATAATAAATTAATCCCAAATTAGATTCTATTTTTAATGACCCTATTTTATTGGAAATTAACAGTTTTCAAAAAATGGTTAAATTTATGGGAATCGCAAATAAAGTTAAGAAATAATTCAATTAAACTAATGAGGAATTATTTTCTAGAAATTGTTATGATCATTTTTAGTAAAGAAAAGATAAAACTACGCAAATCATTTAATTTAACCGACTAATTAAATAAATCCTAATTTAAAAGTATTTTCTTTAAATCTATGGATAAAAATTATTCCAATTATATAACAACTTATTATGATAATTAAAAAAATCTCAATAACTTTCTTACTCTTGCAGAGTTAAATTCGTTTAATCCTTATACTTCTTTTATTTTACATATTTAGATTAAACAAATACCCATTTTTCAGAGAATTCAATGTTATAAAAGATGCAATTTTTCTTTGTTTTGAATTAATTTAAAATAGGCACGCATTAACGAATGGCATATTAAAGAAAATAATTTTCAATTCAATATCGCAATAATAGTTAAACATAAGATTTTTCAGGGGGAGTAATTAGAGCAGAAATCTGTTTTTTAATTGTGGGAAAAAAACTGTACATGTTCACATCTTTCACTCTCTTTCGCACTTTCACTCTCCTAACCCATTCAGCAACTGAATTGAATCAGAAAGATAATAATGAGATTCAGACGATAATTTCCAAATGTGAGAAGAAAGATTCTGTGTTCAATTATTTCGGTTATCTGTCAGTATTATAATAATAATTATCATTTTTGCCTTGAAATAGAATGAAGAAAATTTCGGAAGTAACTTCGAACAACGTACTTAATTAAATTCGTTAAAATCCACGCTTTTGTATTAGTTTTTTTTTCTTTCGCTTAATTCCATTTCCGAATCTGAACAAAATGACTCACTTTTATTATTCCATCGAGCTAAGCTGCTAATGCGACAAGATTATTTAAGCTGAACTAGTTTGCATATTTAAAACCTTAAACTCTTTGATTTCATCGATTATTTTCTTCCAACTCCTGGATTAATTCCTCGGCTTACGGTGAGTATTAATATAATTAAATCTAGCAAATTCATTTTGTTTTAAAATTTGATAACAAGTTATGTACTTTGGCAAGTATTAAGAACAAAATGTTTCTTATTATTCAATTTCTTTAAATGTTTATTTGTGAAGCAATTACATAAAGTTGTTTTAAGCTTTATCACTAAGAATGGGATTATTGTTAAGTATTTTATTTTATCTTTTTTAGATTAACAGTAAGTAAGTTGTTTCCTTATGTATTTATTTTTAATTGATATTAAATTAATTTATTCCTTATTTAGTATTTTTTTACTAATTAAGCAAATAAATAAAAATTGCCTTGAAATATATTAAAATATATTACAATAATATTTATTTATAGCTCCTAGCTTTGTTTGTAGTATATATATACATATATATGCGCGGTTTTTTTGCGGTTCTTGCAGATTTGGGCTTGTATTTGGATATGGTTTTAATTTGATTATTATAAATTAGATGCATTTTGACAGCATTGGATTTTGTGGCTTATGTATTTTAACTTAAATTTTACTTCATTTATTCTGGCTTGATGATGTTTTGGTTTGAACTTTTGGTGTGACTTTGGGGTGTACTGGCTTCTTTAAGACTCTGGCTTGGGCCAGTGCAGAAAAGCTATACTTTTTGCCAATGTGGTCAACACCCCCTGACGAAACTGGCCATGTTGGTACTTCGTTCCATTTTATATTTTTATTTGATACTTTTCTTTGAATTTTTCCAAATATTTGCTATATTTCATATTTTCAATGTATTGATCTCTATTTTCTTTAAAAAAAATTTTCAACTTTTTACTATAATTCGTATTTTTAATGTATTATTCTCCATCTAATATCATACCTAATAGTTTAGTGTAATTTTGAATAATGGCATACATTTAAAGATTTATTGGTAAATGTTGGTACTGATGTACTCTTGATATTGTGTTTGAATTTCTATTTCATTTATGCTATTTAAGGGACTATGTGTTAGGCATGGTAAAATGTTTGACCAAGGAATTTGTGATGCAAATATGTAACATTTTTATTTTAACAATACAATGCTCAAATTTTATTATTACGAAATGCAAATTAGGACTGCTATCTTAATATGAATTTGGATCTATATTGAAAAATATGGTGTGAGAACATTACTTACACATTATTCTTTAATACAGTCCCATGTCATCAGTATGATAAGTTGAATTTTAGTTTACTTATTTATTCCTCTGCACTCACATATTGGACCCAAATGCTATGTGAGCCGATATTTACATTTTAAAATGAATTTTGAACCATCATCAGCTTTCATGTATGAGGAAAGAACCAAACCTACAAAATATTGAACAAAAACGGCAAGGCGTTCATCATTCAATTTCCATCTTGGCTAGTAAATGGGATGAAATCTTTACTAAAAGTTTCATTAGTATTTAAGAACTCACTTTGATTATTTTCTTTTTTATAAATTTCGGGTGGTTTTCCATTAAACCCCCGCTTTTGATAATCTCCGTAATGAGAAAGAAAAAATAATAAATTATTGTCATAATTATTCCATTTACATCACTTACTGTTTAAAAATGTTTACGTTTTCAGAAAATACTAAAATATAAAACAAACATTTTATTTACATTTAACAAACCAAACGATTATCACTTGATGAATCTTATTTAAATGCCGATATTTTTTTCTGGCAAAAATTATTTAACATTCGCATCGGTCATCAAGTGCATAGGTATAACTTTATTGGACCTTTCTTCAAAGAGACAAAACTAACTTTTTCTGTATTCAGTTGGTTTTTGCTCCTGGTGATTTGAAACCGTAATGCTTCTTGTAACTGACAAAATTATCATCAAGTAATCTTTTGCATTAACTAGCTTTAGCTTTGTTCAGAATTTAGCTTGTTTATCAGTGTTTATCACTTTTTAGTCAATCCCCCCCCCCCTCCCAGTAATCCAATATTGTATACATTCATTTAAAATAAAATTCTTAAACAATAAAATCGTCGTATCTACGTTATATAATTTTCACTTCTGTGTTTAAAAAACAGGCTATTTCTTTAGAATCAAAAGCGGGGGCCTAATTGAAAAGTATCAAATAATGGTTAAAAAAATTATCAGACGGCATGGGCAGAAATTCAATTACTATCCATATATTTTAAGTTACTGCACCGCAGCGTGTGGTTTGTGACACACAATACTGAGTGCTCTATTCACATAGGCCTACTGTCTTCACCAATGTGAGAAAGTATTTCTGTTTACAGAAAGAAACAATGATGATGGAAACATCAGAGAAACAATATATCTAAATTACCATCAATACATTAATATTTTGCTTGGTATACTGAATAACGACTGAACTTGGTACACAACGAAGATATACAGTAGGTGATCCGCTAACAAACATTTCAGACAGTGAACACATACTCGATAAGAAAAACTAAAACAAATTTTTAAAATAAAATAAAATAAAAACTAAAACAAATTAAAAAAAAAAATAAAATAAAAACTTTTTGACTTTCGAAGCATAATTTGCAGCATTGCCAAACCTAATATACAAAAAATCGTTTTTCATCTCTCTGGAATTGTGTTTCTTTCTTCCAAATTTTATTTTGGAAAAGTACTTTTCCAATAAAATATTTATAACAAAAGTAGATTATTAGTTATTAGACAAAGTAGACAATCGGTTTTGATTTCATTAAAAACCAAAACTGATATCAATTAATAATAAAGTTGTTGTTTCTTTCGTTACAGTTGAGATTCTGACTATACCACTTTATTACAATTCTCATTGGTGTAAAATATCCATGATGTCAGATAACATTTCATTTTTATCTCATCGTATTGAGATGGCGTTGTAAATCTGACTTGTCAACAATTTACTGCTGCCTTCAAATCGCATTCTTCGAGTAGCAGTCAACAAGGTGAAGTTCACTATCGATTGTTAATAAATTGATATAAAACGGCATTGTTAATAAAATGACTTATTATACAAGGACCAAAGCATCGGTTTGAAAAAAAACCGTTTTCCATTGATTCAAACCGTTAACACATGGACAACAGAATAGAAAATAAAGCAAAATGAAAAAGACCAGGTAAAATATCCACTTAATGGTAAGTTTAAATCGGCAAAGACGATGTAAAGTTTTAAAAATTGCATTAATTAATAAAATTCTGAATTTAAAATTGCAATATTAGTTGATTGTTGATTGATTGCGTGAAATTTAAGTGTACAAAATCCTGGGTAGGACAAATTGTGCCAAGCATATGGTATAACATTAAAAAAGTATTGATGTAAGATTTTATGAAATAAGTAAAATGACTACATACAATGTAATAATTTAATAAAATATAAAAAGGTGAAGAGGTTACAGTGAGGAGATTCTCCAATAAATTCTTGTAATGTTAAAAAAGTAGAATTAAAACATGCAATATGATTGTGATTAAAATCAGAGTAGTTAGTTAAAACATGCTGAACAGTGTTAGATTCAATGCATGTATCACGCAATAGGGCATAGATCACTTAAAAACAAGTTTTCATGAATAAAACGAGTATAACCCATACACAAACGAGTGAGTTTTACTTCAAATGTGCAATATTAACAAAGTCTCTTTTGAATCTTAAGACTATTGCCTTACTTATGACAGCATTAATTTTTTTGAAAATTAATATTGGTGAAATAATAACAAGCACGTATTTGTAAAACTTGCGCTCAAAAAGTTTTTTCTTTATTTTCATTTGATTTATGTAATTTCATTTCTATAATTCATAATTTTTTAAGTGTAACTTAGCACCACAAATACATAATTGCACAAAAATTTTAAATTAGAAGTGGTCATAATTTCTAAACGATAAATAAAACATGTCATATTTAATGATGTATTTAGAATCATTATACATATAAATAATATCCGTATTAAATAATTTTGTTTTAAAATAATAAATAATTTTAAGAAGCTGAAAGAATTCTAAAATGAATTTTCCCTCAGGAAAGAATATAATTCTGTTTAAAATGCAGTACACGTCTCTTTACATCTGATCTATTTTTTCCCCCTCTTCATTACCGTTTTTCCAGTTGCAATTGATTCTCGTGCATTTAAAATACATTTAAAAGAAAATTTGTTTTCATGCATCTTTTACTCTTGGCGATTTATTCCTAACGAGAACAAGGAGTTAATTTTTAAAACAAGTGTTCAAGATATTGGGAAAAAAAGCCATAAACATTGAGCACTAAGACGTAAAAAAGTGGATCACAAAAAGTAATAAGCGTTGGTACGTAAAATATTTTTATTTTTGTCAACGATAATTTATTTGCATGTAAAACACATATCTTCTTGAAATTTAGTCTAATTGGAAATATAAAAATATTAAATAAGGGAGCGTTCACAAATTAAAAATAATTTTTAAAATTTAGGGAAAGAGCATTAAAATTTACTTTACCATTCAAATATTGAAAATTTTTAATTTAATAACTACTGTATTTTCCAAAACATTTATTCTAATAATATAAATTTCTTGATAAAGGAATTAAATTATTAATTAAATAATTTCATCGCGATTTAATGTAGCTTACTCTCTTTTAAATATCACTTAATTTTGACTTATTTTATTATGCTTATTCACTGTTGCCAATTCGGTTCATTGATGCACAGAAAAGCGTACAATAATTTTAAGATATGATGAAACTGATACTCGGCAATCATCTTTCTCTTAACATCATCATTATCATCAATGGAAGGACATTTAAACCTATAGTACTCTAACATTCATGGGATCCTTCAACATGATAGTCTCCAAATGAGTGAGCTGCGTGATTTATTTAATATAATTTGAGTAGACAATGATATTAATATAAATTTTAGTATAATTATTTTAATTCTTAGTTAATGCAGATTTATTGCAAATCAATATTTAAAAATGTTGAATGCTGAATTACTCCTAATCATTGTCAACGCTTAGTCAAATTTTCAAAACCATGCATTTCTATTTAATAATTTTAACATTTATTAATGAAAGTGATATAATTAATTATGAAGAAAATAATGAAAATTAAAATTAATTATTAATATTAAGTAAATAATTAATAAGTGCATAAATTTTTTTAAATAATAATAAATTATGAATTGTAAAAGATAAAATTTAATAATAGTAAAATATAATTATAATAAATTTGTTCTCCCAATGCGCTGGTCCTAGGTTCGATTCTTGAACTGGACATGGTCTATGCAGTCTTTCCTCTGATCAGTGGGTTGGTAAAACTAAGTACAAAGCATGATAATTGAACTAAACACAGTATTTTTCATTAGGCTGACCACCTTATAAGAATATATGCTTCGCACCCCAGGCCCTTCAATCAAGAAAACGAATATGGACCCTGTAGGTCTTGACCTTTCGATGGGTTGTCATGCCACTGAGCTTAATTTAGCTTACTTTTAGTAAATAAATTTGCTAGCATTTCTTAAAAATATTTTTCGTTACAATGAAAGTCTAATTTATAAAAACAGTTTATTTCTAATAAAAAGGATTTTCTTATTAAAAATGAATTTCAATTATTAATGAAATTCATTTTTTAAATTTTTGATAAATTTAGAACATATTGAATATTTTATTTGTGCATAGAGAAAGAATCGTATACCTTTCTTTAAATAATTGTAAATGTTACATAAATAATTTTTTTCTCAAACTTATAATAATGTAGCTAATTAAGACGAAACAAATAGGGATATTTTACCAGAGATATTACCAACTAGAGCAACCATATAATCTGGATTCCTTCAGTCTTTCCTGTTAATTTAATTGTTATTTCGTTTGCAATTCTTCTTTAAAAATTTTTTAATCATCATTTTAAGAACTAACTCAAAGTTGTCACTTAAAATCATTTTACTAGCATACAATAATGTTACCATAAATTTTTATTCAATTTAAGGTAAAAGTTTACACTCTTGTACCCCTTGATTCATTGGCGATTTTTTTTAGCGACAATATAAGTGCAAATATGTTACAAAGAGTATGGCCTCTACACAAAAGCTACCTATAAAGTTACCAATTGTTAAATTATTATAAAATAAAGTTTATCGCCAAATGTATCGCCAAACCAAGGGGTACCCGATTCTACACTGAACCACAGTATAATTTAAAGAATTAATCAAGTTATACTACATTGCTTAAAGAATTGCACCTAAAAGCAAATATTCCTTATGTGCGAGACATATTGTCCCCTTCTGTGTTCTCTTTGTGCACGTAAGAGTTAGTTCATCTGGATATTACATTTTAAAGTGAACTCTGAGACATTGTTAGATCCAGGTTTCCATATGAGAATTAAAATTTCAAACTGTTAAACTGAAGGCTAAAATATTAAGCCTTTAAATGCCATGCCTTTCAATGAAAGATACAATGCTTGAAAATAAGTTGCAATTGATAAGTTGGAGATGAATCTTGCTTTTGGACAAAGAGTAGGAGAAGGAACTGTCTTCAGCCAATTTCCTTGCATTGAACACTTCGAATTTTTTCTGACTACCTTTCTGTTTAAGCGTAAAAACAATTAAAGATCAATGAAAGTTCTTCATGAATGTTAATGCACAATGAATGTTAAAAAATTTCATTAAGCTTTCAAGAGTTAAGCAATTTACGACCAGACATTAATTTGCTGAGAAACATAAATGTATTTTTAATTTATCAGAAAGAAACTCTTTAAATTATAACTGTCATTTTTCCTTATAAAAGTTTGTTTACTAATTATTTTCTAAGAACCGTTCCTTTCTAAATATGTAATACAAGCAAGATAGTAAAAGGCATTCATCTCTAAAACGAAAGCAGGTGAATAAATAAAGATAATTTTTATAAGAGGTATAACAAACATTATTAATTATAACACAATTATAATTATTATGCTCATTTTTATTTATGCTGAAACATCATGCGTTCTACAATAGTGTTATTTTAATATTTACATAATCCCTATCACTCAATGATGTTCTAGCACAAATACAAAAAATGATAATTGCTCAAGAAATAAACACTTAAAAATAAAGAATGAAATATTTAAGATGATTGTTTCTTAATTTGCAATATTCATCACTAATATTTTCAATTTTTGATGTATTTAATTTTATTCAACTGTAAGGGGGTTATATAACACCAAATAATAAAATGTGCTGATTACATAATCCAGTATATATATTTTACATTATTTATTCAAAAGATATTTGTGAATAAATTTCATATGTTTCATTTGTGATAGTATTTTCAATAAGATATGATGAGATTCAAATTCTTTCATGTCTCTCTGATATGCTGTCAAATCAATAAATTTGAAATTGTGAAATTTTGGCACGCACTCCCAAAAAGCTGCACTAGCCCAGCACTAGAATATTGTCCCATTTTATCCATCTTTTTCTTTTCACAGAAATACTAGACTGCAATAAACCGAACACTACTCTTTGAAGGGACGTATTCTCATATTGCTATACTTTAGACGAATATGAATTGAATAAAACGTATGACACCACATGTAAGACATTGAGTAAAATGCAAGAATTTTTTTTCAAGTGATGACGTTTGAAGTTTTGTGGAATCAAATGATAATTCCACGTTTTACAGAATAGAAAATCCCAAGTTAAATATAAATTATAGCAAAGTAATGTGAGATGGACATTGCCTTTTGTTTATCAAGTGTACCAAAGATACTTGGAAGTTAAGATATATACAGGTATAATAAATTATCTACATCTTCTGAGAGTCAAAAGTCTTAGTTACTAAAAAGGACTTACAAGACTTTTCTGAAGATAGTCTCAACACAAAAGCAATGCCTCTAAATCTATAAAAACTATTTCAAAAACAATGTTTTTCAACTTCTAAGAATCGTTAATTTATTTCAATAATATATTTAATGACATTGGTTCCATATATTAATTTATATTTGTTCATATCATTTTTGTCTAAATTGACTTAAAGTGTAGTGAACAATGAACTCTATTTCCTAATAAAGTTCAAGGTTGATTTTACTTTTTAGTTTAAGAAATTAATATTTTGATTCTGTGATGATATTCATATTGAATTTATCAATATTTTCATTGTTTATATAGCGTTTAATTACTTACTTTATAAATTCAATCTTTTTCTTATAGCTACAAATACTTTAATCTTAAATATGATGTTAAAAATAATTAATAAATGGTTTTTCAATAAGAATAATTCATAAACCTGCCATAAAAGGTTTTAGAATTGTTTTGGCGAAAAATACGCCACATTAGCATGCCAAAATTTCAAAGTATTTATATTATATCATTATTCAGTTTTAGAGAATTAGTCAAATAATATTTTTATAAATTGAAATTTCAGCATAACATGAATTTGTTCCCACATAGTTATAATTTTAATGTATTATATTGAGGCAAACATTTATGTTTATTTATGTACCTAATAAACACATTCTATTTATTTGCACTCAAGCCGAAGATATTCCTTGACGCTCATTTTTAAAGTCATACAGTAAAATTATGAATGACAACAATACTCTGTTTTGATTTAATTTAAAGTAGAATAGAATGTTAAATTAAATTACATTTCCGACAAACTTTAAACTATATTTTTCGTCTGAAGTGTTTCGCATATTCATAGGAACTAATTATTATTAAAAAAAAATTTTAAATGCTTGCTCACGCATAATTACCTTTACACATTTAAGTGAATCCCTAAGTTCACTGAAAAGGATTTCAGTCAATAAGCATTTAAACTTCTCTTCGGTTGTGAAATGAAATGAATATCGAAATTCTATATTCACGCAGTGACAATCGTGAAAAAAGTACTTTTAATGAAAGCTGAAAAGTGTCACGTGTACTTAATTTAACGCCCATGAAAATATTCGAAGAAAATGAAATGTGAACATGTAAAAAAATATTATCGAAACTAAAACTTATTACTTTAATTGAATCGGATGTATGTGTGAGAGATGCAAACTTCATTAAATTTATTGAACTAGCAGTTTGGTTGGGATTAGTATGCATTCAATTTTAAATTATTAAAATAATTTTATTTTTTTAAAAGTATTTAATTAATTATTAGATTTATATATCTGATTTCGCTTTGTTTATTTGATATTTGCTTCACTTTAAATAAAATATTATTAAATTTAGATAACATATTTACAAGAGTTATTTTTTTCTGGGAAGATTCACTTTATTATAAACAAGTTAATTAAATTTTCCTACGTAAAAAATACTTAAAAGATTTCTTTTTATTTATTTCAGTGGAACTACAAGAAAGTGATTAGCGCCATAGAATCTATATTACTTTCAACGCTTCTTATTTTTAGTAGCGTATTATAGTTTTATTAGAAGCTATTTATTAGAAACCTATAATAGTTTTAGAAATTTAGGTCACACATTTACTTTAAACATAAAACCATAAGATTAATAAAACGAATTTTTACAATAAGTAGGCTGAAAAAACACCTGAGTCAAGAGGTATTACAAATACAACAGATTAAATAAAGACATTGATATTTTTGGGGTAATTTTTTCTTTTTGTCTTATGATGACAGCTAGACTGACAATATGGGGTGCGCTGCTCCACTTTTTCATACTGAACCATATTTGGTGTGGAGTCCGACTGCCTCAGTACACACATGCCATGGGGATC
This sequence comes from Latrodectus elegans, assembly GCA_030067965.1. Taxonomy (NCBI): domain Eukaryota; kingdom Metazoa; phylum Arthropoda; class Arachnida; order Araneae; family Theridiidae; genus Latrodectus; species Latrodectus elegans. Next base: position 21,706,407 of record CM057816.1, read on the forward strand.
CGTTTATGGGGTAGGCAACCATTCACACCTCATTCATACACAAAAAGAACAAAGACAGGATAGCTCGAGAGAGAAAGTACATCCATGCCCGAACCAGGATTCGAAGCCAGGACCTCCCTATCCGCAGTCAGGCACTATGACTACTAGAGAGGGCGGTCGGCTTTTTGGGGCAATGATTCATATTATTATTGGAAAACAACGGTGCACTATTGCAGTTAGCTGGAGGATTGACAGGATTGAAGAAACTGTTGTAATTTGTCAGCTGTCATTCAAGAAACTGCAATTCATACGAGTGTGACTTCAGTAAATTCGAAAACCATCCAAAAAGAAGTCACTTCTGTAAACAAGATTGTTTTTTTCCAAGAGAAACAAAATTAACAGATAATCGGTTAATAATCTTAGAGGCAAAAAAGGCAATGGAATTAGAAGATAATCAACATTACTCATTAGCTAATTATGAACAAGTAATTGATTTATTATAACTCTATGAATTCATAAATATGAAAAGAAGACTTTCAACATAACTTCTGCTTACTTCTGAATGCACCAATAACATTTAGTGGTAATCAGAAATAATATATTGGTTCACATAATTATCGGTAGCTCTATTTATAATTACATCGGGGCAACAAAAATCAGACACATTCTTACACTTCTTTAATAAAAATATGTCCTTTTTATCAATGAAAGTTGTTTCATACTAAAGAAAATCATTTAAGTGTCAATTAATAAGGAACATTCTCACTAACTCCAGGAGAAGCCTCGTGGGGAGATTTCTGGAGTTGTCTCACTAACTCCTGGAGAAGAGACAATAGTGGTGTTGGAGCATCTTGTCCTTATTTGGAGCTTGCGCCAGTAAAACCAACCAACCGATAATAGTGGTGATCGTAACAAACTTATATCGTGAAGAATTAAGTAACACAAAAGAATAGAGTTGCATATATTCAACAAAAGCCTACTAATAGGAGATTGTTAATTGGTTAATATTGTTATATTAATATAACAATATTAACCAATTCCTCAATCATTTCTTTGATGATATTTGTCTCGAATGTTCTATTTTCATGAAAGATAATACATATAGCCATACAAGACCCATATTGTTAAAAATGCTTCTGAAAATTGAGTATCCATGGCCATTGAATAACCAACATATAATCATGATTTAAATACCACTGAAAAATGCGGGATACTTCGCTGAAATGGCTGGCATCTCAATCTTACAATTCGAAGACACAAGATAACAGAGATATTGAATTATTTGAAGCGCCTTTCACATTGTACAGTAGTATTGCACACATATTGCACTCAATAAGTTTAATGACTATTTAATGACAACTATTCACTATACTTTCTTTATTTAAAGATAATCTGTATATCAAAATGCATGAGATGGAGACAAAATCATCCCCAAAGATGCTTAGAATTTGGTATTATTACTCCAAAAAAAAAAACTATGAATATAAGATAAAACGATCATGCATTTTTTTTCTGAATAAATTTTTAAGCGCTTTTTATTTTTTAAAAAAGGTCTAATTTATTCTCATGTTTTTTTCTTAAATAATTCGTACAGTTTTATAGTATTTACTTTAACCCGAAATGTATAAATGTATTGCCGTATTTACTTAACATTAAACTAATTTTAAATTTCACCAATAAATTCATATATTATTACGTCTTTTAATTACTTAAATAGTTTAATTTTTCTACACACACACAAATGCTACTTTTTTCTTATGATTTTTCATCAGATTTTCTTTTACGCATTAGTAATATCAATGGTCTCTGATTTTCTTTATTCAGAAAATTCAAAAATACCATTAAAAATATAATTAATTACTTTTTAACTAAGAAAGAGCCAGAGAAAATTATGAGTAAAATTTCTCTGTATTTAGGTACAACTAAGCGTAATCAATTTTATTAGATTAAAACGACACAATAAAAGATAGAATTAGACGTTGTGGTTTAGGAGGATTTATTTATTTAATTTAATTTTGCTTATTTATTGTTATTTTAGTTTTTAATAACAGTATTTTCTTACTTTTATTTATAGTAGAATTCCCTAATTCCTCAATATATATTTTTGCTTTCTTTTTAACAGTGTGAATTATTATATAAGTTACATAGTTAATTTTTTTAATTTTTAACAATGCGAATATAATAAAAAATTGCTTTATTTTAAAAAATACATTTTTACAAGCTCATTCTAATCATTTGACTGTAATTCGACATGCATATTAATCGAAAAAAATAAATATGTGGAATTCAATATATTTTCAGTAATAAATATACGCTGTGTAATAAGTTATTCGTAATTTATGTACCGTCCCTTATTAACTGCACAACATGGTTTTTCTCCCATATCAGCCGTCTTTGGACATGTACCTATAACCGTAGTCGTGAACGTGATGAGACTTCAAAAAATTCAAGAGGGGGGCCCCAGCTGGGGATATTGGTGGGGACCCCCTACCATTCCTCATTCCTGTTAGCACGGAACCGCCCCGAATTAATGCTGTTAGAGTGAGGTTTAAGGGGGGTGGCAAGGAAACAGAGAAACCTTATTAGTATGCATCTCATGCTGGGGGCTTCTTCTGGAAGAGGAGTACCCTTCTATCGTTGGAAGTAAAGAAAACCGTCTCCTCCATCCGGGAAAGTGGGAGATGGACTGAGAAGAGCACTTTGCCTAGGGTTGTTCGAATTTTTATTCTATCTGCCTGTTATATTCTGTACATAAGTGTTGGAAGATAATTATAAGGTTAATAGGTTCTTATTGTTTGTGTTATTCTTGAGAAACTCCAGCCTTATACGTACCTTTGCTCTTAATAAGAGAATTAGTTTTTTCAACTTAAATGAGAGTAACTCCTGAATATATTGTATGGAAGAGAAAAATGTTAAGTGTAAATGAAGAATGAGAGGGGTTGATTAGGCTACCTTATTATTAAAACGATCCTATAATGAATATTACTTTAAGTTGTTTAATTCAAGGGAAGCTTATATTAAAATTTATTCCGTAATATTTTTACTAATTATATATTTTAATTGCTTTACAATGGTATATATATATATATTTATATATCTATATATATAAATTTTATGATCATGTACAACTCTAAAGACTAACTTTGAAATATGAAAATTTTGTTGTTTCTTGGATAAGCCAAGCTCGCTATACCGTAGACTATGTGAATCTAAGTCAGCAGGTGCGTCTTTGGTTTAACCAGAACACCTTGAAGGTGTAAGTGCGACTTTGATTTAAAATCCTGCGATAGATGGCGCCACCAGAGGATACACTTTTTCAATTTTGATATTGATCTGAAGGGGGAGGAATTTTCTCCAGACCATTACACCCATGGTAACTGCTCAGCGACAGACCACAGGACATTTGATTCCACAGGTTTAACGATCACGTATGTCGCATGTACTCGGTGGGTCTTTAATGGCATTGGGAATCAAGCTTTACCCTTCTGGACGAAAGGCCGATGCCCTAACTACAGGATATCATAATCCACAATGAAAGTTACAAACTGAATGCCAATTGCTCAGTCTTCCAGGCTGAGCTCTTCGCAATTAAGCAGGCTATTGAGAGGGCCAGAAAGCAAGAACAAAATTGCCTCGTCTGGTCAGATAGTAAAGCAAGTCTTTATGCACTTTGCAATCCATAAGCCATCAGTCCTTTAGTCAGACAAATTCAAGAGAAACTTAACAAACAACGAAAAATATCCTTCCTTTGGGATAAAGGCTTATGTAGGATTTGAAGGGAACGAAATGTCAGATAGCCTAGCAAAAACTTCTGCTTCTTCAGATGAACCGGAAATCTATCTCCCTCTTCCTCGATCTCACTTCAAAAGGATCAAGAAAATGGCATTAATTCAGGATTGGCAAACACTGTGGGATCAGAATACAACCGGACGCCCAGTATACTCCATCCTGCCGAAAGTGAATTTGAACCAACAATGCTGGCCAAGACAAATAACAATTTCTGTAACGGGACGTGGCCCATTTCCAAGTTACCTACATAGAATAGGAGTACAACCAACTGACAGCTGTATATGTGGAGAAGAAGGTACTCCTATTCATTACGCTACAACATGCCCCGTCACGAGTTCCTGGCACTTTACTACCCCTAGTGACAGTCTGAAAAGTGTCTGGTTCAAAAACATCGCCATCAACAAGGTGGCAAAGCTAAAAATTATTAACCGTATAAACTTTCTCCTTGAATATAGGGACTTAATAATTCCAGAGGAATAGGAGTATAATGATGACGTGACGGACCGTGACGGTTATAGACTTCACCTGGAAGAAGATGAGCCGTTAAATCCGCATACTCCATGTCTCTCATCTTCTACATTTAGACATTTCCCTCCCTACCTGTAACATTTCGTCTGTTTTTCATCTCCTTGTATATAGTTCATTATTATTTGTTTGCTATTTTCTCATTATCATTCCAGCGCTCTTACTTAATTACTTAATTACCATACCATTATTGTCATCATGTTGTATTGACCTATTTTAATGCATTATGTATAACCCATCTAAACTTTTTGTATATATAGCTTAGAATTTCATATGACCTAACTTACTCTTTGAGCCGATACACCCGACTATCAAATTTATATACTAAATGCTTTAATTATTCATTAATCATTATTACCTCGTTAATTTGCAGTAGTTTGTTGTAACCTTGTTGATGGCAGGTATATGTGTTGCTTTCTGTTTTATCATTTTTAATTTCCTTTTGTCTTTTCCCATTTATATTCCTTATTTTTTATATGCATGCAATTTGATTTGTATTTTATATGCCTGTCTTACCACATCCTGCCATGTATTTTATCTGATACCTACTTTGAATGATTCTTACGTGTTAACTCTCAATCGCAATCCAATTTGTGTTAAATAGTATATTTTACTACCCTCTTTGCTGTGTAAAAGTAATAATTTCAAGTGTTTCCATATGATTGCAAGCATAATTGCATTGTCTTGTATGTACTGTGTTCCGTTTTCTTTTATCTCCAGCGGATCCATCAAATCTGGTAAAACCCTTTCAGAGTTAGGTACAGGGACCTCTGCTGGTGTTTACTTTACTTTACAGCCCCTAATATAAGTTATAAATATACACTGGTTATGTTTTTTATTAATATTTTGTACTTAAGTTCTTAAGCAATATTTTCAATTGCTTGAGATAAAAATAATAAATATTTAATTAAGTATACAAAATTATTTTTGTAATATAATCATATATATATTAGAAAATTTTTTCAGGAGCAAACACCTTATAAATTTACAACAATATTACTCTATTTAATTTTAACCGTCACATATGCGTCTGTTAAAGAAATATTTCTTTCTTAGAAACAAAAAAAATTGACTTGTAGAATAACTTAAGAAGTTATATAATTATGATTATTTTCTGAATTGGTTTCTTTCTGTTTTATACAAGAATTATTATACATTGCATATTTTTCTTTCTATACATTTGTTATATGTTAGGGATTGCAAACAAAAAGTAAATCTATTTTAGGAGCAATTAGTCAATTTGTTTTAAAGTGGTAGTTATTCTCGCGATAAAAGTCAAGGAAAAAATGAAACGAAGAAATATATTTTACCCAATTTAACTGATGTGTGTGAGTGATTTTCTTAATACAAACCTTTTACTTGTATGTCGTTATTTTACATAAATTGCTTATGTTAGCAAATTGTTCCTTAATACATTTAAATTACGGAATTATAAAATATGTATAATCCATTTCATGTTTGATTTTGAATATACAAGTCTCAATAAAGATCATTTGCTTTACATAAATTGAATTTTATTTTTATTATATTTTAAGTCAATGATATGATTTGATGAAAATTATGTTTAGTAAATTTATTCCATATTGTTTTTAATTTATTACATTTTAAATTTTCAAGTTTTTGTTGTTCTAATAAAAATTTTTATTTCCGCGCTGAAAATTGGTTAAGATCTTCTAAAAAACTTTTAGCTATGTACATGGTTTGCGTTAAGGAAAGCAAAATTATAAATTTTCTATTACATTTTTATTAAACCAAAAATATTTCTGCTTATTTATCATTTCCTGTCAAAAAATTATTGATATTAAAAATAAAAAAAATCTCTTTTGAAAAATGTATCATCCTTCGAAATCATCTTGCAAATACTATAAAACACTCTTGCCTAAATAAATTGTATGGACCACAAATAGTTTCATACACGGTGTGATGAGGGAAAAAATAAATTCTCCAAATTCCTCGGAAAGGGAAATACTTCACGTACTTTGGATAACTTAATAAGTATTTAGTAATCTCTTCTACAATGAGTATTTTAAAGCCTGGTACTTAGCGATCAAAACAGATCAACGTAACCTATAATTTTGAACTTCCTTATAACAGTTATTATACCTGCCAGAATGTTCGCGCGAAACTACACCCCGAACCAAGATTTACGACTTTTTTTTTTCTACCTCCCATAGGTAAAGGATGTTATCATCCGTTAAATCAAAGTATAAAAAATGATTCGTATGATTCAGTTAAAGCATTCTGCTTAATGTCGGATTGAAAGGTCAAACCACACACAATATGTTTTTTGTGGAAAATGTTTATGTTTTCTTATGAGACACTTTATATACGTAAATATATATATAGATATGATATTTTGAGAAAGAGCAACATTGTATTTATTATTAAATATTTATTGTTTATAAGTATTTTACAATGTTTATAAATTACAGAAAAACTATTTAAAGGTCATCTTCTAATTTGAATAGTTTTGTAAAAAAAAATTACATGTTTTAAAAGTTTTTCTTTTTGAACTTATTTATATTCAAATATTTTATTTTATACATTAGCGAATGTCATAAAGTAAAGTTTATTAAATAAAGTTCCAGGAATTCCATCATTATACAGAAAAGAAAATAAATAAATGCTATTTATTTGTAAATTTATTTTCTGTTAAAAGTAAAGTACCAAGGCCTTTTTTTTATCAAAATCAATATTCATCATATATATCATTTACTTAGTTCTTTTAAGTTTTAAGCCACACTCATGCTACGATTTATAACTATAAGTGCTTCCGCTGGTCCAATGTATTTCATTTGATTATTAATGCATTGAAAAGTTGAAATAAGAAAGAGATTTATAAGTAAAATAGAAATGTCGTTGTTCAATTTCTAATGTATGACAAAAGTTATCATAAAAGTGAAATTTTATTTGCATGAAAAAAATTTAAGTTCAATTATAGAGCAAAATATTGAGAATTTTGAAACGTACTTGATAAAAATAATTGTCAATATAGATGTTAATACAATGCTGATTATTTGTAAAATAAAAGCTATGGACATAAGAATTTATAAAAAAACCCTGAAGTGATGAAATATATTCTTAAATTTACATTATTAACTATTCAATAAATATTAAATAATGAAAATCGATTTTTAAACATACAAAACAAAATTAGAATTAATTATGTTTATTCTCCGTATTTATTCTATATAAATTTATATTTACACTTAAAGAATTTTTAATTCATACATTAAGTAGGAAAATAAATGCAAATTTAAAAAAAGAAAAAATATTTATTCAGGCAGAGTAATAAATAATTTTATTCTATATTCTTTTCCTTTTTACAATGATTTTCCCACTTAATGGATTTGTTTATTCTTGAGTACTTTTGATATTTTATTGATAGAAAAAATATCTGTTCTACAAAAAAAAAATTTAAAAATTTTAGAAAATTAAAATTTTAGGTATACAACATAAAATAAATATAAATAAAGATTTTAACAACCGGTTTTCTGAAATATAAAATATTTCTTGTAATAATAAATAATATAAAAAATTAACAAAACACAAAGATATAACATTTTATGGACAGATCACATAAATTTACTCATTTACGGAAAGTTGATCACAAAATTTTATATTTAATTTAGGCAAAAGGGAAAAACTTTTGTAAAATTTCTTTTTAGTCCCAAAAATAATGTAACCTTTACTATAGCACTAACAAGAAATGCTTGGAAAATTTTAATTAAAAAAAGACATGCATTTAATCTTATTTACTTGAATAATTTAAATGTTTTATTCCCTTTTTTACTTTTTATAAACTATTCCATAATTATAATACGTTATGTGATTATTATTTTTGTTATCAAAGTCATAGTTACTATTAAAAATTATTTTTTAAATCAATTTACTTGAAATTTTGTTTTATTTTCACTTCCTATCTCAGTGAATTATATTTTCATAAAATTAAGACGTAAAATGTCTTATTAAGTTAATCTCATTAAATTTCTAAATCAATTTATAGTTCAATTTATTTCATTTTCCAATCCATATTTCTTAGAATTATAATTTCGAGAAAATAAATGCTTAAAATTTCAGTCTATAATTATCCCAAGTTTTTTTTTTTTCTAAATCAATTTATAATAAAGTTTATTTACTACTTATTCCTATAAGTTAAAACGGTAAATTTTACAACAGCAATAAGTAAAATTTTATTTTTAATTATTCATATTCATTTATTTAATCAATTTAATCTAATTTCCATGCTTTTAATTCATTTTTCCTTATATTTTCGCAATTTTAAAGCTTCGTAAAATTAATCATTAAATTAAATCAAAATGTTTTCAATAATTAAAAATATTTTCAAAAGATTCAAACCATAGTATACTTTTCATAAATAATATAATTTGCTGTTTTTTTTTTTTGTTTTTGTTTTTTTTTTTTTTAATTTAATATATTTTACTTCATATTTATTTATTTCATTATTAGAAAACTCACGTATTTTTTAAATCCAAACTAAACTTTAAAATGATTTTTAGTTTTAGTAAATCTCACGTAAATTGTTTTTATTTTTAAATCCTGGGTAAACGATAAAAAAATATTCCAATTAAGTAATTTCCATATCCACGGGAATAGAGTGTAGATGTTCTGACTAAAAAGCGTGTCGATATTCCCTCTCCAACTGTTGCAACCCTCATCTACACCGCGAGTTGCAGTTACTTATTAACATTCCACTTACTCATGATAAGTACTCTTGGTGTAGTCCTAGATGTTCCATTGCTTTCAAGGATTCGAAAGCAGACCAGATCATCCCCCCAAGAGCATACTGCCAATTTATCAGTGTCCTCAAATTTGAAAGCAAATGTAAGCTTTATCCTAGCTGTTGTAAAAGCGGTACCCACAAGGCTATCCCTCTTACACCTTTCTTTATGTCTGGGATTTACTATGGAAGAATTCCTTGCGATCCTGTTTCTTGATTTTTTGTGGATTGGGGGCTTGTTGATTTAGTGTATCAATGCTTCACCAAATGGAGTCAGAGAAACAACAACAAAAATTCGAGAAAAGAAATTGAGATACAGGAAAACACCAACCATTCGAGCTTCGTTTATAAAAAATAGCTTTCAAAATTAAAAAAAATTAGACTGAAAAAGAGAATGATAATTGGAAAAAATTTAACGCTCAGGAAAAGGAAAGGTAAGAGAAAGAAGAAATTGAGAAGGAGAAAGATGAGTTACTTGAAGGATCCAAAAACAATCGTTTAAAAATTCCTGGATGTTCAGAGGTTAGTGCTGACGATATTAGAGAATGGAATGAGTGTGAGATCCAAGATTTCAAATTGGAAAAGGATAGTACACTTATTGAAATTGTCAAAGAAGATGACCTTAATGTCCAATATGAAACAGATAGAGACCATCAGCTAGTGAAGCATTTGTCGGCTTTGAAGTGAATGGAGGATCAACTTGAGAGTGACCACACGCAAATCCTTTTTGTCTAGTTGCTCGGATCTTAATCGGTTTACTCGGGCTGATACCCACTTACTCGGACCGAGATGTTTAGAAAACAATAATTTTCTTTTACAGCACTCCACATACATATTGTACTGGTGTTGCTTATCTCCAAGGGTTTGACGGAGTCAGACCAAATCTAGGAATCCGTTGACTGAGAAGAAATCGCTGACAAGGGGGGGGAGAAGTGTAGATTTCGTCTCATAGTATATTCATACAATTCAGGATATGCTCAGGAGAAGCTTGGTGTCCATGGCATTTAGAACAGAGGGGAAGGTCTTGTTACCCGCCACAAAAGTGATGCATTTTAGGTGCTCAGAGGCGAGACATGCAAGGCAAGTGCTGGATTTCCTATCACAGGAAAGAGCCAGAGAAAGTCCCGGATTTCTACCCTTGTAGAAGTAGTGAGTCAAAGGTACCTGCCAATCGGTTTTCATCTGTGCTTTTCTCAGGGAAAAGAGTTGAAGGTAGGTAAGTGCGGAAGAAGGAGCAGGCAGAATGACCTGAGCCCCTTCTTTGCTAAAGTGTCTGCTATTTTATTGTTTCCAATATCCACGTGAGACGAGACCAGTTGACATATTGTATTAATATACAACAATTGTGTAAATACCTTAACATAGAAAAGTGTTATATTTTCATTTACTTGATTAATTTTTTTTTAATATAGCTTTTTCTCCCATTTTCAGTGTACAATAATTAATTTTTTAGTGGATCATTTTTTCGAAAAACTCCAGTCATCCGAGTTTTTAACTGGGTAGTTATGTGGTCCAGTTTCAACTAATTCATCTAATTTGAGTTCTACTATATTTTTATCGAGAATTTGTGTTTATCCTTTGCTTTGATATTCCATAACTTGCTTGCATTGTATTTAATTATACTGCTTGAGTAAGTATAAAAGATAATGTGCAGAATTCTGTCAAAAAATGCTGAAAAAAATGTGAATCTTTTAAAATTTATATATAATTATAGTTCTTACATAAAACTATTTATATAATCCGGCCAAGAATTTCCTTATTGATCTGTTCAGTGAAATGTATTTAAAAAAAAAAATCTGTGTAATTATTAATAATATCATTATTATATGAAAAATCATTAGGATTTGTAATAATGCTAAATGGTTTCAATTTGCTTTTTTACATGGAACTGATTTCTCGTTAAAGCTTTCGGGAAATCTGTCATTGAAATGTGAGTTAAATAATCAGTCCTGGTTTTTACAATCAAAAATAATTTGAAACATTATTTCCTTTCAAAAAATAGCAACTTTATAAAAAATAAAAAAATAATAATAAAAAACATAGTTATAGAAGAATTAATCTAAAAAGAAATGAAAATGGTGGAACATGACTTTTCTTTTAGAAGTTCGAAATTCCCAAATCACGAAGGACAAATTTTGCCAACATTTTTATTCCATCTATTTAAATCTTCATAACAATGACATACTTCAATAACTTGTTCTTTTCCTCGTTCCTACCATATCATTCAGTAGTCTGGCCTATACCTCAATGGTCTTTATTTTTATCATACTCACTATCACATTTCTTCAAAATTGTGAGTTTTTTTATGTGCCAGTATATTCATCATCTTCTAATTACGCCCATCATTTTTAGACGTTTTATAAAAATAAAAAAAATTGAATAAATATTTAAACCTTTTATATGATTCTAATATGAACTTGTTGCAACATTTCCAGTTCTTAGTTTAGAAGTTTCTAAGATCTAAAACATAATTATGTGCTTACTTTTTTTGTACTTTATCACTGACATTGTCAAGATGTTGCATCTTGATGTTTCAAGAAAATTAGATCTCCAAACCAATGTGAACGGATATCAAAGCAGTATTAAACCACATTAAAGAATTAAGTCTATGCATTTTTAATAGACCAACTATGGTTAAATAGTGCCATCTCTTATCCAATAATTTAACCATATTAGAGAATTTTTGGACAGCTTGTATATATTATTAGAAATAAAGCAATATACCTAATAATATGTAATGTGAATCAGCCGCGTTTCATATTAATAGAATCAGAATAAATTTTGAAATAGAATTTTCGGAAAACCAATTTTTATTATGCTCTTTTGTTAAAATATTAAAATTATTTGCGAAAAACAGTTCCATACAGAATTTATAAAAAATTTTTATACATAGAATATTACTTGGAGAAGCAGAAACTCATACAAAGAATTACAATAATATACATGAACGAGATAATTTGTGGTACAACTTAAAATTGTCTCCACTGCTACAAAGCTTATTGCCGAAAATTAAATTTGATAAAGCGCATTAGTTAGATATACTTATTTAATTCGCATTTTATAACCACATAAAATTAGAAAAAATAACACTGACATGGATTTCGTATTGAATTTTCTAAAGACTGGTGATTTATATGATTCTACAAACATAACACATTTCCTAAACACAGTTTTAAAATACTTATAAAAGTGTACTAATGTATAAAATAAGATGGCTTAAATTATTATCTGAATTTTAAAGGAAATCATTAGTAACAATTTCATTATATAAGGTCTCCACCACTTGAGAAAACAATAAATGCCACAACAACAATTGTAACCGCAGAGAAATTCCACACATAAGCTAGAAATACTGAAAATAACCGAAATTGTTAGGCTCCATTTCGACATTATTAATAACTTAATTTTATATGGTAAAACTAGAAAGTTAAGTAACCTCGATACTAGTCATATAACTTATTATTATTCTACAATATTACTCGTATGATTATTCTAGAGCATGGGTTCCCAAATTGGTTCAGGTGGATCCCCAGGAGTCCATAAGAGACCACACGGGGGTCCACGTAGACATGAAAGGAAAACAGGAGTTCACAAGTTGTAGGTGGGGATCCACGAAATATTTTCTGGTTTTCATAATAAAGAACAAAAATTTTGTCTTGGATTTACCTATCAACGTAGGCAAGTAGCTTCATTCGCTTGGTATATACTAAAAATAATCAAGATTCAGTTCAGAATTGAATAGAATAATGGATAATAGTACAAGTATACTTGGTAAATTGAAATTAATGAAGCAAAATATTAGTCGGCGTGAATTCTCCCGGTTTCCGCACTTGTCACAGATAGAATGAATATCTTGATGAGGATATTCAGAATTACGCTCACAACATTTAAATACTCTGCATGATGACTTCAAAAATAGATTTGAAGATATACTGCCGATGGGAATACCACCATGGATCAATCATAACCCCATTTGATGAAACGGAAGAGGTGAATTTGGTATTACAAGATTAGCTACATGAGCTCAGTACCAACGAAGAACTGAAGGTGAAATTTAAAAAAGGCTATTAAACAGTTTGACTGCAGGCAGAAATTCCAGAAAAATATCTTAGGCTGTGGGAAATTGCGAGAAAAGTTTTGATAGTGTTCCCCTCTTCATATTGTGTCAAAAGAAGTTTTAGTGCCATTACCAACCTGTTAACAAAAAAAAGGAGCAGATTGATCATCACAAAACGGGGAGAATTGAGATTACTTCTTACAAAACTGAAGCCAAATATTGATAATTTGCTCTGTCAATTCATCAAGTACATCCGTCTCATTAAAAGTATGACTATTTTTTATTGTTGATTTATATTTTAGAGTTCATTGTTGATTGTTTGTAATAATAAATGTTTATAGTATTGTATAACCACAAGTTTTATTTTAATCAATAGGACAAAGAAAATGTGCTACTTTTTTTCCTTCTTAACACCCCCAATTTAGGATGTTATTTTTTAAGAGTTTTAGGAATACAGTAGAAATGTAGCAGCAAGGGGTCTACCGAAAATAGGAAAACTTTGAATGTGGTTTACGAGAAAAAAAAGTTTGGGAACCCATGTTCTACAGTATTAACATAAACTGTCTCTCGTAAATCAAATTATTATAGCATTAAGAAATTTTGTTCAAAAATTAAATTTTATTTTAAACACACCGTTCCTATTGAAATGATAAAATGTAGGATTAGTTAAATAATTAAAATTAAAAATTAAGCGGAATAAGACTTTTTACACAGTGTACCTTGATAAGTAATTCAAAATCTATATCCAAATATAATCTTATTTAATAGAAGAATATTTTAAGTTTTAGTTATTTACATAAATCTTAAAATATATTCCGCTTTAAAAAAAAATCTTATCACGATTTTATTTACTCTCAATTATAATCATTTTTAATACTTAATTTTATTCATTTTTAATCTTAATTTTAAGCATCATAGTTTTCACATTTCTTGTGTTAATATTAATACATTAAATTAAAAATAAATAAATAAATAATAATTAAAACGACACCTATACAATATAACTACATATTCTGTGTTAAATAAATTTGCTATCATCAAGAAAAACTATATTAAATTAAAATATAAAAGGTATATCAGTAAAAATTAATTTTAATATATGCTATAAATTATTTGATTATTAAATGAATTTTAAACACGTGTTGTGTAAAAGCATTAAATTGTGTAAAAATATTGTATTAAAAAATAAGAAATCATTATTTGAATGTTGAAATGAATATAGTGACATTTTCTACAGTAAATGTAATTACAAAATATTTAAAATATTTAGACATATATGTTTTTATTAATCTAGTGAATGAACTATTTTAACAAAAATCTATATTTTCGAATATATTATTCAACACATTTTCCATTTTCTGGCTGTAACTAATGTAGGTCCAAATGCTCTAAGCATGGTGCTTCGCTTAGGAATATGAATGAAGAGGAATTCTGATTCGGCGACGAAATTTCCCTGGACTTCCTTGTATATTAAAGTTATTTCAAATCTATATAATATATATATATATATGTATATATATATAGAGTGTCCACTAAAGTCCCTTGCCACCCTCTTAACTTCGTAACGGCTGCTGTTATAGTCATAAAAGTGATGTTTAGGTATAGTAAAGCAGCCATGAACTACTAAATAAAACAGCCTACAGCGCCACCTGGTAGGAAACGGCGGAGTTAGCATTCCTATCTCGAAAACGGAACGAGATACAGAAAAAAAGTGATTTAAGTTGTAGAGCATCCTCGATTTAGTACGAAACGATACCTTATAGGCATGAATATGAAGAATAAAACGATTAAAACGCGCATTTGTTGTTTCGTGCTGTGACGTAGCAAGCACATCGTACGTGTGCATAATTAAAAAAACAAAAAATCGTTTTCGTACTTAAATTTTTCACTTTTATTTCGAAATGGGAAAAGTGGAAGTGTTAAAAATAATTCCAACATTTTGAATGCAGTATGCAAATACGTAAGAAACGTCACGCCTGAGACAGCTATAAAAGAGTTATTTTCTTGGGGCCTTAGTATGTTAATGCTCATGATCATGACTGAGTATTCCAAAGTAGAGTATTGTCAGATGGTTTTACTGTACATTGAATGTCGACGCAAGACACGATCAGCAGCAAGGTTGTTCCACCAACGTTTCCCGGCAGGCCCGCATCCTTCTCATCAAACCATCCTAACTGTTGTAAAACGTTTAAGGGAGACAGGTTGCATTATTAGTCAACCTCGATCTGGCAGACCAGATAAGGTAGGACGGCAAGTTCAACCGGATGAGGTATTAGCATATGCACTCGCATATCCGAAATGCAGCGTAAGAGAGATCAGTCAACACTGTGGTCTCTCAAAAGTCAGGTTTGGAAAATCCTAAGCGAATCAGTTGCTCATCCATACCGACCAATGCCTGAACAGGTTGCAATGGACGGGATGCCAAGCGACGCTATGCATGGCGCAACTTCGTCATGAATCAGATGCAGGTCCAGCCAACATTCTTGACAGATATAATGTGGACGGATGAGGCATGCTTTTCACGGAATGGTATGTACAATAGGCAAAACACCCATTACTAGGTCCTGGAAAATCCTAATTGTTTCGTCGACGTTCAACATCAAATGCGGTATGCTATTAACGTTTGGTGTGCAATTTACAATAACAAGCTGATAGGCCCAATATTCTACAATAGCACGCTAACGGGTGCACAATATTTACGATTGCTACAGAATGTATTACCCGATTTTGCGGAGAACCTGCCGTTGTTTAACCTTAAAAATCTATAGTTTCAACATGACGCGCACCTGCACACAAGACATCTCCAGTGAAGGAGTACCTCGTCAAGGAATTTGGCAACCAAATACTAGGATATGGCGGTTTCGAAGAGTGGCCTCCAAGCTCTCCTGATCTGACTCCACTGGACTTTTTCCCGTGAGGATACTTTAAACAGCAGGTGTATGCGACCCCTCCACAAAATTTGCAGGACCTTAAACGACGCATTACGGTCGCGTGTTCCAACGTGTCACGCTGTATGCTCCAACGTGTTCAACGTAATCTTCAAGCGAGGATCCAAATGTGCATTGGTGAGAAGTTTAAACATCTTAAATAAAGTATATCGTTATAATTATTTCCTTTTTTTCTTTCTTAGATCGTTTTGTGACGTCACAGCATGAAACATTAAATGCGTGTTTTAACCCTTGTATTCTTCACATTAATGCCTGCAATGCATCTTTTCGTACTAAATTGAGGATGCTCTACAACTTTTTAAATCACTTTTCCTCTCTATCTCGTTCGGTTTTCGAGATAGCAATGCTAACTCCGCTGGTTTCCACCAGGTGACGCTGTAAACAGTTTTATTCAGTAGCGCATGGCTGCTTTACTATACCTAGACACTACTTTTATGAATATAGCAGCAGCCGTTCCGAAGTTAAGAGGGTGGCAAGGGACTTTAGTGGACACCCTGTATATGTATATATATATATATAATTCAGAGTTTCATGTAGAACTTATTCATGATATGGACTGAGAAAATTAATAAGAGAAAAACTATTTCGATGCGATATTTTAAAAATTCGAATATTTTTAAAGGAGAATTAAAATATTACGAAAACCATTGTTTTATTTATCTTCTTTGCATTCTCAATTCATTTATTACAGTTCATTTTCTGGAGCTAGCCTTATAGTTTTTATAGGCGATTTTCTTATTTCACAAACTTATATCCTTATAAAAATACTGCAACAAAACAAATTAAAAGATCCGTAATACAGCCAATTTGTTCCATATTCTGAACTAACATTAATTTATATTACGTTTTATTCTCAATAAAAGTTTTCTTTCATTTATACTATCGTAAAACATAATAAATTAGATCTAGGTTTTCGCAAAAGATTTATGCTTATATAAGAAACAATATTATATTATTTTTCAATAAAACCCGTTTGTCTAAATAAAGCTATTTACATTAATAAAGCACTAGGATATTAAGAAAGAACATTTATCAGAAATATGTGACTTATGTAATCCTTTCCCCAGTAAACCAGAAGGATGTAAAGAATGCAAGTTATGATTTATTGTCCAAAATATCTTATGATAAGATAGAAATGTCTCATTAATTTAAGTTAGTGAATATAATATTTCGCGTGTATATTTTTCCTATTGTAATTTACTATTTTTGTATTGCTATTTAAAGATTTACCTTCATAAAATAATTTTGAAGTTCTCTAAAAATTTGTAAATTATAACATTCTCAGGCTAGTTTTAAATTTATTTATTTTTATTTCAATTTAATTAATATATACTAAAGTATAGTTCTATTATCACCAAATATAATGCATTTCAAAATGTATGCATAGTAAATATGTTAGGAAAACTTTAATAAAATATGAATATAATCACAAAATGATAATAAAAGTATAAAAATAAAATAATAGAATTATTTCATTTGAATATCCTTATTACAAAATTTGTTTAAGACATATTAAGAAAAATTTTCTCACATTTTTTTTTAATTTTGATAATAATTAAACAGAATTAATGTGTGCTTCTTTCTAGTTTAAGTTATCAATATTGGTTTCCAGCCAAATATACCAAGATCTCATAAACCGAGTTGAAGAAAAGCATCATTTTTCTTTACACTTGGTGAATTTCTAAAATGTTTAAAGTTTGACATGTGTTGGTGAAAAATATTTTATAATAAACAAATAAAAATAACTGATATTATTACTCAACCTGTAAAAAAATGAAATTAATTATTATTTAGCATAGCTCTGTTAGTAGATAAAAATGAGAAGTAAAAATAATGTGATTAAAATAAATTAATAAAATATATTGGGTATGTGTGTGGATATTTTTCATATCCGTTAATTTATAAAATTATATATTAAACTTTTATGAATACATAAATATAAGCAAACAAATAAGAAATAATTATAATTCCATCATTAATTAGTCAATGTTGCAGATTTATGGGCAGATTATTCATCAAATAATAATAATGTAATAAGTGAATGGTTTTTGAATTTTTAGTAAAAATAATTATTTTGATAAAAAGAAATTTGGATCATTAAAATAAAATTTTAAAAAATAATCTTATTTTACTATTTAAACAACAAAATTTAGAAACATGATAAAAAAAAAACACAGTACCAGCGTCACGTCTCTTTACGTTGTTAATTTGAATTATTTATTCTCATCGCTTCTTCGTTTCTTAACAATCTCATTTATTTTACGAAATGCTGATGAAAATTCATAAGAACACTATGCTCATTAAATCCGAAAATATTTCTCTACAATGAGAATTCAGTGTAATCATTCAAAATATTATTTTTTTTATCTAAATTGCAATGATTCACATTAGTATTCTCATATTAATTACTCTGACAGACAAACTACTAACACAATGGAAATTTTAGCAATGTACCTGCTTTCTGTAGCATATTTAAATACTTACACTTTTTGGAATAATTATTTTAGCAGACAAAGAGTCACCAACATAAATGGATTTCAAAACGCTACAACAATATGAGATTCGTTAACGGTTTACAAAATGAATTGAGAATTATAAATGCAGCATACAGAATTTTATGTTCTCAATTGAAAAATAAAGAGTATAATTAATTAAATGTGTATATCTACTTGTTTTCATCTTTCACTTTGAATGTTACTATGAATAAAGAATTACTATTATTGATGACCTACAAGTTAATACATGTAATATTTTAAGAATATAGGTGGTGAAGAAATTACTGGAAAATTGCAGGAAAGCTATTATTCTAATTATTAAACCACTTAGTGCTGTAATCAAATTCCCTTATACAAAATGTAAATGGTAATTTAACAACAAAATTTGAGCATGTATGTGTTAAATGTAATATAACTTAAATGTGCTTATGTACTTATATATATATATATATATATATATATATATATATATATATATATATATATATATATATATGCATGCATGTATGTATATATATCAAAAGTATTAGCAGTAACTTATTCCAGTTAAATGAGATCATGTTATCACATTTTTGTTCCAACTCTTGTTTGACTCGAAACACTAGATACTTCTTGAAAAACTACATCACAGTCTTTAAATTAAGTTCAGTAATAGAATTTTTCACCTTTGAGCAAAACTTCAAAAAATGGCGCTTACAACTCCCAAGCTCCAGCATTTTAAACTTAAGGAACTAGTTTGAAATGTAACTGCAATCATCTCTTTCAGCGTTTATAATTTAAAAACTACTTGAAAAGTTGAATCTGTATAGTAATAAAATGATTGAAAATGAAAATTTATTTTGTAAGATTTTAATTAGCTGCTTCCGTTGCAATGAAAAAGAATTTTTTAGATTATGATTTAGTTTTACTTAACTGGTTTTGACCTCATCGTTTAATTCATAGATCTGATATCATCCTTTTTTAAGATTTCGTCATAAAAACTACGTAAAGCAAAATCCATTTTGTTTCTATTTATATTTTCAAGAATAAATTTCTATTTTTCAAATTTCTTTGTTCTTTTAAAGTTTTTTATGTATATTGCGTTATATTCCCATTTATAAGAATTGTAATAAATATATCATTCAACTAAAAGGCTATTGTTACTTTTCTTTTTCAAAATTCTTATAGTGAAATAAAAAACGAATACTAGTAATAATGCTAATCAGATACAATTAATTTCTAAAAAATATATGAATTTTGGTATAAATAATTAACCTGGAACAAATAATCTCAATATTATCTCACTAATTCTGTGATAAATAATTTTGTTTTTGTTTTGATTTCAGTTGCTTTACCTTGTATTGACTTCAACTATGGCCACAATTTACATGCAGTCCTACCTTATGCCATACATTCAAAAACATTCTAAACTTTCTTTCACTCAAAATTTTATTTTCAATATTTAAAAATTATATATTTTTTAATTAAATAATAACACATAAATTATGAGTACTTATAAAGAAATGTCGTTTAATTAATTCAATATTTATGATTGTTTTTATTTAAGCATTTCTTCGATGTTTACCTTCATTGGCAGTGGTGGGGACTAAAGTAGCCAATGATCCTGCTTAATTAAATTGGTTAAAAATTGCTGATAAATTACCTTCCAAAAGAAAATTTTGTCCAGAACATGATTTATGATGTTTAACAAAAATTCGCACATTTCTAAATAAATGGGAAAGTTACATTAAGCAATATTAATTTTTAACGAATAATTATAACTATATAAATCTTCATTAAGATACCAAAAAAGAATTTTTAAAAAAATCAAATAGCAAGTATTAACTGTACAATTTGTTATCATATATTTAATATAAATAACGAATCTCTTTTTTGGAAATAAACATTTTGAGCTCTGCAATTTTCTAGTTCAAATTAGTGTTTGAAGAAAAGGCAAATTCTTCCCATTCCTTTTTAAATAAAACGTTCTAATCAACTTTGATCTTCACTTTGCGCGATTCCCTTTCAAACAATCAAACTTTGTGATTCATTACTGTAGGACATGAAACACACAAAGTTCCAGAATCCATAACTTATTAGCTAATCATTTATTCAAAGAATCTGAGATTGCGCCATTATCAATCGAGAATGTAATCTCCACCTTTATACGAAAAGCAGCTATCTTCATCAAAATAGAACATCTTATCGCCTTCCCTATTGAAACAACCCTCTCTTTTAAGGAATTATAACCACCATTTTCGGAATAAATATTTCTACTCCACCCTATCTCACCCTTTCCTCCCACAACAAATGATGTATCTTCCAGTACTAAAATATCTATTATCTTAATCATAAACTCTTTCACCGAGATGAGACAGTTGTCAAGATCCAGTGCTTTTCGGAATCGATTATTCCTGCCAGTGTAATTCCTTTTCGGATGGCAATTGTAGTAAAATTCTTTTGTAGCTCTGGCGAGGATTGTTCCCCGCCAAAAGGAGAAACTGTCTAATATAAAGCAAAGTCATTCATCTCATACGTTGAGATAATTAACTTCAGCCTTCTGACATTCGGTAGTACCCTTGCGTTGCTTTTCAACCATTTTAGTGTTCTTCCTCTTCTCACCCAGCTCCTTTCGAGTAATTAACTTCTTTGCAATTTCTTTCTCCTGTTTTCCTATTATTACCTTTTTCAATGTCTAATGTGAGTGTGTTATAAAAATGGGAAAACACCGTGTTGTCTGAATTTACGCCACACTGTCCGCCAATAAACTGGTAGCTGAATGCGAAATTAAAATCTTTAACCACCATCTGCTCGATTTATTTTTGGCAGTTCTGCTGGACTCTTTGAGTGATGGTCTCATTTGTCAAGTATTAAGATCGGACAGTAAGTGTAATTTCAAAATTTCAGAAGTGTGTGATGTTTGCTTAAAATTTTTTAATGTATTTGTTTCGATTGTGATTTTACATAGGAGTTTTTGACATCTAATTTAGGCAATATCTTTAAAACTGATTAAGCGTTTAAGAAACATCAAAACTATTTAAGAAAACTGATATGAATACTTTATGTAATTTAATTTTTTGATTAGTTTAAAATAAAATATTATTTTAAAACTACATTTGCAATGCCTCCGATTTTTAGAAATTTTTTCGTTTGACTTTATGGATAAAGATGGATTTACATTTTACATGTGAGTCTGTTATTTCACTTTATTTGTTATGAAAGTAGTTTGATGATGTTTAATCAATGATTTTTTAATATTTAAACTGTTTAGTTTAAGATCATGTGTGAATTAAAATGTTTTTAACTAAAATATATAACCGATATCTTAAAAAATTACTTCACTAATAGTGATTATCTAATTTAGTTTGTTTATATTTACTATCAACGCTATTAAAAATGCCACGCATAAATATAGATTCAATACACAATCTCCTGTATGAGATTCACATGTGGAAATGTGTGTTTTTCATTGCTTACTTAAGCGTTTTGTAAGTGGATTCTATCTGACTTGTACTCTTTTCGATTAACACACACACAATACTTGTCATAGTTCTTCTGAACTCACACTTAAGTCACTGATGAAAATAATGATTATCATATTAATTTGGACTTAATATCGTTTTTAAGTTGAAGGAAAGATATTTATTTTTTAGTCTAAAGTACCCATTAAAATACTAAATTACTCTAATCAAAAGCACACACTAAAACTAAACGATTCTGTCTCTATATGAAATTTCGTTTCGTATTAAATTTAATTAAAAATTGAAAGGGACTTTCAATTAAAAATTGAAAGGAAAATACGTATATGTATATAAATTTAATGGGTATAAAAGTGACAACTATGCTATTTACAAAAATATGTAGAACAATATACGCCTGCAGAGACATTAAAAATAAACAAATATTTGAAAAATATATTATATAAGCAGATTATCTGACAATATAAATTCCATCTATCTGGACCAATTACAAAATACCAATTCCGACCAACCACAAATATCTACCAATTTTTCACTGATCTCACCATCTGATAACCTAGCTCTGTGACGCAAAATAATCATATCACCATGTAACAATGGATATGAAGGAGAAAGTGTTGACAATTTAATGGACTGTGCAGTGATTTCCCCATAATAGAATGAATGCTTAAAAAAGATTTTAGAATTAAAATATACAGTTTCAGATGACGATTCTCGGCATATTTTGTATTATTAATATCCACATTCTACAAGCCGTAGAATTAAAATATACTGTTTCTTATGACGATTCTCAGTATATTTTGTATTATTAATATCCACATTCTACAAGCCGTAAATTGGTAATTTAGTTCGAGATCAATTTTAAACTGTAAACACTCATTGAATCAACCCTTAAGCAGAAAAGTGACCATAGAGTTATAACTAAACCGATTAATTTTGATTGTATTCGTTATCTTAAGCCTATTCTCATGGCTTTTATTCCCCTACATAATATTATCGACAACTTTCAAGCATAAATTTAAAGTTTTAATCGAATACCAGGGTCTTTTTTTTCATTTAGAAATAGCGCTTTATTTCACGACAATAAAAACAAATTAGTGAAAGTATCCCAATAAGGATTAGTTGTGGTTTTATCGTACATTGAAATACAGAATAATAATTCAATTTTGAAGTGAATGCAGTGAGTTCATGTATTGCAAGCACAATTTATATTGTTGTAAGAGGGATACACAGATTGATTCTTTATAGTGAACTTATCTGAAATTATACTTTTTATATGCAGTTTTTGTCAAACGAATTCTGTTTCTAAAATATTTTATCTTGCATATGTCTCTTTTTATCATGGTATCTCTTCAATGAAATCTATTTCATATTACATGGTAGCACAAAAATTTTATTTTTTTTCATTACATGATTAATTTTACCGTGAAATTTCTGCTATGAGATCAAAGTTAACTTAGCATTTTTTTCCAATCTTATTTTGTAATGAAATATTATGGAATTTATTTTTGTGACGCATCAAATGGTATTTTTTGTCACAATCGGTATTTGTTCTAAAATGAATTTTCTATGGAACAGTCTAAATGTTTCGCATTTACACTGATTTTTTTCTCTCGTATGTTTGTATGCAAGATCAATTAGATGTGATTTTTCATAAACTTTATGTAGTTATAAAAATACAAATATTTGCCATTAAAAGGCATTAAATCTTTCATTTGAAACTCGGTAAAAGCACATTATGGAGTATGAACATCTATAGCAAAACTTTCAAACTTGTGTTCTATGTTTCTTGATTTAACGTTTTTCTAGTTTCAAGAATCTGCTATGAAATGTTTCATATCTTTCATTGCAACCGCAATAAGCGTTGAGTTTGAATATGAATATCATATTTGAAACTGTAATGCTTTATTAAATCTATCCAATTATCATAGAATATTCGAATAAAGGAAATTTTTCCAACTGTCTAAATCCTAAGAATACTAATAAACAGTAGCTTTAAGGTATTTCACATGAATATTTACATTTTCATGAATAAAATTCTTATTTTTAACATCCTCTATTTTCTTAGTAATTTTAATATTTTATGAAAGCAATGAATACATTACAAACACTTTGTTATGCAAAGAGTTGTTGATAATGTGCAAAATGCATTCAACACTTTATCATCATCCATCAAAATAACGGTTAATACGAGACAGCTTTCTCTTAAAACTGCGCAAATTTCATTCACTTAATACGAATTAAAAAAACATTAGTGACAAAATGAATTCATTTTTCTTCTTTTACACAGCTTTCAAAGCAAATTTTCTCCAAATTAAGGCAGGGGTGTTCAAAACGGTTTCCATCATTTTACGGATCTTAATTTAACGCAGAATAGTTATTCAACACACACATTTATCGAAAGGATGTCAGAAATTCTGCTTTTCTTTCACTTTTATCAATCGGAACTCTTGGCGAAAGATGGACGATTATTGTTGCGAAAGTCATTTTTTTTTGGTGTCACCAGGAGATTTGCTTCGCCAGATTTCTTTTTCGTAGCAACAACTGCAAAGCGCATCAGAAGCAGTTAATTAGGCGACAAGTTCTGTATTAATCATTCAATGATATGCTTTTTGAATTCTCCGGAAATAAAATGTATCACTTCCACCATTTTGCTCATTTCTTATTCCGGATTCCTCTTAGCGGAAACACTTCGTGTCTTCTGCGGATGTCTGCAAAAATATTCGATAGCTTCCGCTGACAAAAGCAGATTAAAACACGCTTTGGTGAAGTGGCATCGAATGAGAGGGGGGGAAAAAATCGCAATTTCAGCGCCTTGTCGTAACAGAAATATTTTTTATTGTTTTTCCCGCCCAGGCGCGTTTTACTAGCGTCCCCTTTGAAAATTATGTTTCAAGTGGAACTATTTTTCTTCAACCGGACGGTTAATTTCAAACGTCAGTTGCAGACGTTAAATATAGTTCTCTAAAAAGGCGGACGAATATTTTTTTTTCGTTTCTTACTTTTTAGTTACTTTTTTACTTCACACCATTTTTTTCTCTCTTTTTACTCTTTGCTCTTCTTTCTAAGAAGTATTCGAAGTTTGAGTGTTATTCTTGGAATGTTTCTTCTAAGCGTTCACTAGTGAGTAGCTTTTCTTTTATTCTTTTTTTCTATCTCATTCATCCAATTTTCAGACAGCGCCGCTGCTAGTATTTATTTTATTCCCTAAAGAAGGGAGATATACTCCTATTTCTGAGTTAAAGCTAATCTATTCATTCCGCAAAATCTAATATTCTATTGTATTATTTGAACAGTTACAAATAAGGATTCCTATATAAATTTTTAAGTTATATAGTCCTTTATAAGTTTTTAATATCATTATTATATAGAAAAAATGTTATACATAATAATATGATATTTTTTCTATGATAGAATACACAAATATCATATATGCATTTCAATTCCGATCTCAAACTTTACTTAGATAACCAATAAATAACCATTATTTGATTTTTCGAATAAATATTCAAATAACCATTATTTATTTGAATATTTATTCGAAAAATCATATTGGTTATGTTCTTTAAGATACACATTTCATTTGCTTATTGCTGCCGATCAAAACCGCTAACCACTATGTAATTTCAAGCGATGATTAAATGATGGGGTCGACACCTACGCTGGCATTTCTTTTACGTCATACTAAGCTGTATCAAAAGCATTGCGCACTGCTAAAATTTTTGCGACAACATTTTCATCGAGACAATTTCATCGAGCTGGTCGTTGGGCTTGAAAGGAGCACAAACTGTTTTTTGATAATAGCCAATAATGTAAGCTAGTCAATCCTAGTGCATGTAGTTATTTTTCTTTAAATTACAGTATTTTTGCTGTATCAAAAATTAAACAGAATACAGTTCCATATGAATACCCCATAAGTCTGCTGCCATTATGTACTTCACAAAAATAAAAGAAAAGAAATAAATAGAAAATAGCAATCATTTGAAACAGAATTTAATAAGTATCCCTACAGACCCGTTGATAAGTTAATTATTTTCTTTTTAAATCGAAATTCGTATTTGTTTTCACTTTTTTCATACCGTATTATTATACAATTGTTATTAACTTTCGAGATAAATTAAGCGCTATATTAAGTTCATTAAAAAAATTTATAGTACAAAAATTAAAAATTACTCAAGAAAAAGTAACTAATTAAGATGTTA
This sequence comes from Latrodectus elegans, assembly GCA_030067965.1. NCBI lineage: Eukaryota > Metazoa > Arthropoda > Arachnida > Araneae > Theridiidae > Latrodectus > Latrodectus elegans. The sequence continues at coordinate 21,732,601 of CM057816.1, forward strand.
CATTTATTACTAATTTGTACTTCATTTATAATTTGCCAAAACTATTCAAATGAACTTCTATACTTCCGATAGATATTAACTACAATATTTCCTATGTATTCACAAGGATTATTACAAATTTCTGAGCAATTACACAAAGAACTTATTCTTAGAAATTCGTAAATAACCTGGCATGTTTGTATAATATTGTATATTCTAAAAGCTCTAAACTTCATGCATTTATTATAATTCCACAGAAGTCAAATTAGTATATTTACAATTCTCTCAAGAGTAGATTTGTATCTGGCTATTATTAGCAATCACAATTAAATTCAAAATAAACATAATTTGTCTACCTATTGCAGGTTATGTATATTTATTCAAAGTTCATAATATCATTTATACATTTTTCTTCATGCATAAGCATGCAAGGGATTTAATCTGAAGTTATTCCTAATCTTTAGAATTAAGACATTAGTTACTATTAATTCACATTATTGCATTCATTAATCAGCAAAGCTTAAAGCAGAATGTCGCATCGTTTCCATCTTTGTTTTGTCTTATGATTAAATTTCCATGTTTGATTGACCAAGAGAACCAAATCCTGATTAGCGTGAGGATAATACTCTACCAAAATTTTAAATTAGAACCGAACTTACTAAATAGGAACATCATTCTAAAATCCCAGTGCAATCATAACAGAAAATAAGATTTGAGCTATTTATAGTTTCTTTTAAACTAATAGAATCATCACATTTGTGTTCCGAATTTAGGCAACTATTCAAATTCAATCTTCTGATATATATATATATAATGTCCAGGATTAATATATTTAGATTCCTTATTAGTCAAACATTAGTCATGGATTTCTACAAAATCGACAAATCACTCTCAATTTACAAAGTTATTGGTCTTTTATTCATCTACATTATCTTATAGCCATAAAAAATTTTACAACAGAAGGGATCCAATTATAAATATAATATTCATTAAACAAACACCTTATATTTTAAAAAAGAAAAAAATTTAATTTTTAAAAATTTGCATGCATGAGGAATCTGTTTCCAGAACAACCAGGTGACACAGCATTAGAAACATTTATATACTGATTTATGAAGTAGGCATCAAGTCATGAATGACATAAATAAGTACAGATATGCCATTTCATTTTCAAAATCATACCTTTGTTTATTGAATGTAGTTACTGAAGTATAGGGATGATAGAATCTTTCAACAAATATTGACCAGAAGTTTATTACTGGTGGTAGAAAGTGAAAACGAGTTAACCAAGAAAAAGTTGAATATTTTCCTGTATGAAGCAAGAACAGTACAATATTGGCAACATGCGATCGCGCATTATCTTTCTGAAATATATGCCTTTTTGCAAAGATCGAAAACCGAATAGAGGCAAGAGTCTTAACACCATAAAAATAAAATAACCAATATCTAAAATGCAGTTACTATAAACAAATGGAAAGAAAAATGTCTTCATTGATAAATCAGCTCTGCCATTCCACGTGGTGGTCCAATAAGAGGATGTGTTATGTCAAACGCAGATGTGGCTATCAATAGGGACTTCGTCTTCAATCAAACACGACTTGATAAATAGTAATTTCTGCTTCTAAGTTCATCGCCAATCATGTTATTAAAGCCATTTTGCCTGAAATATGAATTCAAGGATAGACAAAGCCATGAATGTCAAGCTGATAATCCATTACTGTTGAAATCATTGTCATGTAGGTACTTGTTGCCTTGAAAACGATCCATATCTTGACTGAGAGCTCGTGACATGGTTGGACGGTTAATTAATAGTACTTGAATAACATATATATCTTCTCGTTTGCTAGTACTGTCACTTCCTTGTGGATTATAGAGGGTAATTGAAATCCATCACGGATTTTTTTACAAATATGCCCTCACTCCTTCGATCCTATCCTCTGTAAATAAAATAAGATTTAAACCAATGGGAGATGTAATAGTACCATGCATTAAAATCAACCCCGATTGGCTACAATTCTATCCCTATCAAGTCAGAGAGTTGCTGGTAAGCATTTCTCCTTCTTACTCAACGAATCACAGTAAATTTCACAGTCAGAATTTTAAAATATAATTTAAGTATGAGAAACCTGAAGCACAATTTCTTCATTTTACCGTATTATAGTTGTCGTAATCAACACCCATTTTACTTGAATCCACTTAAAAGCTTATGATTTGCATATCACAATATCCTCTTTTGGGTGCGTAAATATGTATATTTTGCCTGTTGCTTTCTTAATTTAGCAATTCTAATATAGTAAAACTTAAATATATATTTTTATTTAAATTTCTTCTTCTCGAATAATTCTTTTCCCACATTTCCATATTAAAAATTAATTTATTTCATTGTGTCTATAACAAAATGTTTGTGATTAAATATAGTTGTTATAAGAGATAAATAAATATGTAATTAAATTCAAAATCTTTGCATATATATTTTATAAAAATGTTGACAAAACTGGGACAATCGTTTCCAAATATACACAAATTTTCACACTTAAAAAAAAAATTCAAGTGATTATTATCTCACAAAAATGTAATTTAACTATTAATATTAATAAATAAAACCATAAACTATTAATTTATGAATTCATAATGATTTGTATACATGGATATTGATAAGAGAGTCATTTATTTTCAGTCATGATAAATCTCTGTTTGACTAATTTGGTAGTGTGATTAGTATTTGCATAATTAAAACAAAGTTCATAGAAATATTTCCTCTATAATTACAATAAATATTCACTTAAAATTTATACATTTTTTAATAAAACACAATACAATTTCTTCTATTCAAAAATTTTGTGCCATACAATTAATTAATTTAAGTAAATTAAATTAAAAATGTATAATAATAAATAAATCCATTAACTTTTTTTTAAAAAAAATTGATTAAGAATTTGTTTCTAGCTCTATCATTACTAGAGTAATCTGCAATATTTTCAGAATAATTACTTTTAAGACTTAACAAAATATTAACTTAAAAAGATATTTTTTAAATCATGTATAAAACTAATTATAAACTAATTTATACAAATATTTAACTATGTTTCTTTATAATTTATGAATTTAAAAATGATAATATATTGAGATCTCTATCAAGCTAACTGCTGCAGCATTGACAGATTTTTAATTTTCAGTTTAATAAACATTATTTGGAAACTATATATATATATATATATATATATATATAGATATATATATATATATATATATATATATATATATATATATATATATATATATAGTTATTTGTAACATTTGAACATTATGTTCATTACAAATTGAATGAAAAGTTGAAAAGTTCAATACGGAAAAGTATTGTCAGCAACAGGATAATTTCAAGGGATCAGTCCAAGGAAAGAGTTTGTCAATGTTCCTTGACCAAGAAAAGAATTAAAAAATTTGCAGAACTAGACGGAGAAATAGTTCGCTATGCCTTGGCAATACGAATTTAAGTCAATAGAAAGTGCTTTTCGTTTTAATCAGAACACCACAAAAGTAAAAGTACGTCTTTCCTCTTTTTTAAAATTCTCCGATAGATGGCACCACCAGAGCATCCGTTCTCTTAAATTTGACATTAATCTGAAGGGGGTGGAAATTTTCTCCTGACCATTGCAAGCATGGAAACCGCTCAATGACCGACCACAGGACTTTCGATTCCACAGATTTAACGAGCACGTATATCGCATGTACTCGATGGGTCATTGACGGCATTGGGAATCGAACATTGCCCTTCCTGAGGGAAAGCCGATACCCTAACCGCTAGACTTACCGTAACCGTAGTTAATGTTCTACTTTAAGCATTTACATGTATGTTGGTGAGAACTTTTGAATTTTAAGGGTTTCCTCCTTTGCAAGAATATATAAAATAAGCTTATCATTTGTGCTATGTTCTCCGACTTATCAAATAAAAGGATAAGTTTTCTATAGTATCATTTAATTGTCAGTTTATCTTTTAATAAAATTATCTTAGCTTGTTAAAAAATATATAACTTAAATCTTATTATGATTGATAGAAGCATAACAATGAATTTAAAAGTCCATTGTTTTTGCTAAACGTGTATATCTGACGTAATGAACAAATATTTTTGTCGTATAACATAGATTCTATTAAATGCTGTATATTATGCGCGTGAGAAATTAAGTTTCGAAAAACCAACAACTTATAAAAGTTAGTGTTATTCTCTATAAACATGTTTTAATAAACAATATATAAAAAGTATTTCCTTTAAATGAAAAACAGTTTTATTTACTAAGGTAATTAAAATAAGGAAATAAATGTGATTAAATTAGTAAATTATTTAAAAGAAGATAATTTTTAATTTTAAAAGAAGATAATTTGTCAATTAATTATAATTGACAAATTATCTTCTTTTAAAATCAACTACTATAGGAATAATTAAAAAAATCCCATTGTTATACAATCGCACAACACGCTCTTTTTAAAAATCTAAAGTTGACAGTAAATTCAATTTGAAATTTTTGAGAAACACGACTTTTTAACGTTATTTAAATTTAAAGAAAAAGCGTAGGTTTTTATTGATTTTTTCAAAGCAATCAAATATAGTCAACAGGAAATTCTCATTCCTCTTTAGAAGAAACTATTTCAATTCGTAGAAAATTGAAACGTGTTTCTCCAATTTTCTTTAAATACGAACATGAGAAATGTTTCTTTCCAAGTTTATTTCTTGTATCTCTGCTGAAATCTATTAATATTGATACAATGGAAAATAAAGGGGCATATTATGACACTAGACAGTCCAATTTGATATCAAATCATTATCTCTAATATATATATATGAGATATGTGTGTGTGTTGCATTAGTTTGTTATCATGTAAATAGTTCAAAATTTAAGCTCTACCAATTAGTCTAAGCAGCTGGAAGTTTTCATAATTAGAAGCTAGATCAAGAAGAACACTTAATACTTGATCTACCACTGAAGTATTATTTCACTTGGAAGACATTGCGACTACAGCATAGCAGTACGACATCAACTTTATATGAGCTCGATAGATCTTCTATTACACCAGGATTCCAATGCACGATCTTCAGATAATGAGATCGATGAACCTTATTAACCTGGTCACTATGACCTTCAATTTTCTGGAGGGGCATAATTGATATATGTTTTAAGCTGATTTAGTTAGTATGATTGATGAAAATCATTCTGTGCTCGAATATGCTAAAATCACATATTTATTTACTCATACATACCATTGTTATCGAGCAAATGCTAGAGTATTTCAACTCTAACGTTTGCTGTGTTTCTATAATTTAGATTTTAAGAACATTTATACTATACAATCTAAAATATATACCAAGCAATCTAGTTCAACAAAAAATGTTAAAATATATTTATAATTCAGTAATGATAATTAAATATAAGTAATTTTGGTGAGTTTAACTGAGGAACCTGAATATTAATCAGATAACTTTGATAGATTCTCAGAGATTTTACAAAATAAAACTCACATATTCTAATTCCTCAGAGGTTTTCCCATTCACTTTATTACGTTAACTTAATTAATAAGTCAATATAAATATAAAATACTGGATGATATTGCTCAGAAATAATCTCGTTCACTGGAGATCTAAACAACCATAACAGGTTATACTTTTTATTTATTATCCGTTGCTCATGACAGTATATTACTGTATATCTGTTTTATTTATGGTTATTCAATTAATCTATACAGCTTTTGTGTGAAATACTACATTAAAAAAACCAACAAAAAACGAGTTCTTATTCCAGTTGTCACGTGGCACAAAAGACGTGACATCCCAATTCGGACAGCAGTGAATGCAAAAGCTCTCAACAAGCCATTTGCGAAGACTTGGAATGGATTCAACAATTCCTTCCGATCCAAGGAACACTTTTATATTCATACACCGAGTCCTATTCATTGCAGTGTCTCCGAGCGCATAATATCAATCTATATCGAAGAGTACATAAACACACAAAGCTCCCGAAGTGATGCCATCCATTGAACAGAATGTATGCAATGCCAGGGTTTCCCCACATTGCCATTGTCGCCAACCTTTTTCGGTTGCGCGCAGCAACACAAAAGAACTGGATGGAATGTAACAGATACCTTGCTGGGCCATTTGCGTCACAGTGTCTTCATGAGCCTCCAGGGGGTCGTCGGTTTCCCGGGGAAAATCGCAGGTGCCAGACGAGAAGCTCCTCTTCTTTGTATATGCTCAGTAGATATGATACAAGGGCTATTTCCACTGAAAAGGGAGGTGTGATACACGCGAGGGCAGATCAGCCAGATATTTATTACTGTGGTATTGAATATCTTTATTTGTTGGTTTCTTTATTATTTTTCCCTTGTCTGCTTTTTCAGAAAGAAGAAGATTTGTGAGGGTGCTTAAATTATTTCGCCAGAAAATACAGAAAGTCACTTATTTAAAGACAGATTTTATGGGAATTTTGCGATTTTTTTTTAAATACACAAATTTGATAAAAAAAATAGTTTGTAATAAATTCTCAAATTTCTAGATTTTTGGAAACATTATATTATATACGTATGTAATTTATTTTTTGAGAGAAATAAATTTATGTAATATAAAGAACACAAGTGAAGTTAGATTGCAATTATTAAAGTGGTAAAATTTCAAACAAAATGAAAAAATCAATTAAATAAAGATTAAAATTATTTTATTCACTAATTAAAATATTTTATATTCAATTAAAATGTACTACTTCAGAAACTGATGCAAATTAAATTTTATTGTCAAATCATTTCAGATACACATACACTAATTTGCTGCATGTATTCTAGTGACCCATTATTAAAAAATGATCATTAAATTTTATTTTAGCTTTTGCTGAAAAATAACAAAACCAAATATCATACCAAGTATTTCTTAAGTTATATAAAAGAAATAAATTCAAAATAAAATTTAAATCATTAATTAATAAACCTATATTGTATGCGAATCACTTTTATAAACACCGATTTAAAATTATTTTAATTTTTTGATTAATTTTTGCAAAAGTTAAATGAAAAGTTGCTTCTAATAAAAACATGTGTAGAAGTTACAGCTTTTGTGAAATTTGATAGTTTGTGGACTTTTATTTTAAAAGTAACTTATATATTTTCATTACGACTTTAAAAAGTCATTTTGTAGAATTTGCACTTCATTTGTATTACAGATATTTAATATTAATCTTAAATTTTGTAAATCAGATCCAACTTGATTAAAAAAATTGGTAGTTAAGGGTTTGATTGAAAATTTAGTTGTTAGTTTCGTAGGAGATTTAGAATAGAGTCAATACAGGAAAAATTTCTTTGCTGGTCTTAAAAGTTTCTTTTAAATCCTTTTACTTTATGATTTAAATTCTTTTAAAATGTTCCTTGAAAACTGCAAAAATTGAAAAAAAAATTATTTTTATTTGTGGAAAATAAACAAATAAATTAAATTATAAATTTTTTAACAAAAAATTTAAATTTATGCTTTTGTATTTACAAAAAAATAAATACAAAATTAAATTTTCAAATGACAAAAAAAAATGCATAAATTATTACGATTACTATATTCGAATGAATATAAGAAAAAATCTTTCTTTGGTAATAATTTAATATTTGATTTTTTTATTATTTTGAAAATATATAGATATGATGTAAAAATTTAAGTCAAATTTTTTAATATACGATACATATTTTAAATATAATTCATTTTCTAAAATACTATGTTAAAATATAACTATATATATAGACTGTGTGTGACAATATTAATTATAATGAATCCCTATATGTAATGCATCAGGCTGGAAAAAAATCAGCAATGAGCTGTATTACCAGATCATAGGAAAATATTAAGTTGTTTTTTTGCATACCTATATCACATATATTTTATTAAAATAGAAAATATTTCAGAAAGGATTAAATACTCTGTAGAATACAAATGACAGGAATAAGAGATCAATACAAAAATCATAACGAAAATATTATACATTAATGCTCATAAAAATTGGCAAAAAGGTTTTATAAAAGCCTTATGAAAAGATATTCCTTTATTTATTTCAGTTGCTTTTTTTATTAGAGTTACTAAGAAATACTGAAAACGTTTTATATTGATTACATTGTGAGATTTCTATTCCAGGAAAAGCTTAATTGTTTTTTAATTTTAAGAAATTACAGAATTTTTTTCATATAAGATACAAATTAAATGCATACAAATGTGCAAGAAATACATAGTTCAACAACCACGATGATGACTAACTCCACATTAAGACGTAAATTTCATATAAAATTGATTTGTAATATGGTAATTTTACAAGAGAAACGGAGCAAAAATATCCTTAAAAGGAATCTTCATACATTTGAAAATATATAAAATGAAAATAATGGTTTAAGATGTAATTGAATTCTAGGTTTAAAACGAATCAATTTGTAGAAAAATTTGAATATATATATATATATTCCTAACATGTTTGGTTGATAAACTACATGAAACGTATACACCACAAAAGGTTCTATTTCAATACAGCTATTTTAATTGATATGGAATATAATACACTGCGTTCACTTTAGGCCACGGTGGCCTGATTGGTTAGGGTGTCTTTCTCATTATCAGAAAGAAATTAGTTCGAATCCCAGATTAATCGAAGATCCGTCGTTTTGGCTAAAAACAGTTATGGCACATGAAAAATGTGCTTTGTCGCAATGCCCTGCTAGTTAAATTATATCTCTGGGTGTGACAGGCCAAGTATTGGGATCTTGGTCCCTGTTTTAAAATAATGAAGTATTTACCTGGCTGTGCTTCTATCTAACTGGTAGAGCCCAATTCAGGGCTAGAATACAGGCAGACATGCTGATGCAATAACCACATGTCTTTAGCAGTATAGTTATCTCTGAGATGTTGTATTTCTTTTTCCCAGATAATGTTCTTACACTGATATATTGTGATGTATGTCTTGCATGGCATATGTCTTGAGTATGTCTTTCACTCTTGGCAACTGCGATTCAGCTTAACCAACCAATTTATTCTACCCCCGATGCATTCATCTGTCAGTTGAAGTACTTTGACGTTCTGGCAATATCAGTACTAAAACTAGAATCATATAAAATTTAGAAAAAAAATAGAAGCTAATTTATTTTTTAAAATTTAATATTATTATTATTATTCTAAAATATACTTTTATTTTATAACTAGATAGATAGCAGGCTTATGACAATGAATATGCTCATAACATAAATAACTAAAAATCTGCGATGAAATTAAATTTCATCATCTGATCATCAAATCTCTTTTGGGATTATATAATACAGCTCAGAAATATAAAGTGCACATACTCTCTATCCTAGGTTCAGAAATGGGTTAAAAAGAAGATTAAATGCACAACTTATAAATTAAGAAATATTTTCAATGTATCATAAAAAGAAATTATAAAACTGAAACATCTGTTATCATGTCATCTTTAATTTGTATTTTCGCTTTTAAATCTGGAAATGATTTAGAGAGAGGTAAATGATACGAATTTTCTCCTATTGTTGTCGTTGTTGTTTCGTGCTACCTACGCTGGCAATATGGCGTGCGCTGCTCCACTTTTCCAACTGAACTGTATTTTGGTGTAAAGACCAACTTCCTTAGTACACACATGCCATAAGCACCCGTTCATAGGGTAGGTAACCATTCACAACACTTTCGTACAAAGAAACAATATCTATACCTAAATCAGGATTCGAACCCAGGACCTCCCAATTTGCAGTCAATCACGCTGACCTCTAAACAGAGTTGGCAGCAGTTAATTTCATCCTGTCTTGAAAGAAAACTGAGTAAATTTTTATTACACACGTATAAAAATTTCTGATAAAATTATGATACATATTATAAATTTTTCTCACGGTATTTAATTTCGAAATCAGGAATTATAATTTGAAAATTAAATGGAAAAGCCAAAATGAAAAGTGCACATTAGCATACTACGACTATGTCATAAGTGACTTAAGGAAAAGTGGCCGTTTCTTGCATGTTTAACTTACTTAAACATGCACAAAACGTCAGAGTGGTATGCATGTATTAAAAATTGCAAACAATAAAAAAATTTCTACCACAAATTGTAAGCGTTTTTTTCTCTTATCTTTAGGGTAAGGTAAATTAAGATGTTGCTGTTCACTGGTTAAGAAGTTGATGGCTTTCATGCAATATATATATCTTCATAAAATGACAAAAAAAAACTGTTCGGAGACCCCCATTAGTTACTTAAATCGTGATCCAGCTTCCGTCGAACGCAAGCACTCTCCTGACACAGACACGGTTACTTGGGACATCATTCATATTTTATGGCATACAACTCCATTTGTTAAGTACGGTGTCATTTAGTTGAAGTTTATAACCTACCATTAAGAATTCCGTTAGCGTGCTGTTCTGAAAGCACGTAATAACTCTTTTATCTTGCTTCCAAACTAAACCTAACCACTAGAATTCAGATGAAGCAACATCTGCTGACGTTTCATTAATCCCGATTTGATGGTATTGCCATAAAAAAAACATTCACAGTCACATGATGTAGCAAATTTGTATAAAATAGCGACTTTTCAAATATTTATGTAGTCTTCATTTTATTATTTACTTTCATGTTTTTCGAGTAATCTCAGATTAATATACAGTATTCAAATATAGTTCTGGATTAAAATTTAAATCAATTTTTGGGAGTATATTACGATAAATACTACAAGTGAACAATCATTACTAGGAAATTTATATTAGTTATTAGTATTTAGAAGTTATTGAAAACAGAGGATTATATTTAAAAACAGATATATTATGTATGTTTTTTGAAAAATATTTGAAATAATTTACAACGTTTCTAAGTGTCTTAAATGATATAGAAAGTAAGTAGATGTAATAAATATTTAGATTCATATGTGTTGTTATTACTTATGACACTTGAACAAATCAAGAGCACTCTGCCGACGGCTATGAGAATTTAAGTCAGTAGTATGCATCTTTCATTTAACCGGAGTACCACGAAGGTGAAAGTACGATTTTGTTCTGAGTACTCCTCTAATAGATGGCATCTTGGCTCTAGCTTCCACTCTTTCTGTTCCATCTTCTCTGCTGAGGCAACAGCCATTTACCAAGCTCTGCAGCAATTGAATATAAGTGATACTTTCAAATATTGTGTGTACACTGACAGTTTGAGTGTGTTGGAAGCTGTGCGGGACAGTAGTTTTGACTACCATCCCGTTGTATCTAGAAGTTTTCGAGCGTTAGATTCCCTTTCCAGCAAGGGATTGACATTATTTTCTGCTGGATCCCAAGTCAAGTAGGTCTCAATGGCAATGAAAGGGCTGGTGCAGCTGTTAAATCTGCATTCGGCCCATCTCTTCCACCCATTCCTTTGTTGGATATGAGAAGGTAAGTTAAAAAATTCATTCAAAATCTTTGGCAAGAGTCTGGAACGTGCAGGTCAATAATAAATTGCATGCCATATTTTCATGCATCGTCTCATTAGCAGTTTTACCTGTACGGAGTGCTGATGTTCGTCTGACTCGCCTTCGTATCGGACACACGCGTTTCACACACAGACATTTGTTTTTAAATGAATATTAAATCCATGGTGTGAAACGTGTGATCAATCTTATACTGTGCATCATATTTTAATTTAATTTTCATATTTTAACCATTTGCGTATACACTTTTTTAATACAGAAACTTTAACTTAGTATGATTTATTGGGGGATCCACCCCCAGAAGCCTATTTGCGTTTCTAAGAACAATAGGTTTCTTACAATTTATTTGATTTTATTTAAAACTTTTGTTATCGTATAAACTTACTTTTATATATATTTGTGTGTATGTATATGTATTTAACACTTTTAATTGTTTTATATACAGGTATTTTTTAATGGTTTGATGTTGTTTGGCTTATAAAAAAAACGAAATTATCATTTTGGCACAGCTTATTCTACTTTTGGACATTGCATCCTAAAACCCAACCAACTAACCGATAGATGGCACCACTCCCTCAATTTTAACATTGATCTCGAGGGGGATGGGTGGAAGTTTTCTTCACACCATTACATTCATGGTAACTGTTCAATGAACGAGATCTCGATTCTACAAGGTGCATTCCACTGATTTAACTCACACAGGCCTCCACAGATTTAACGAGCACGTATATAGCATGTACTCGGTGGGTCTGTGGTGGCATTGAGAATCAAACCCAACCTACAGTATATAAGAACAATGCGCCTAACCAGTAGGTTACCATGGCTCAGATTTATAGTTAAAGTACTTGAATAAGAAATGTTGTTCTGGAAGTTTTTGGTGCATCTATTTGGCAAGTTAGAGCGGACAACTTAACGGCCAAAATCATTTCATGACCACAGCCTTAACGGTTGAAAATATTTCGATATTTACTTTCCTCGAAAATATTTCATAGGCAGTGGGCTGAATTCAAGCCACTACCAAAGGTGACAAATCCTAATGTTGTTGAATCAGCATGCTTCCGAGTACCAGCTCTTGGTTGGGCTCTACCAGTTAGATGAAAGCAACCAGCAAGAAGGAAGTTTTCCTCATTTTGAAGTACTGATGAAGCAGAAGATCTACAATACTTGCCCTGAAACCCCAGATGTATAAGTTCATTTGGGCGACATTTTGACTACGACGTATTTAACTTGCCCCCAGCCACCTTTAGTGAACACTATATATCTTCGGTAAAGCTGTTTTTCGAACTCACAACTTTTCGATAATGAGAACGACGTCCTTACAAACCAGACCATATCGGCGCTTTCAAACTTTATTTGATGGATCTTCATCACTTTATTTGATGTTTATCAATGTGGGGGAATAAGGAAAAAAAATTGCTGCTGCCAGTCGAAAGTTTTGAAAATTCCCTTACTCTAGCAGTGAGCTAGACATTAATTAAAATCCATCACAATCACCAGGGATACCTTAACTCAACCATGTCTAAAATTTTGATTAGCCTTTTTAAAACCACTTTGGTTGATAGTAAATATATTTGAATAATCTAATAAAAACATGTGCTTTTAACTGGTTAACTTCCAAGATTTTCAAATTTAATTCATCTTACTAAATAAGATATTATCTTGTCATTGAACTTTTTAAGTGATCAACCAATAAATTTTCATCTTAAAGTGAGGATTTCAATATTTATAATTATCAATAGTATTGTATATATCAAATATATATATATATACATACATACATACATACATATATATATACATACACACACACACACACACACACACACACACACATATATATATATATATATATATATATATGTTTTTAAAATAAAATAAAACCTGTTTATCATTAAACATGTTTTATTTTATTTTAAAAACAGAGACATTAAGCCAAGATTTTGTATTTCCCAATTTGCATTGCATGGGAGAAAATATTTTACAGCACATTGATAAAACAATAATTTTATTGCAGAAAAATAGTGAATCAATATCATTATTTCTAATCATTTCTTCCAAAAATCCGCAAGCTTCAAAATAATCATACTTTTAGTTTTTCAATTTTCAATCTTCTGCAGATATTGAATACTCATTTTAATATTGTCTAATGACTTTTTAAACACTGAAATAGCCTTTAAAAACATAATTAAAAATTGCACTATTTGAGACCCATTGGAGACCATGGATCCAATTTGCCTTGTGATAGGGACCACTTTTTCAATGTGACCAGCATCTCAAGAATATTTAAACTAAACAAACTATGGGGATGAACTATATTTTTGTTTAAAAAATTGCTATCAAAAGTACCTTGGCTGGTAAAACTCCAGAATTAAAAATGATTAAAATGTTAAAACAGGAAATAGCAAAGAATCTGAAGAATTTTGCTGATATTATTTGGAAATAATATATAAAATGTTGTTCACGTGTGCCAGCTAATCTGGCAAATTCGGGTGCGCTGCTCCACTTTTCCAACTGAACTGAATTTGGTGTTAAGTCCGACTTCTTCAGTACACACACATGCCATAGGGACCCGTTTATAGGGTAAGCAACCATTCACACACAAGGAAAGGAGTAATACAGAATAGAGAGAAAGAAAGTACATATATGCCTTAACTGGGATTCGAACCCAGGACCTCCCTATCCGTAGTCAGTCACGCTGACCACTAGACAAGTTGGCCGGCAAATATGTTAAATAATATACATACATACATACATACATACATACATACATACATACATACATACATACATACATACATACATACATACATACATACATACATACATACATACATACATACATACATACATACATACATACATACATGTATGTATGTATGTATGTATGTATATTATTTACAAATAATTGGTTGATATCGATTATTTATTTTTGGTCTCAAAAATTAATCTCAGTAAAGTTAAATTTACACTTATTTTTAAGTCTAAATTGAAAAAAAAAACGTAAATTATTGATTTTTTTACTAGCAAAGAAAAATATGTCTGACCTTGTAAAATTTCAGACTCAATTTAACATCAAATGAGTACATTTTTACGAGCAGTACTTTTTGTTGCCAATATGCGCATAATGCAAAATCTACCCTGAATTCGCTTTTAAATGATACGTAAAATAACTGACAAACAAAAACTGAATTTTCTTTATTAAAAAAAATATTATTTGAATTTACACACAGCTGCTTCATAACGAATGAATCGAAGAGAGATATCGGCGATTCTAGTGACAATCCATTCAAGCAATTCATTCTTATACGCTAACGACATATGAATTTTCGTTTGAGCATTTGTGACAAAGAGAAATTCGTAAGAAAGAAAGAATAACGAAATATTCAAAACGAAATTTAGAACAAAGTAGAATTCTGTTCCGCTGTCGTTTTCGTCACGTTTTTATAACATTGCAGAGAGAGCAGTTGACACGAAAAGCTGGCTTCCGAAAAATATTGGAACCGTTTCTATTTCCTCCTTTATTTATCGTTCATCATTTTTCAATACGGAATAAACCTCCGAAGAGTGAGACAGAATAAAAAAATAAAAATAAAAAAAAATGCATGCGAAATTGGAAGCCCTACTGCAGAAAGAACACCATCATGGAAATTGTGTTATGAATCCCGCCAAATACCAAAATCGTCTGGAGGGCAACATATTGGCGATGGAAGAAAACGATATAAAAGTCTATAAACCAAATTCCAACGCTCTTCTTTTCCTCGTCAGTTTCCGATTCTACTAAGGAACACGTCGCGAGAATAATTTTCGGAGGTTTTTATTTCTATGAAGTGCACTAAAGCCCGTTTTTACGATCTTTGACTTCTCTTTTATCCGGGAAAAGGAAAAAAAATATAAGAATGGACAGTAAAGAACCGTCAGTGGTTTTTGTTCATCCTTTGTTATTGTTGTTGTAAGTCTCAATTACAACTTGTCTTGGCTTACGAGGGTTACTTTATAACAGGTATCAAACGTGGGGTATATTTTAATACAGTTAAAAAGATTTATAATTTCCTTTTCCGGAATAAAAACAAGGAGAATATTTCTCATAAAATCAAATCATCCATTTAATTTCATGTAATACAATCAACTGTAATTTATACACATGAACATAGAATTATGTAGTTCAATTAAATATTGCATAAAGATCACACGAAACGTATTTAGTTACCGTGCCTTTGTTCCGTAATAATAAAGAATTGATTATTGTGTCATACTGTGTCATTATAATAAATAATTGATTATTGTGTCATTATTGTGTCTGAAGTTTGCTTATAGTTTATTCTATTTTCACAATTCCATGTATTAAATTTTAATGGAAAATAATCTATATTTTATTGGCTACATCGTGTTAACATCAAGCTGTAATATTACTTAGAAATAATGAGAGTGGATGTAATGTAATTGAATAGAGAGAAGTGAAGGAGCTCACTATGAAGGAGCTAGCTAAAAGATGTCTGCATTTAATCCTATTTGTAAATAAATCTTTAAATATTAGTACATTTATAAGAATTCCTTCCATTCCCCACCTAAGCTACTCACTCGTCATGTGATAAATAAAATGGAATTGATAATAATCGATATGCCTTCAAGTTCTGATATTAAATAATGTAATCAATTGAACACAACTTAACTTATATTTCCAAGTTTCTTCTGTAGGACTATAATTTAATGAAGCTGAATTTACCCTTTTGCTTTCTTATCATTTTAAATAATGGTTAGACTAAGTTTCAATAAAATAAGGAATCAATATGTTTCATCTATAGTTTATAACATGAGGTTACTGCCAAATTTTATTAATAACTGTGAACATAAAGTTATTAATGCAGTTAAAGACAAAAAAAAAAACATGCAGTTAAAATATAACTCTATTTTGCAAGCTGTTCTTTACATTTGGGACACCTAAACAAAAATGTAATCCCTGTGAGAAAAGATTTAGCCCTAAAATAACGCCTAAAAATAATATTTTTAGTACAATAATGTGAATATATATATATATATATATATATATATATATATATATATATATATATATATATATATATATATATATATATATATATATATATATATATATATATATATATATATATGTCACCTGCCCTTGATGTCAACTGCCTTGATGAAAAATATAGTTGCGATATCTGTTTTCATTTGTGCATTGCTTATTATTTTCAGTTTTGTGACTAACCTACATACATACACACACACAAACATACATAAGTATATATTGTTTTAATTTTTGTGTGAAACATTAAGCCCACAATTAAAATTGGACCGTCTTACAATTACTTAAATATTTTGAAATATCAATGTTATTCTTGCTTAATATATAGCCCCATTAAAGTATTATAATTTATTGAATTCGTTTAATCATCACAAAATTAAAGGATTAGAAACTTCATTTCCTTTGCATAATAGAGTTAATAATAAAAATCCATACCATTACTGATGTCCCTCTAAGAATCGCAATTCATATGTCTCCTAAGTGGATATATTGAATGCGGGGACTCGAGGCCATTTGAATTGCGGACCATCCATTGGACAGGAAAATCAATGGTTCCGTGACCGTCTCACAAGGTGACAGTGACAAATACTTCGCACAGATAGCTGATGGTAAAAGTATGCTAATGCAATTAAGAATGCCTCCAATGACAGTCTTGGCAGTGAGTAACGGGGACGCTTCTCGTTTTGACAAACAGCCTTGTTAATTCAGATGTCAAGGGTGGGGGAGGAGATGTTTTTTGTGTAGAATCAGAAGTCTTACAGATCGCATTTATTTGTCACGAATCAGAACATAAAAATATCTCTCACAAAAAAAAAAAAAAAAAAAAAAACATAAATTCCGAATCCATATTGATATCCGAGTTCAGATTTCATACGTTTTTGGTTATTCAAAGCATATCCAGAAGAAACTGTTCCCCTCAAATATAATTTCTCCATCATTGAAGACATTTGATACATATAGAATTTGCTGGACGTAATACGAATTGCTGGATTACAACCTAGAACTAAGAAAAATTAATGATATATTTATATAATATTGGAAAAAATATTTATATTAGTTCATTTACTCAACTTTGTATTTACATCGAAGTTTGAAGTACAAGTGCAAATATAACTCTATTTTGCGAGCTGTTCTTTACATTTGGGGCATCTAAACAAAAATGTAATCCCTGTGAGAATCAGATTTAGCCCTAATATATATATATATATATATATATATATATATATATATATATATATATATATATATATATATATTGTTATATATATATATATTGTTAATATATGTACAATACATATACTTATAAATATTAATACCTTTCACCACCAATGGAGAGTTTTTGAACTAACTCTTTCAGTTTATTCTATTTTCTAATAACCTATGTGACTATATTACTATGCACTTCAAAATAAATATCTGCTACTAATATTTTTAACAATCTTCATTATTCATGGCGTGCCATCCCAGGATGAGCCAAGGCCTTCTAAACTAGCTTCTTCCAACCATCTCTACTAGCAGCCAAACTCCTTCAATTTTTTGTTCCAAGGACACTACAGTCCTCTTCGGCTGCATCTACCCAACTCAGCTTTGACCTTCCTCTTCTTCTTACACCGATGGGTTTTGCAAAAAAAATTTCCCTTAATGTTTTATTGTCCTTCATTCTAATAATATGTCCAACCCAATAAAGATGGCTTACTTTAATATGATGTACAACGTTTGGCTCCTTGTACTACCGGTAGATTTCTGTATTGTATCTATCTGACGCACAAGACACTGAAAACGGTGTTTTCTGCGCCAGACATCATTTTCTATCTTACTTACCATCAAACATACTTCTTGAAATCCTGCGTTCAAGTAGGCCTAACAGCCTATCCTCTCTTACAGTCTAAG
Organism: Latrodectus elegans; assembly: GCA_030067965.1. Lineage (NCBI taxonomy): Eukaryota > Metazoa > Arthropoda > Arachnida > Araneae > Theridiidae > Latrodectus > Latrodectus elegans. The sequence goes on from CM057816.1 coordinate 21,750,960, forward strand.
TCCAAGTTTCCGAGGCATCGGTCAAATTGGGACGGATAAGGGTTCTATAGATTTGTAACTTAATCTTTCGTGATAAAATTTTTTTAACAATCTTAGAATGCCTTAATTTTGCAAGAAACGTGGTTATTCATTCTCTCTGAATCAAATATTTATAGTTCAATCTATCTTAACCTATTATTTGAAGAGGTAACTTTTATAATTCTGTATTAACTTTCTAATAAAATTTATATTTATTTATTTCATTTAAAATATAATCTGAACTTTATGAATTTATCCAAAATTTTTATATCATGATAATCGGATAGTATGAAGGTATGAAATATGTTTTGAAATATCACAAATTTTTGTGGTTCGTAAATATCTTTCATGTCATTTTATATGGTTGAATGTAAATATTTATAAATGATAGGAATATTAAACAAATAAAATAATAAATGATATAAATAATTATAAATGATATGTATATTAAATAAATAATAAATTTTTTAGACATATTTTGTTTCTAATTTATCTGTAGAATATTATAATTCATATAAATTTAAAAATATATTTAAGAAGTCAGTTAAGTTTTGAATATCATTAGTTATATATAAATACATACAATAAAACTAAATAAAATTTAAATAAAATTGTACAGATATCATACATTTCTTATTTATAAAATTTATTTGAAGAAAACTATTTTAAATCAATTTATAAAGATTTAGGAATTGAATTTATAAATTCTTTCTTTGGAACATTTTCTGTGATTCCCCACAAAAGAATGAAATTTAATTACTTCCTCGTAAAGCAAATAAAAATATAAATAACTAATATGAAGTTATATTAACTATAATAACTAAAATAGCTAATATTTTTTACTTTAATTAAACACATATATCTCTACACGACTAATTACATTCTAACTAAATAACCCTTTTAAGAGTTCCCCCAAATCTATTTGTTTCACTTAACTTTCCGCTGAGTTATTCTTCTCATTCATGAAATATAAAAAATTCCCTTTGCTGAACAATAATTTTTTATCAATTTCTTTTGGATTTAGTTATTATTTTAATAAACTTTCTTTACATATTTTTTTCATGGTAAAAATAATTTATAACTTTTTTTTTTAATTTAATAAATATTTCCCACTAAAATATTTATTTCTAAATTAATTTTATTCTTTAATGCAATAAAAGGATATTAGAGACTTTAAAAGAAAAAAATATATATTCAAAAGCATTATTTACTATAAGATAAATATATGATAAAAACATGAGATTATTTTTTAATTGTATCAAAATATTTTGATCTATAATAATCTTTTTATCTGTGAATTGTGCTTTCTATTCATGCAATTAATTTCTGAGAGAAATGTATCCATTAAAAATATTTCAAGTAAGAAAAATTATATTCATTCAAACTTTTTATTAACATTATTATTTCTATAAATGTCGAAAATTACTAATAATGATGAGTTATATGATGTAAAATTGCTGAATTAATTTTTGTCATTAAAAAATTTATAGAGTTTTTCTTTCTGATTTTCAATGATTTTCTGTGATATATTTCTTCAAATTCGGAAAGCAAAATTCATCAGACGATCAAAACTGGCATCAAAACTATCAGTTTAGAAATAACGATATTTTTCAGAAAAAAAATTAATTACTTTGACGACAACAAATTTGAGGAACCCATGCTTAAATTTATTATGCATCCTTTAATTAAAAGTTTGTGTAATTATACAGAATAACGAGGTCTAAAATTTGTATTCTTTTAATTTATGTAAATTTGCTTTACTTACAAAAAACACTAAATGTTTCTCAATGAAAACAAAGACCTGTTAAAAACCTCAAGTAACGAACTATTCACATAACTGTAAATGAGGATGTTTGCCAAAATAAAAAGGAAATTTTTTGGTTCATCGCATTTTTCCTTTCTATTTTACACTTATTAAATATTTAACTAGCTTAATTAAGAACATGAACTATAATATTTGGATGAGTTAATTAAAAGTTGTAAAATATGCTAAATAAATTACATTCCTCCGAGTGTAAAATAATTAAATCCATTAATCTTAAGCATTTTGTGTACTGCTATTTTATTTAAAACTTCGTTTATTTTTGCATGGTCCTTTTTAGTATTTTCAAAAAAAAATGCCTAATCATTGAAGTCTATTCCTGTGGATTTTGTTATTGAAAACGAGTTTGCAATTCTATAATTTATTAAAAAGGTATTGTGTCACAATTAGAGTAGAAAATTATGAATTTTAAAATAACATATTCATTCCTTCAAATTTTTTTAAATATTTCAGATATTTTTTAGATATTTTAGATTTTAAGTACACATAATCAAATATATTTAACTAAATTTGTAGTTATAAATTAATAAAAAGAATAAATAAATTACCTATAAGAAATGCTTATAGGTAATTTTAGATCATATATTTTTGAGCTATAATGTATTTTAATGTATTACTTTTGCCTGTTATATTTGAAAAAAAAAACTACTTTTTTTATTTTATTTTTTAAATCATCTTATATAGACTTCGAACTATATATATGTGTATATATATATATATATATATATATATATATATGTGTATATATATATATATATATATATATATATATATATATATATATATATATATATATATATATATATATATATATATATATATATATATATATATATATATACATATATATACATATACATATATATATATAATTATACATATGCTTATAATATATTACTTCTATAAGCAACTTAATATTAAAATATTACTCAATAGTATATTGTTTTAAAAAATTATAAACATGATATTCATTTTTAATGTTCCTAAAACATTTAAAAACAGTAAAAACAACAGAAATTTTCAAGAAACGAGATAACGTTAGTTTGAATTCACTGCAAATATGAATTCAGTCATAATAATAAGATGCTTACCAATCAATAAAATTTTATGAAGTTTACTCTATTTTGGCTGAAGAGTAAGAAATTTAATCGCCAAATTTCTCACCATTTCGTATACAATAAAACTTTTCTAAAAATTAATTTAAATTCAGTATAAAAAGTCACCAGTGTTAAATATTTAATAAATCTACATATTTTTATTTTATTGTAATTATAAATTTTTTGTACTCATTTAACAATAAACTAGTAATTATTCTGCTGTGCTTTTATTCTTGATGGAATTTTAAGGGGATATACTGAAACACAATTTTTATGCAGTGGTAACAGGCATTTGAATAAGATTTAGTATGCATTGTCTACATATGAAACAAAATAATTCAAATATATAAACTCTAAAATTAAAAATAAAAGTTAATAAAATAAAATAATAAACTATGTATACACAATATATTTTAATGCATTAAAAGATGTTTAATTTTTTTAACTCATTAAAAATTTTAGCATTTTATAAATATTATAAATATAAAAAAAATGTAAAATGCACTAATTTATACACTAATCTATACCATATATATGTGTGTGTGTGTGTGTGTATACATATATGTATTATATTATATTATATCAACATGCCCTCTACTTCCTTCTTAAACTTTGCAATAAAGTTAAAGTAAAGAACAATTTCATCATCAAATTCAAATTTTTTGCAAAATTTTTTATGATAATATGATTGAATTACACTTTAAATATATATATTAAATTTTTGATGATGTTCAATGATCCTGAATCTTAAAGATAAAATGAAAATATTACACATGGTATAAGTAAATATTTATAATTGTTTAATCGGAACATTGTGTAAATTATCATAAAAATAATTTAATACTACTTTATATCAGTAATAATAGTTTGTATGCAAGTTAGTGAAAAAGTTGAATTTCAGATGTGTGATAAAATAAATATTATTTTTCGAAAATTATAAAGTTTTCTAGAATTACTTATTGAAATAACAAAATCTTTGCAACCATTTTTAGTGTGCTGATATTTAGCATTATAAAAATTGTCTTCGCATCAGGGAAAACGAAAATAAGAAAAAAATGCATAAAATTCGAGAATAACACAAGCAGATTTCAATACAACTAACATCATTTTTAAAAAAGTGAAAAAAATATATTCTCTACAATATATAAGAATAAAGGAGAGAGAGAAATATATAAATGTTAAATATATAAATTATATAACAAAATTCCACAGTAATGGAAAATATAAATATTTATACAAATTAATCAGATATTATTAAAAAAAAAATAAAGTTCACGTAAATAAGTTACGATATTAAATTTAAGTGGATATTCATCTGCACATGGTTATCAAAATTATGGAGGAACAATAGATTTAGGAAGAATCCTCTATTGGCTTGATGTACGACAAATTTTGGTATGTAATACAACATGGATTTGCTCAGGAATCGATTCATACAAGCGCTGAATAGTGTTTGAAGAAATATTAAACTATTTTCCATTAAAATATTGTGAAAGTGCTTGGAAAGATATGATGGAAAGATATAGATTCCGTGTCGAATTTTCTAAATTTGACTATAATGGTTCATTTATATTCAGATTGGGTGACTATGAGTGCTAAGACAAATACTTAGGCTTATTTCTCATTTTCACCAAACTACAACCGGACCATCCCCACAGCATGGATAGATAATTATTATCCTGGAATCAAGAATGGAGGAATATTATACACCATGTTTGCATGTTGGATGGTGACAATTCTGGTCACGTGCAAGTGTCCTTAAAACGTGTACCCCTACTGTAATCGCAAAAAGTTTGAAAGATGATTTGCCAAATTACATTGTTTTATTCTACTTACCAATCAACCAAGTTTTATGGATGTGATACCATTGTAGACTACTTTTGATATTAACATCTGTGATGTAAGTGGACTGCAAATAGTCGCTCTCCCGTAAACGTTATGCTTAGGAAGGTAGCTTTTAACTGTTTTACTTGTTGCTGAAGAATCCAGATTCTGATTGTATTCGCAATCATTTTTGCTACATTTGTTAGCCATTAGTATCTTCAACAATACCCTCCTCGGTCTCCTTCACAGAACTTCAGTTTCCCCCTACTAATTTGGTTTGGCGCGTTGTTTTGCCACATTTGTTTTATGGCCATCATGACTGAATTCATCACATCTTCAGAAACGGTAACAGTTTCACTTCACAAATAATCCTCCAACATGAGCTCCTAGAACTCGGCTTCTTCGAAAACCTAAGGGGTGCGGCATTTTAAACATTTGAAAAAATCAAATACTTTAAGTAAAGTTACTATATACTACTAAAATTTATTTATTTGTGTTAATAAAATAACTGGTAACTATACAATCTTGATATTAAAGAAGCGCATTCCAAAATGTCACTTATACGTGTGTGTATGAAGTAGTAAAAACTAAAAACTAAACCATTCGCACGACTGCCCATATATTGCCCAAGTCCTACAGTATCCACGTCTGATTTCCTGACCGAGGGCTCTTGCGTACGAAACATACTTACCAGTTAGGCAATCATTCTAACACGCGAAACCCCTTTAAGTCTACATAAGAGTTTAGTGTTTTGTTCCCAAGCATATTTGGGTCTCAGTTTATAGACCCATTGAAGGGTAGAAAAGCTGAGTCAACCTAGCCCTTCCCAAAGTATATATATATATATACATCTGTTTATCTGCGTGTATGATGTGTATAGGAATATATATATATATATATATATATATATATATATATATATATATATATATATATATATACATACATACATACATACATATATCTGTTATCTGTGTGTGTATGTGTTTTTCAACAAATTCCTACTCATTTTAACTTATTTAGAGAAATATATAGGTTCTAATGATATCCTTTTTTCTTGAATATTGAGAAATTTACTTTCGATTACGTTAAAATATTCATGGAACATAGATAATTATTTAAAAAAAATATCCAACTACTTAAATATAGTAAAAAGAAATATCTTCTGCTTAAATATAATGTACATATTTTAATTAAAGATTTTACATAAAGTAATCATACAGAATAATAATAAAAAAATTTTTTTGATTTTCGTAAGCATCCTTTTTGTTAAAATATTACATTTCCGTCTGAATATAAAAACTTAATGAAAGCTTGAATAACGTATTCTCTTAACTGTAAAATAGGCATTTTTCTAAAATAAGATGAAATTCAGTAAATTTATTGCACCCATTTAACTCTCTTATTAGCAATTTAACTAGTTTGCTTAGGGTTGTATTCTATGATATCCTGGTGTTTGTACAAGTTAATTAAAATCGTTAATATATGCGACTATCTTCACTGAAATTAATTAAAAATGCTAAATCAATTCCTGAATAATAAAATAATCTAAAAGTTTTATTTCAGTTTTCATTTTACTAAAAAGAATAAAAAAAGTAGCAACTTATTTGAGTTGAAAATTTTGAAGATTATCAAACGTGAATCGTTTTTCTTTATTTTCATTATTTTTTCATATTTTCTTCTATAAAATAATGAGCACATTGTGTAAAAGAGATTAAAACCCATTGCTTATATTTTATTATTACTTTCTTAATTTATTAAATAATTTTTAGAGTGATTTAATATCTTTTAAGGTGTGTAATATTTATTTTATTAAATTACTTTTCAAGCATATAACTTTCTAAAACAGTTTTAATTTGTTTATTTTAGTAAAAAAATATAAATTTTTTATACTTTATCAGTAAAATATTTCAAAAATATTTTTTTAAATATTAATAACGATGCAACTTAATTACTCGTACTTATTTGTTAATTCGATTATCTTTTTTTTTAACTAAATGATTTTGTTAATTTTGAAAAAAAATGTTTAATAACTTTTCAGTTTTAATTTATTTGTGCTTGTTTTTTCCTACATTTTTTAAGCTAATATTAGAAAGGAATTTCTTGCCGCCTACCTTCTCTAGTGGTCTAGTGCCGAGCTGGCAGCCGAATGGTTAGCGCTCTTGCCTTCGGTTCAACAGTTCGTGGGTTCGAATCCCACCTTGGGCATGGATGTTTGTAGTGGTTCGGAATCCACTTTAAACCGTAGATCCCGGTCTAATTAGCCCTCGTGAGCAAAAAATGACCGTTGAGCGACAAACAAACCAACCATTTCTAGTGGTCAACGTGCCTAACTGCTGATAAGGAGGTCCTGGGTTTGATTCCCGGTGCAGGCATAGCTGTACTTTCTCCCTCTATCTATCCTGCCTTTGCCCTTTTTTTGTATGAATGAGGTGTGAATGGTTGCCTACCCTATAAATGGGTACCTATGACATGTGTGTACTGAGGAAGTCGGACTCCACCCCAAAATATGGTTAAATTGGAAAAGTTGAGCAGCGCATCCCTTGTTGACAGCCTAGCTAGCACACGACAACATCAACTACAGAAATTTTTTTCATTCCAATTAAAATTTAAATGTTTTTTATATATATTTAACATGATTTGATAATAATATTCAAGCAAAAAGAGTGGTATGAGCTTTATATATTTGTGGACATGTTGCATTACATAATTTGTTTTATAAAATTTCAACAAATGTACATTAAGGAAGAAAAGACAATAAAATTGAGAAACTTGGGTAATCCATCTATTAGAATGCATTCTTAAAGAACCGATTTTGTATTTACTGTCTCTAATTCAATAAATAATTGCTTTCTGAAAAATATCCCCAACACATTTAATTGATAATGTTATGAGGAATATATTGCTTATTAAATTTCATTATGGATATCTTGAAATGAACGTCAAAAGGACAAATTTATGAAAAAATTTAAAAATTCTTTAGTCTCTTCCAATTGATCACTCTTAAAATGGTGAGATCTTTTTCTAAGCTGTCAGCTCAACTAACTTTCGGTCAGTCCTTATCTCTTGTTCTAGAGGCCAAAAATATTTTTGGTGTTGAACATTCACTATTCTTTCCAATAACATGATTAGCAATATTAGTTCTTTGGATTTTTATGTATTTGATGGCAATGGGTTCTCTGAATTCATGACAGACTGAATTTGGGCATCTGTACCTTAAGTTATCAACTTGTATACTTCTAAAAATGGCTCTTCTTATCCACCTCACAGAATTCAAGTGCATTTTCAAATTTGTGATATTGTCCAAATGTTCAATTTGTATGTAAGCATAGGTCTGATTAGTCATTTATAAATCAATAACTTAGGCTTTTTTTTAATTATGTTTGATTTTAAATGCTTCTTTTATATTTTAAAAGTCACAACCAATAAATTCTTAAGTAGATTTTTAAAATAAATGCAGATTATCAATAAATAGTTACAAATAGATAACTATACAATTGATAAAAATAAAAAAAAAACACTAAAAAAAGTTTCTTTTCTTTTTTTTCTTCTTTTTTTTTTAAAAAAAAATTTAAAATGTGCATTTTGCATTTTTACATTTTATTAACTTAAGCTTTCTCTCAAAGTTGACTTTAGTTAAAGCAGTTTTTACATATCTGAGAAAAATATTTAAGTAATTCATGCCATAAAATGTTTAATTTTTATATCTGATTTTCTATCAACTATCACATTTAGTTGTTGTTGTCGTGTGTCAAGTGCAAAATGATAAAAAAAGGGTTAAAAAGACAAGTCATATGGGACCAAAGGCATGGAGTACTGCCCTGACCACATCTTCAGCTTTTTCCGTATAAAGGGTGTCATGGCAGCATTTGGGGTTGATGCTGAAGGGGGTCGAGACAAGTGAGATGCAGTGGAAAAGATGCCTCCGATCCATTGGAACTTCTGTGCTTTGCCTGAATTCTGCGCAGGTTCTAGATCCATCGAGCATGATTTTTATACACCTCATGTGCCCTGCCTTCATTCTGTTTATCGTAGAGGAAAACATTTATTATCAATCTACATTATAACCCATTCAGCCAGCAACTATCAAGGGAAATACACATACATTTCTCTGTAAAGTCATTTTCATTTCAACAAAGAGCGTTATACACTACTGGCCATTAAAATTGCTACACCAGGAAGAAATGCAGATAACAAAATGCTATTTATTGGACAAATATGTTATACTAGAAATAACAAGTGATTAAATTTTCAAAAAAATTGGCTGGATAGATCCTGAGAAATCAGTACCCAGAACAAACACCTCTGGCAGTAATAACAGCAGTTATACGCCTGGGCATTGAGTCAAACAGAGATTGGATTTCATGTACAGGTACAGATGCCCATGCAGCTTCAACACGATGCCACAGTTCATCAATCGTAGTGACTGGCGTTTGGTGACGAGCCGGTCGCTCGGCAACCATTGGCCAGACGTTTTCTATTGGTGAAAGATCTGGAGAACGTGCTGACCAGGGCAACAGCTGAACATGTTCCGTATCAAGGAATGTCCATACAATACCGACAACATGCGGTCGGGCATTATCCTGCTGAAACGTAGGGTTTCGCAGTGCTCGAATAAAGGGTGGAGCCACATGTCATAACACACCAGAAATGTAACGTGCATTGTTCAAAGCACCGTCAATGCGAACAAGAGGTGACCGAAACGTGTATCCAATGACACCCCATACCATCACGCCAGGTGATGGGCCAGTATGACAATGATGAATGAACTCTGCCAGTGCGCGTTCACCACGATGCCGCCAAACACGGATGCGACCATCATGATGCTGTACACAGAACCTGGATTTATCTGAAAAGATGACGTCTCGCCATTCGTGTGCCCAGGTTCGTCGTTGATCTCACCATTGAAGGCGCTCTTGTCTATGACGCAGCGTCAAGGGAAGCCGCAGCCATGGTCTCTGAGCTGAGAGTCCATGCTGCTCATACGTCGTCGAACTATTCGTGCAGACACTTGTCTTCCAAACGACCCCGTTTCTTGACTCGCGGCTCGTGACTTGGTTGCACGATCCATTACGGCCATGCGGATAATATGTCTGTCTTCTCGGTTGCTAGTCATAGGTGGCCGTTGAGATTCCGCATGGCGTTCCGTATTACCGTCCTGAACCCATCGATTCCATATTCTGCTAACAGTCATTGGATCTCGACCGACGCGAGCAGCAATACTGCGATAAGATAAACCGCAATCCCGCTACGCTACAGTTCGATCTTTATCAAAGTCAGAAACGTGCTGGTACGCATTTCTCCTTCTTACACGAGGCATCACAACAACTTTTCACCAGGCAACAACGTTCAAATGCAATTTGTGTATGAGGAACAGGCTGAACAATTTCCTCATTTAAACACAATGTAGGTGTCGCTACTGGCGCCTGCTTTGTTTGAATGCGCTGAAAAGCTAATCATTTGCATATCACAGCACCTTCTTCCTTTCGTATAAATTTCACATATGTAGCATGTCACCTTCTTTGTGTAGCAATTTTAAGGGCCAGTAGTGTAAAACAGAATAAAAATCATTCGTAATAAATTTTTTACTAAAATAAATCAATTTAGAAGGATATTATTGCTTCTGTTTTATAGCATAAAATAGAAGAAGTGAACATATTTTAAAAGCATATATAAATGTGATAAGGTGCGTGTGTATCATTGTTACTTTAATATTTACTAACTATATAATACTTAATAATTCTTGATATTAAAATTCTTCATAATTACTATAAAGAATTAAGTATTTCAAAATCTTTTTTTTTTCAAATAATATAATTTTATATAAATATAAAAAATATATAATTATGTAAAATGTCACACATTATAATTTGATATTATGTGAAGGTATTCCATTAGAGAAACAATTATTTTGAATCAACAATAGTTGATTTACTAGTGACAAACTATAAACTGAGACCCTACCAGCTTTTCCATTATTTTTGAAAATATGCTCAATATTTCTTCCTCTTTGCCAATAAATTTTAATTTTACCTCATGTCTAGGAATATTTTAATATTTCTCAGACTATTTAAATTAGATTTTCTTAAGAAAAATCATTTTAACATCGTCAGGTAAATCTTATTACAGAAAAATATTGTGGAATCCCAATTATTACCGGCGGTAGACCTTAGATTGTAAGAAGCTTACCCATATTAGCCTGTAAGAAATTATTCCCAAAAATAAAAGCTGAATGTGTGTGGGGTAAAAAAGGGGAGGATTTTACAAGTGAATGAGATGCTCTCTAAATACTCAAAATTTTCATTTTTATCGTTTAAAAGGATTCTTTTGCGTTAAAAAGCCTCTTCCTATGTGGATATAAAGTATCCCGTTCGTGTTATGTTAATAAATCACTCTATGTGTTTCTTCTCTCCTTGGAATAATGGTGAAGTAAATATTTACTGTCTACAATTTTTATGCAAAATAAGAAAGAGATTTAAGTATCAGATGATGGCATTTTGAAGAAAAAATAATATATAATTCATAGTTTAACGACTAAAAAATTGACTAAACTCTATTAAAATTACTTCATTTTTAAGATTTTCCTAGGACAAGATTCGTTGCTGTTATTAAAAATACAGTTCAAAATTTTTAAATAAAACTTTCTTTTTTTTTAAGTTTAATGTTATTTTTTTTTATCAAAGATTTAATATTTCAAATTGAAACTTCACGCACTTTTTTTTATAAAAATATTTTTCATGCACACTGTGAGAAACATACCTCAAAAGTTAAAATTAAATGCAATACATAGACTTTTGACAGAATAAAATTCTACTATGTAGAATTTCAATTATGTATCACAATTTAATACGTTGTGTGCACATTTAGGTATGCATAATATGCAATACATATTACACATATCTAAATGTACACACTCTGATATATATATATATAACATCGAAGAATATTCTAAACATTAACAGGAACGTAGTAATAATTTAGATTGTAATGAAGGAGGGTAGAATTCATCGATATAAATATCCAATGAAATCTACCACATAAGTTTTCTTTATTGAAAAAGAAAAAATAACTGCATATAGTATTATATCCATATATTTATGAATTAATTTTTTTTAATTACACGCATATACAAGATTAAACAAAAAAAATTATTTTATAAGCCTATTCATGTTATGCTACTAAGTACGTATTTTCAGAATGAATGCTCTAAAAATGAAATTAATGCGTAAGTAACCACCAGAATTACTGTTAATGTGCATCATTCCACAACTTAATCTTGTTTTCTTCCCCCAGCAATTGTCCTGACCAATCAGGCGCTGTTTCGTTTCCTGTCTTTTGATTAGAATTTCAGCAAGGATTTAGGGATACTAATCCTACAGAAGATAGAACTTTTTTCAGTGTTCCAATCTCCAAATTATTGTGTTCAGATAGATTTAAACACAGTTTTAAGCATTCCAAACTCAAGGAAAGCTGAATTAGCCTATTGGTTGATCACAATTGCGCAATGCATGTAATTTAGAATTTAAGGTAAGGCTTCAAAAATCGTAACAAATATTTAACTGTAAATTACTGTGATATATATATATATATATATATATATATATATATATATATATATATATATATATATATATATATATATATATATATATATATATATATATGGATATAAATTAAAAATATGTCCGAATATTTTGTTTTAGAAACTTAAAACAATGGTGCTTTTAAACTGTTATTATATGTATAAGTTATACAAATAATTGAAAACATTTCACAATAGATTTTAAGCTTAAAATATATACTAAAAATCCCCATTTTGTTTGGCTGTAGATAAGGATTTAACTTATGAAGATTTCCTGAAGCACATTAAAAAAGAAATTAATAAAATCCTTAACAAATAAAAAATGGAATTATTAATAAAGAATTAGTATATTTGTTGAGAAGACATAGAAAACTGAAATTCTTTTTTTGAATTCCTAGAAATTCATATTTACTAAAAATTCTTTCTAAATATTGAAAATATTTATATCAATATTAAGTGTGATGTTTATTTTTATCATTTATTCAAAGTATGAAATATGATTTTAGAAGCATGAATATATAATATGATTATAATAAAATATGATTATAAAGTATTTAATATCTTATTGGTTGTAAGTACTGTATAATGCTCAGCTACCAGGATTTTTAGCTTTAAGCTCTATATAGGTGTGAGTGATGACACCTTATATAGAGTGTGTGTACCCAATGTATGTGCTATTATAGCTTCGAATGTGAGTTTTCGTAATTTAGAAGTAGGAACCAAGCAGAAAATCCCCCAAGTGGTACGGAACCCAGAAGTATCATTTCACATGGAAGGCATTGCGACAACGATCTTTTTAATGTGCCCCATCCGTCATTAGTGGCTCGTATTCGAACTTACAAACCCTCCGACAATGAAAACGAATGTCCTAACCAGCCAAGCTAACGTTCCCTCTTATAAGGTGCAAGTAAATATGTATAAATAACTCAAAAAATATTCTAATTTTTAAAAAAATTCAAGTAAATACAAATTTGTATACTTAATTTAATTTTCATACAATTAATTTTCTTTAAAATTAACAAAAATGTCAGTATTTTTCATTATTTAAAAAAAATATAAATGATGTTGGCATTCTTATAAAACATCCCATCAAAATATAATAAAAAATAGCAAATATTCTTCTGAAAACAAAAGCAATAAAAATTTCAATACTAAACATTAAGTATTTTATTGTTTTGAAGTATTTTCCCTTTGCAATGCATCGTAATTTGGAAGCGAGGAAATGTAATTTGGCAATATATGAGATATTTTACTAAAACCAATATTTTGTTGCAATTTTCTAGACATAAAATAATGCATTAATTTATTTTATGAAATTACATTTTGAATCTAATATCTTTTCATTTTGTTCTTACGCAAACAAGTAAATTACATTGTTGTCTGAGTATAAAAAGTTATTAAGGAATATTCTTAAGAGAAACTTTATAAAGGGTATTTTTGAGAAAAAAGTTAGGCTTAACTATTCAATCGTTATTGTTTTTGAAAAATATAATAATTTAATATTCGGAAACAAGAGAATATAAGGTTTAGAGAAAAGTATATTACGCGAAAAAATAAAAGATAAATGAAGGAAATTAAAAAGTTTTCGTTAATTGTTATGGGTTTCAGGAAAATTAAGAAATGAATATTTTATGTTTATATTTTCATAATGAAAAAGAGTATTTAGCTTGCTGAAATTTTTTGCTAGTCATTTAAATTATTATTATTATTCCACACATTTACTTATGTCCTTATGCATTCATTTTTACAATAAATTTATTGGGTATTATTTTATCCTATATAATTATTTTGTATAAAAACTATGCATAAAATGTTAAAAGTACAATTTTAATTTTCCAGTTAACTGTGCAATTATAAAATATTATAAATGCATATATGTAATATATAATTACAAATACAACAGGCTGAAATAAAAATTAAAAAAATTTTTTTAAACATTTGAGGTCACATACCAGAGAGCCTCTAACTGCCAGTTATTAAATAAATTACGGACTTTTATATGAATTGGCAATACCACATGTCACGTGATAGAATACATGGGAAAATGTGCATCATTCTCTCTGAATGACGTATGAAATTTTTAAGTGAAATGTAATTTAGCTCTTTCACACAAAACTATTCGTTTTTAGATACTTCTTAAAGTCTTTTAGATTTTAGTAACTTTTATGCCGAAGTGAATTACGGTATTCCTTTTTTTTTTCACTCTAGTATAATAGACTACTCGAGACAAAATTAAAAATACTTTTGCATGTTTTTTATTTTTTTTATCGTAAATATTTAAAAATTGATCGCTATGTATATTCTTAATCTACTTTTCCTGACCAATAATACAATGTTAATAGCTCATATATTATAATAAAAATTTAAAAGATTTGAACAGTTTTTCGAACATTTATACTCTTTTTTTTTAACTTTTGGTAAATAAACATAATTTTAAAAAAGTTCATTATAAAATATTTCATAAATCACTTTACAATCATAATTTGCTCATAAAAGCTAATTTGCTTGATATTTATGATTTATAATAAAATCCAAGCTGTCAGTATCTGATCTGGATTTAGTAATTGAATCTGCGAATTTTTGAATTGAAATTTAATGCGGTATATGCTGTAATTTAATTTAATTTAAATGTTGGGAGAACTTTAAATGTTTCATTGAAAGAAATGAATTTGAAATGTAAGTCAGAAAAATGAAAAATCATTTCCATCACCCAAATTTTCAAGAAATGTTGATTTCATACTTTACGATACTTTATGATAACAATAAAATGCAATTTAAATGGATATAATTTTGTAAATTATATAAAATTTCCTAAAAACCTTCAATGAAAATACAAATATATTATAAATTGAATGAAAAAAGATTACAAAAAACACAATTTGAATTTAATTAAAAAGTATAATAAATATGAATTATGACTGAATATTCTTGTATATTTTTGCTTTTAAATTGCATAAGGCCTTGAACTGAAATGCTATATCTTAGTTAAATTATGAAACAAAAATTAATAAAAAATCATGCATTTTAAATTTAGAAAATGGAAAATCGATAAAAAAATATGCAGATAATCAAACTTAAAAAAAACTGGAAAAATCTTCATCTAAATATAGAGTATTGCGATGAAAATTTTATATAAGCACTCAATACAGCATAATATTTATTAACTGAAATTTACTATTCAAGTCTTGAGTGTGTATACTCCTACAATTTTTTTGATAATTTGCTAAACTTCAATAAATAAATTCCAACAATTATAATTGGTAACTAATAATCTTAAGTAATGGATGTATGCAAATAAGAGAAAATATACCATCTATTAATTAATTGAAATCAAATAAAAATTTAATTATAAACACAAAATGAAGTATATTTCCTTCAAATAATATTATTTGCCTTTCTATTTCTTTTACAGAAATTTACCTATTTAATTGATATTGATAAAAAAAAATATATAAGTACAAAAAACATATGATTCATACAAAAGCTGAAAATATTTTTTTTTTATAATTTGTTTTATATTGAGAGTTTTAAAAAATTCTATTACAAGTACCTAAAACTCAAACATTTATATTTAATTTAAAACTTAAGTTTTAAAATTATTGTGATGAATTTACTTAAAACAAGCCAAATTTGGAGATCAACTGCAGCTTATGGCAACCTGCTTTTGTAAAATTGGTTCGTATGTCATCTAACATGCATTTTAACCCCCATGTATTTTTCCCATTCCGCTACTAAAATATCCTCCATATAAATTTTGGTCCCTATCTTTCTGGAATGGACACTTTTGGAGGAATTTTTTTCTCCTCGTCTTCCTTCGCCTACCCGGTCAGTTGTGAAGCTGGACTCTTTTCTTAAACCAATAACTAAGATTTAGGGGAATCGTAAATTATTCGTGTCGCAGGCAAAGTAGACAGGACCGTTGGCTACATTTATTTCGAAGCCGTGCAAAGATAGCAGAGGGCTTACTAATGGTCTGGGATTGTTCTTATATCAACTAGTAGGCAAAACCCTTTGGGTATCCTGCTTTTCAAAAATGGAAAATAATAGGTAAGTTGCACATAAGAATTTTCCATGTAAAAATCGAAACAAAATTGACTTTGAAACTGATAAGATAGTTTTGATCCTATATTTTTTTTAGAAAAAATAAAATGTGCATTTTCTAATGATCTTTATAGAATTTCGTTTTTTAGCCGTAAAATGGTCGTTTCTTTCCTTCCAATTGAGATAATGGCTACATTACTTTGTAACAATTCTCTTTGGTTTAAAATACTCATGGAGTCAGATAAGGTTTCATGTACGCCATACATGATAAATTACGATCGAATTATTGATACGGCATCAGAAATACAACTTTGTTGCCTGTCTTCAAACCTCATTTTTCTAACGGCAGCAAACAAGGCGAAGTACACCATCGAATGTTAGAGAATATTGTCGGAGTTCACTTGGTTAATGAAACGATTTCTTGTATGAAGATTAAAGCATCTGTTTAGCTAGTCGTTTTCCATTGATTTAAGCCGTTAAAAATTGAACAGAAGCAAAAGGAAAATTCCAACGAAAAGATAAAACATCCACTTTATAGTTTGTTTAAATCGGCAAGGGCGATTTAAATTTTTAAAAATGTTATTAATTATTATAATTTTAAACTAATAATGGTAATGTTCGTAAACCATCTCTTTTAAATGTTAAGAATAATGACTTGCTTAAGCCAACATTAAATTTTTTTTAAATTTTCTATAATTTACAAAAACAGCATTTTCGTTGGAATTCTGTAGCATAACCCATGTGGGCGCACACTAGCATACTTCCTTGTACCAAAACTAGAGTTGGGATTTATCAGTTAGATGGAAGCTGCTGGGAGTAAGTCTCCTTAATTTAGAACCAAGCAAAAGTCATCCCAATGTATCCACCAAAAATATAATCACTTACAGGACCAGCTACATCCAAAAATATCATTACACCTAGAGGACATTGCGATCATGACCCATTTAACGTGCTTCAGCTGTGTTATAAATTATTTAATTAAAAAGAATTGCTGGCAATAGATATACATTGTTTGCAATTTATCTCTCTTATAAAATGTGAGCAGAATACTCAAAATTAAATGAGAGGAGACTTAAAATTGCTACAAGTAGAGTTCTTTTATTTATGAAAAATATTTTAAATAACTTTAACCGTAGATAATGTTTTTCATGATTCTTTTTTCTCAGCTTCAAGTTCTATGCACAAAGGAAGTTTTCAGGACTTAATATCATGACAAATGGTAGGATAATCTAAAAAGTTACTTTTCAGATTATTCTACTAATTAAAGTAAAGAAAGAATATAGTTATTTTAGCCTTTCAAGAAATAAATCTTTGTCCTATGAGAGAAAGATAGATAGATGGATAGGAGTATGACTATATACAAGAAGTGTGCGTATTTTATACTTATAACACTGGATAATTTGAGAATAATTTTAACTTTCTAAGAAATGATAAGCATAGTAATTCTTAAAAATCTAAAAATATTAAACTTACGAAATAATTTCTCCCTTTACTTATTATTTCCTATCTCTACAGGCACTCACATATCCTACAGCAAGAAATTGAAGTCGATATTTTCATTTTTTGTATCGTTAAAATACCCATAATGCAGTTCACATTTCAGAGTCTCTTCCGAAATAATTGGGAATTGAATCTCTTTGCTTTTTAGATTTTCGTGTTTCAAAATTGTTATTCTATATTGATTCATTTTCCTTGTTTCAAATTTTAAGAATAAATGGGAACTTTTAATGAGAAAAATAACTGATTTGGAAGAAATTTATCACCGAAAATAAATATAAAATAATGCAGTTATTGAATTTATTTATTATTCATAACAATTTATACAATGCATTTGAATTAATCTCTGCCAATGATTTCTTTAATGAAAAGTGACGTGCGACTCTCAAAAGTGAAAGAATATTTATATTCAATGCACACATTTTCCAAATTGTTTTTCAAATTTTAATCAGATATCCGATTAAATATCAGATATCAGAATATAAAATCTGAAATCAAAAATGAAACCTATTTTTATGTTTGGTTCGAACAAAAAGTAATTTTCTTCTAGTTTCAAATTAATTTTCACACAATAGCCAATACAATGATTTGCTTGTTGAAGTAAAACTTAAAGGTTTAGTGAGAAAATTTGTTTTTATTGATAGAAACCACCCCAGTAGAAGGGGTAACTCCACCGATAGAATTTCTTGTTGTATGAAATATATCCTTCATCTATCGGATTGTGCATCTCTTGGGGAATTATGGCCGTAGCCGCTGTATACACTGTCCACTCGGGGAGCGGAAGTACAGCAATAAATCTTCAGACTTCAGAGACAAAGGTTCCTTCTACATGTGATATTTGATCACAAGGAAATAAAACTGCTCCGAATGTCGTCTTTTATTTCTGCCCCAATATCTCTCTGAAGCTCACTTTGAAGATGCATTTATTTCCGAGCGAGCCGAATCTCGATTGGAGTTGAGAAGTTCGAAGTGCATCTTGGGATACGTGGCCCTGCCGTGGAGATGTAAATATATTTTTCATATCGAAAAGAGAGTTCGCAAATCAAATTTTATCGTACGAAACTAAAAAAAAATAAATAAATAAATAAAAATTACAAATGGCTATAGCATGTGATCTAAATTTCATTTTTCAGCTTTACATGCGTATAGGAAACGAACAAATATCATCTAAGTCACTGTGGATTTGAATTCTATATATCATTCCATTTAACTATTATTTATTTATTTATATTCGTGATTATTTAATAATTGAAATGTAAATATATGAAAGATACACAAGTAAACATTAAATATAAAATAATTCAATTTCTAATGGATTGTAAATCGTTTTTATAATTAATCTTATTTTTAACACATAATGGCACACTTTACCTTTGTGCATAAGAAATATTTTACCGATAATCAAGATTTAATTTTTTTATGTATGTTATATATTATTAAATTAAAATTATATTTATAAAAAAAATGCGTAGAAAAATCTGCAAAATGTGTGTTACGCTGACTTATTTATATTAAATCTAAAATTAATCAGTGAAATGGTCCTAATTATTATTTATTTTTAAATTATGTACAATCAATATGAGTAAAATGATAGATACATACATTTTTGATAATATTCCATCTAAAATAACCTGAAGATAGACCTAAACAATTTTTTCAATTCAATTCGGGCTTATTCTTTAAATTTTGAAAACACTTTAATGAACACAACTAATTTTAATAAAAGATTAGCCTTGTGCTTAATGCTTAGTTCAAACATGAATATTTTTTTCTAAAAACACCACTTTTCTCAATATAAATAATATAAAAAATATTAGTTTTAAATAGTTATAAATATTTTTTATATTTAGATTCTATGTTTGCATCTAAATGGGTAAACAATGGGGATCTACAAAACATTTTTGCTTATCATTTATACTGAAATTCGTTTTGATTAAAATTAATTTTGCGAAATCAAGAAAAAACTTAATTCACTAATGATTTATCATGATTTCTATACTTAATAACGGAATACTAAAAATAATTTATTAATTATGAAATTTAAGGGAAGAAATACATTAGAATTTTTGTTTTTATGGTTTTAATTAATTTCAGATTAACTTCAAGCACACGAGAATTAATATAATGGGAAATACTGATTTTAAAAAGTATTTGCTTTTTTCTGAGTAAAATATTTCGTTCCGCACTCCTTCTCAATAATTCTTCATCATTCATTTAACTTTATAAAGCTTGTAAAAACCGTGAAATTTCTCATTGGAACATATCAAACGTTAGTAATAATTATTTACAAAGTTATGCATACATTTTCAAACAATAAAAATCCTCTAAGAAGTATATAACTATCAAATATTCTGAAGTCAGTACCACTTCTGCAATATATCTTTTAGTAAAACAATTCATTTGGAATAATTTTTTTAGGACCACGTGTCATATTTTGAATAAAACAACCATTAAAATAGCTGTTAATCCCTTGGATTATTATAATTTATATGTCGTTTCAACAACGATCGTTACTAGGAAAGTGAAATTGATAATTAAGTTGATTTCATCATAAATGTTGTTTCTGTTCAAGAGGATATTTCAGTTAAAAGTATTTTAGAAATCACTTACAAATATTAAGGCATAATTGTTTAAATTCATCAAACTTGTATTATTGTTTTTACCAGACTTGATCTAATACCACGAGGAAACAATGGATTATGTTCCTTGATTATAGAGTTGTTCGTAATATTCTGTAGATAATACCATAACCTTTCAAAAGTTCATTGAAAATTAGTTAGATATTGCTATTATATTGATGATATATTACGTAAATAAAATAATAAATGCATCAAAATAGAATTTCTTGATTTTGATAAAAGTGGTGAGTATGAAGTGAACATACGTAAAATAGTTTTAATTTCAAAATTTAAATTAATTTCAAAATAGATTAAGATTATAAAAACTAATAATGTCAATGATCTCCAGTCTTCCATATGATAGGATGCAAATGGTATTCTATGTTCATTTTCTATTAAAATTTTTGGATAATTTCTAGAAAATGTTTGAACGAATTGCATAAGACTGTCAAAGTAAATTGTCAGCAGTTTCTGATGGTTGCTACTGATTTCCATAATGATCCGTGCGTGTTCTATGATTAATAATTCAGTAGATAGAGGTAGCCAATGAAATTCAGAAGAGCTAGGAGACAATTTATCGCAATACATGTTTTATTTAAAGCTAACACGGAATTGTAGGAAAAGGAATGGTAACAAAATCAGTCATTGAATGCCATTGACATATCGTTCCTCTGTAAGTTAACAATAATGTGCATCAATCTACAGATACATATCAAAGCGATGCCAATTATGGTCTTAATTTTCAGTCATAGGTATTTATGGTGAGCGATATTATGGGCAGCATCTTTATATTGTTTTGGAGATCTTTAAGTAGATCTGCGATTTTTGTCAAAATACAGTTTGAAAAACAGGATTATATTTTAAAGACTGCATTTCTACACTTAGGTCACATTCATATTTATTACTATTATAGCTTGATTTAGTAAAGTGCAGGATTGAAAAATAACCCACATAATCATCAGCAAACTCAATTCTTAGTTTCATTCTCTAAGTTTCAAGTTAAAAACATGGTAGGAAATTATGCATTGAATAGTAGTTGATCACGACGAATCCGGTGAGAGAAAATTTGCACCGATAATTTCTCAGATATGCTATCATGTTACGAAATCGGTTGCTATTCTTTTTTAACTTTGACATTTGCCTTTTCAAATCTATCGCTGATACTTTTGTGTAATCGTATCACTAATACGATTGATTAGCTGTGTCACAGTTTATCACAAACCGCCCTTCTTCAATAACATAACATGAATTCTTTGAAACTCTGATGCATAATCATAGCCAGTAATACATCTTTTGGTGAGTCATTGTTATATTTGGCACATATTATAATAATGACTCCACGCAAATGTCTCAACATTTGCGATCAGTTTGCTAAAAGTTTTATCGCCAAATTAAGAATATGTCCTTATATAAATTTTCAAAGCATCATATTTGCTTTTCGGCATACTATGTTAATGTTTTATAATAGAATGTTAATTATCTCTGTGTACTTTATTGTTATATCAGAACATGTTGAGGATGATGTTTAATTTCCGGGATAGTAATGTTGAAAAAGTTTTCTATTTTGGATTTTAGATTAATTTCAAATGTTGTCACATTGGAAACATTTTAAACCTTATTTTTAGATTGGGGCTTCATTTAGTGTTAGGATTAATAATATTTGTATTCTCTTTACTCTCTTTCAACTTCATTCTAATTAAATGGAAAATACTTATTCAATGAAATGTTTCGATTGAGAACACTTCAATCACATTAATTTCGAAAAGCTTCTCCAAACATTCTGACTTCAGCCATTGATCAGTAAATATCAATCTAATCAATTAAGTGTAGATCTTGATAAGTAAGCATAAGTATCTACATTCAAATGATAATAGACATCTATTTTAATTATTAACTTATTCACTGTTTTCATTGTAAAAAATGGTAAAGAATAATAAAATTTATATTTATAAGCAAATATATTGAATAGACGCTGCAAGAGATTTCATACTTGATGCTTATTTTAATTTACTATAATTAGTAAATTTTTAAAAGCTCTAATAACTTATTTAAAAATTAGAAATACACCTCTACAAAATATTTATGTTTTAAAAGGTATCCTATTTGCTAAAGTTTATTGCCATCCATATAATTTCTTAATAGAAATTAAGTCCAAGGTTAAAATAATGTCTATACATTTTGTCGGTATAAGATGAATATCAAGCTAAAATAAATACTCATAATAAAAATACTAAAAGAAAATTTCTTAAAATAATTGTTAAAAATGAAGAGAGTTCAATTTTATTAGGTAAATAGCTTCGTTGTAATTTTAGTAACAGTAATATTTCGGTGAATCATTATTAATAGTTAAAAAGAGTTTCAGAATTTTAAGTCTTTAATATAATTGGAAATCATATGAATTACAAAATAATAATGATTTTTCATAATATCTCTCAAGGGTCTCTTTAACATATAAACATTTTTTCTGAACATTACTTTTGTCTTTAAGCTTATTTGCCTTTCAAATTATATTAGGATATATAAAAAATTTGGATATCATAAAATGATCATATACTTAAATATATATTTTGAAGATTTTATCATTTCTTTAAGCATTTTTATCTTTTAGAAAACTTTCTCCATGATTTTTATAATAGTAATCATTATGAAGTTAAAACTCCTTACAAACTTAAACTAATTTTATATTATTATTTATGTCTCTGTATTTTTCAAAATTATTACATAAAACAAATTTTAATAGTACGTTTATGACATGAACAAAGTGCTTTAGGAAAAAATTTACTGTAACATCAGCATATTTCTTTCGATATCAAAAAATGCTAAATAAGTAATATCTGTGATATAATATATATATTAAACAAAAATTTTAAGTTATTCTTAACTTTTTAATTTATTTTCATTTTGTTGCAAATACTTTCAAAATTTTTAATGAACCCAATGAAGTATAATACTGTATTTTGATATTAAAATGTGTACTTTAAATATAAATAAAATCGTATTTTATTTTTATGATGACAAAAATATATAAAATGAGTTTTATTATGATATTTATTTTTTTTCATAGATTCCTCTTTGAAAATGATGAATGAAGACTGTTATTTCTATGTGTGAGTAACATTTTTTTTAAAAAAAATTTCATTTCCTACACATTTTTATTTTGATATATTAATACAGATTTTTTTTAAAGAAAATTGAAATTACTAAAACTAGTAATTTCAATTTTCATTGTGTGAAATTACTAAGAATGGCGATATTCTCAGCAAATCCCATCAAACGCTTTCTGAATTCCATTTTATATTGGTGAGCATTAAAAGTATTTTTTCTGCACTGAGTACAGTATATTGGATTCCAAGCAATTGAAAGGTTTTCCAATTATGCCTTACGTTTTCTTAAAAAAGAGTACCTCAATTTATTTAAATCTTTACATAAGTTTCGAAAGATTTAAATAATGTAACACTCTCAATTCCATTTACATTTGAAATAAATAAAATGTATTGAGTGAAAGAAATTGTCTAATGCTCTTTTATTTTATTCATGCATCCCTGCAGTCTTATTTGAAGCAAAATTATTTATTAAATATTTTCTGAAATCGGTATTTGACGTTTTTTTTTTAACTATTTATCGTAATAAGTTTTCATGAAATGCGATATAATTTTAAGGAATAATTTAATATTTGATTTCTACTTCAGTTTTTTTCTCTTCACGTTTTAAAAATTCATGCATCCCATTATAAAATGGCAAAACCTGTCTCAAATTTAGAAAACTGCTTTATCTTGAAATTCTATTTATATTTTTATGTATACATTTAAATTGCATTTTAGTTGGATTTTTTCAAGTGAATTTAAAAGAAATAACTTATAAATTAATGTGAAAAGATGCATTATCGAAAATTTTTGGCTAACTTTATTTTCTGATAATTTCATACAACAAAACGTAGATAGTTGTTTGGCTCAGATGCCGTATAATCTTTCACGCCAAATTCTAATTTTTTTTTTTTTTTTTTTTTTTTTTTTTTTTTTGGTGACGAAGAAATGTTGCCATGTGATGTATTGTGAGAGGTAAATTTTCTACATAATTCTCATCAGTCTCCATCTGTATGATATAATATGTACAGGTTGCCAGACAAACAAGAAAATCCACTGAAAATATCACCAAATCAGAATTTGTCATGCTGATTTATACAGCATCTGTACCATTTATTTAAAACTGGTATTTTTCAAATCTTCTTAACTTTTAAAAATGCTGGTTTCATTTCTCGTTAAAATTTGTATTACGTATATGAATTTTTATTGTAATTTGAGACAGAATTTTCAGAAATTAAAAAATGCTTTAAATGAGAAACTTTGGTTATATTATGACAAGAAATATCACCTGGAAAACATGCTAGGATTTTTGGAGTAAAAGTTAGCAGAAAAGTTTCATGCATTTAAATGCATCAAAATAGCATCAAACTTCTGAACAAATTTCTTTGTTTCATGCGTATCAGGAAATAGCAAAGGCACAAAAGTATAAAAATATACGAGTATATATATATGTAAGCGATAATCACATAAATAGTATTATCATACCCAAAATATTAGCTCATTGTTGATTTGGTCAAATGCAACTGCTTGTCACACACATATTTATGTATAGGTATGTATATTTACACCTGTTAAGTTTAAATTAACAGCACAGGGAAAATAATTTAATAACGCAAATTTCGAAGATTTTGCTTAGTGTAATCTGCAGAATATATTATGCGGAAAATGCAACGTGTGAAATTTATAAGTATTGGAAATTAATCACGTGCGTCACAAAAGGCAACTCTGCCTTGTAGTTTGTGTAATTTGTTCGAAATACAACACAGGGTGTTAGAATATCAGAAATAAGAGATGAACAACCTCCTCAAAATTATGAAGCTCTATGAGTTTGAAAGCAACAAAATATTTTAGATGTAAATAAATATTAAAGAAACAATTTAATACTCCAATTAGAATTATTTATGAGAATATTTTGTTGTAAGCTTGCACAAATTCTATTTTTCTGAGATAAAATAAAGAAATTAATTCAGTATTTTTCTCAAAATATTCTTTGAATATATTTCTATCAAGTGAAATTTTATGTAATTCTACAAGGAATTTTAATAATTTTCTGAATTAAATTTTGCTTGAGTTGAGAAGAAATATTTAAATTAGATGATTTTCCAATTGGAAGTAAATGAAAACTCCTTTTGGTTGTGATGTATCTTTTGTGTGAGATGTTTATTGTATATATTAAAGCAAAATATTGTCATTTATTTTAATGTGATTTCAAATTTTATACATGATTTGCACCATAAAGATATTTTGCAAGTAAACAGTCTATAGTTAATGTTTTATAAATTGTAAGAAATGTGTTGGGAACCCCTTAACATTAATTCTAGAATAAAAGACATAATGATGCAATTTTTTTCCAATAACAAGAAAATATCTGAAAAAATGTGAATAAAAAGTGAAAAAATGTGAATAAAAAGTTTTGATTTTTTTATATTTTCCTCATTATATACGTATATATATATATATATATATATATATATAATCCTTTTCAAAATTCTTTTATCCATAACCAAATACTGATAATTATAAGCACTCTGTGTTCTTCGATAACTCAATTGTTTAATTCTTCTTCAAAAATTCAAGATATTTATAATAAAATTTTTAAACCCATTTTCAGGGCTGTAACCTTCCATGAAAATAAATTACCTAGCAGTATACATTCAATAAATTAATTAAATTTAAGCTGTCATTTCATTTACCGTTATTCCCTCATATTTTTATAAATTTCCAATTAGTTTACATCAAATAGTTTATTGTCTAAAATTCAGGAATTTTTCAATCAATGCCATGATTGATAATCATTAGTAACTTAAAAGAATTTTACAAAATCTTAACATACTTCACAAATTATAGGTGATTTTTTTTTAATATTTCTTTACTTTTTATGAAAAAGTTAGAAATTTATAGGATTGAGAAAGAATAACTATTTATTTATAGTGAACATCTATTAAAATGTTCGTTGTAAGTTTTATTATTTATATTATTTTGTACAAGGAAGATTTATAGTAAGCTATTAAAATATTTTGTTGAATTTGAAATAATTATTATTCTGCAAATATTTTCTTAATAGTATTCTTAACTTATTTTCTATAAATATTAGAATGTCAAATCGAATTTATGTTTTTTGAAATTAAACTCGAGTTGAACATGAAAGTATTTCAAAATTGAAAGTGATGAGATAGTTGAACAACTGTGGTTTTTACAATAAATTTTTAAATGAACCGCGTTACTTTATTTCATTTTCCCCGGAATAATAATCAATTCTAAATATTACTACTAAAAACTACAAGATGCACTTTAGTATTTTAATCTAAATTGAAAATTATAAACAAAGTTCATTTAAAAAAGAATATTATCTCTTTCTAAAGCCTATTAGCATCAATAGAAATGAATAATGTAAAGTATAGAAATGTCACAAATAAAGTTTTGTTAAGAAAAATTGGCACTATTTAATTTACCAAACTAATTTTTGAGTGAAATTATTGCGCATTTCTTCTTCTTTGAAATCATTTTTATGAATGAAATCTTTTATTAAAAAGGAAGAAAAATGTGCTAGTATAGCAATTAATGTAATGAAAAATGTAATATTAGTAATTAAACTGAGGAAGAGAGAGAGAATATTCATTTTTTTTAAATCGCCAACATGGCAATGTTGGCGACTTAAAAAAAAAATACTTTTCATAGATGGTCTCCATTGTCTGATGACTCCAAGTTTCCATTCCATTTCTAAAACTTTGAATGTAGGAAGCAGTATGCATAATGCGATTAAATATTCTTTTCGATGGGTATTTGCCTCTTTAACATCATTAGGTGACAATTAAGAAACTCGCATCCCCATGTGGAGGACGCGATATTAGCCTCTTTGGGGGACCATTTCCACTTTCCCTTAATGTGGCCCGACCCTTTTATCAAACCATCCATCACTGCTTAATTAATTGCCACAACAAAGCAGAGGAGAGTGGTACTAAAAAGGTCTCGACTTATACAACGCCAATTGGTTGATTGCAAAGTCAAGGGTTTTGCCTTTTATATTTCTCTTGGAGTTGTTTCTTGTTGAAAAAAGAAGGAAGAATTTTTTTTTTTTTTTTTTTTTTTTTTTTTTTTTAAAGTGTCTACAGAAAGAAACACTTGAAATATCTTATCTTTCAGATGATAGGCGCATGCACTGAAAAGCGTGGATGTGACAAATTGAAGGCAGATTTTCTCGTTATGGCAGGATCTAGTTTCAAGCTGAATTAAAAGATTCTTTCTCGTATTTAAAAAGATAGGCTCGTTTTTTGCTTTTCATCAAGTCTTAACTGCTTCAATCAAATTTCAAGCAGTTTTTGCAAAATTGTTTGGTTGTATATCGACTTAAATAAGTGTATTTCTTCATCCTAATTATTGAGAAATGATCTCATCGGAATTTTAGTGCATGAAAAATATATCTAAAAGATATTTATATTTCATTATTTATTTGTATTACAACTGACACTTTTGCATAACAATAAATACCTCACTTTGAGATGTTTACTGATTTTGTTATGATGCTTTTTAGTTTTTGATTTCATTGAAATTGTTTGATAAAAATGGAAAATATGTATTCGGTAAGAGCTTAAAATTAGTATTGTGTTTATTTCAATCAATTATAAGAAGCTATTTTGATTGAAGATGCCTCTTTAAAATCAGTATCTTCATGTGAAGTTGAAACATAATATGTAAAATGAAATTAATATGATGTATCCCCCATTGAGGACATTTGCGACATTTTTGTCACCAAGCAATTTTAACGCTATTGCATTTTTAAAAAAAAACCGTATATATGACACAAAAATGATGTAAAACAAGAGAAAAAACAAAACCTGCGACAAAAAACCCAAAAAAGCAACAACAATTCAAATTGTCTACTCCCAAGAGAAAATCATAAACACTATAATCAAAACAAGGCATATTTGGCGTGAAATCTCTTGTTGGGGGGGGGGGTATCATCATACTTGTACCTGTAAAACTACAATAATTTCTTTGTTTATTAATAATTTGCACATAAAATTCCCCGTAAAATATAATCTTCGAAAAATTATAACGTATTTTATGCGTGTGGTTTTGATATGGTTGCTTTGTTTCACTTTCATTAATGTTTAGACAGATTTGCTGTTACTTTCTTACGTTGACGCAAAACTTTCTTTTTCCAAAAATTTAGAAAAGCAATGATTGAAAGAATTAAAATAAGTATTAAATTTCATTACACTTTTCATATGAAAACAACGTAAACAAATTTCTTTTATATTTAATTTGTATTAAATGCTACATAGCTTTGAAGAAACTTAGCTTATATGTTTTTCCGCTAAATATTGTTGGAATGGCTCTTGAATAAAGAATGTTGTCATGGGTGTTCAAATGCTTAAAAAATGTTCAAACTATAAGTATACATAATTGTACATGAAATTAAAAAATGTAATCTGCTATCATTTTTGTTAATTGAATCTGAACAAAAGTAAGTGAAAGATAATAAGCAGAAATTATTTGATTAAATAAACTAATGAATTAAAATATCCGTCACATAATATTCGTTGCCTTACATTGCATTAACAATAGGTAATCTAGCAATAATCAGTTTAATAAATAGAGAATGCATATTTGTGAGCCTTTCATAATTTTAAACAGATGTTTCAAAAGATTTCATAAGTTATATTAATACATTTCTAATTATGTACATTTTTAGTTTTGTTTTTTAATTGAAATCAATATTCCAGGATTTAATGGGAATTCATAATAGTTTTTAAAGATAAACATTTATTTTATTTGATTCATAGTTTAACAGGCTTTTCATTCATTTTAAATTTTTTAATAATAGTCTTCAAAGGTCTTATATTCAAATTATTGTCTTAATAGCCGACCGCCCTGTCAAATGGTCAAAGTGCCTGACTGTGGATTGGGAGATCCTGGGTTTGAATCCTGGTTCGGGCATGGATGATGTTTCGCTTTCTATCTATCCTGTCTTTGTCTTTTCTGTGTATGAATGAGGTGTGAATGTTTGCCTACCCTATAAACGGGTCCCTATGACATGTGCGCACTGAAACAGTCGGACTCTATACCAAATATGGTTCAGTATGAAAAAGTGGAGCAGCGCCTCCTATATTGTCAGCTTAGCTGAGACAAGACAAAAAAAATTGTCTTAATAACATAAATGCTTAGACGGGAATGATAATTAAAATTATTTTTATTTGAAATGCAAAATCAAAGAAAGGTTATGTTGTTGAACAAAATATTCCTTTAAAGGATCATAGATTTCTTTTAAAAATTAGACGCTTATAACTTAATGGAAATTTGTGTGTTATACTTCTTTCCTTAAGTTTAATTCATTTTCAGATTAAAAATAATTAATTACTTAATGATGAAAAATTATTAAATAAATATTTTACTCCAAGTGATTTTCTAATGTTTACAGTAAATTAATCAACTTTAATCACTTTTTTTAATTTACTACTATTTAAATCTTATTTACATCATCTTAAAATCAACAGTAATTTCCGATAATGATAATAATAATGACCTATGATAATACTTAATGATTAACCACACATCGTATAGAAAAAAGCATCACTTACGATATTTGTCATCAGTATTTCCGAAAGGATTTAGTAATTAAATTTACATTTCTAATTATTAAATCAAATGAAAAACTTATTATTTATGTGTGCAAATTTGAGATCACAAAGATCCAATGATTATAAAATATGAATTTTAAATTAATTAAGATTTAAACTATTGCAAAGATGTTTCCTCTCAAATGTTAGTTTATAGATATTTCAATTTAATAAAATTTTAATTTATTTTATCAAAATTAATTTTCTCTGTTTTATGATTTTTAAATAATGATAATTAATGACATTCAATTTTACAGCCCATACTCAAGTTAAAGACATTGCTATTATTTTAATAATGTCCTTAATTTATTTATTTTCGTAAAATCATATACTTTCTTCTTTAATTCAATTTATTTGCCTTCATAAAATTCTATATCTCATTTACAAATGAATAATTAGAACATAATACATTATGAAATAACATAAATGAACAACTATGCATAACATTACGATAAATTTCCCTCATGAATATGTTTCCCTCATAAGTCATAAATAAGTTTCTCTCATAAAATTAGTTAAGTATAATTGAAGGTTTTGGTTACACAATTATTCTTATCCAGTTTATTATCAGTTAACATTTCTTAATTTTTTTCAATGCAATGAATACTACATTAGGAAGTATTATTAAAATTTAATTAAAAATATCTGCATTTGCCAAATAAATCACAGATTTTGTTTTATGAAACTACAACGAAAAAAATAAATGCTTAAGGACAAAAAATAAAATATCAAAAATTGCTCACCAGTATCTTGTAAAGAATCCTATTAGTTCTCGGCTGAAGAAGGGTATTTCATTATAGTTTAAGCAATATATTTTATAAATAATATGTGTATTATATCTATTATATACATATATAACAGGGTATACATTATATTGATAAAATATTCATTATCTATTTGATCTAAGGACTATAGTGCTTTGCTGATAACTGAATAATTAGTTTTCTGCCGTGAGTTCAGAATTCAAGATTTGATTCCCTCTTTGAAATTGGATGTTTAATGGCATCAACAACTTTTTAAATTATAAATCATTGTCGAAATAACTACTTCTGATATGAAGAATATAATGTTATTTTTATTTGAATACGTAAACTAGAAAAAATGTGTGATTTTTACAGACATTGCCATCAAAACAGAATAACTATCGCTTGAAAAATTCTTTCAAACAGAAAATTTGAAACGGTGAATGTTTAACTTAATCCTTCAAGTAAGACATTAAAATCAAAAAATCACGCAGAGAAGTGTTTATTTTGTATAAACTTCTTCAAAATAAGAATATAAAAAGATTATCTTATTTGGTGGTACATTTGCCTTATTCCTTATCGACTTGAAGTTTTAAATAGTGGCCCATGTATATTTTCTCTTATTAATCTTTGCCCCAGGATGCAAACTGTGGTTCCGATAAAAGACCAGCAAACGCTTTTTAAAAAAATCTGAAAAAAAATAATGTCAATGCTTTGCGTCACTTTGGGAAAATGGCAGGCCTAACATGCCGCCAGCAGACAAGCAGACGAAATAAGGGACGGGGGTGGATATGCGCTTTATCTGGCAACCAACACGCTTTCGTACTCTTTCCAGTCCCAGTGGAACTCATCAAGGGCTCGGCTCCTAGTCCCCGTGATAATTAATCTTCTACGAAAGAAGAAGGCACTGTTCAACTCGGCAGAGCAAAAGATTGCAAACGATTTTTTTTTCCCTTTTCTTTTCCGCTTTATACGAAAACTTTAGTCATTAGCGATGCATGTGTATACGTCTACCTCTAGGTCACAGATGCACCGATTGTTTTATTATTCTTTTGGATTTCTAGAGACAGCCTCACCCCCCCCCCCTCTAAATGGGTAATGGCTAAATGATTCCCCTCTCGTGAAATGGCTCATCGTTTGCATCGGATAAGCTAGTTAAGGATACCAAACTAATACCATCATAAAAACATTCGATCATGCCCATGGGACATAACCGATATTTTCCACTAAGTATTTCTGACTATTTGCCCAATAGTTTGGAAATTAATGGATTTGAATAAAATCGCTTGATCCCCTCCAATAAACTCAATTGTCTAAGTTCAAATATAGTTTAATGATAGAGAAACCACATACCCTATACTAGTTTTATTATTAATAGTTTGTAAAACTAACTATATAAATAATTATAAAAAATTCACAAACTGATATAAATTAAACTAAACTCAATGGGTCACATAAACTTACGGTTTTCCATTATAACTATACATGTCAGACAATTTATGTTTTTTTTTCGAAATTTTATTACCAGAAATCTTCTTTTCTCTTTTTATGTGTATTCTTGTTCTTATTGTCATTGATTGACAATAAGACATTATCTAATATTTTTATTGTCATTGATTGAACTGTGTGTGTGTGAACATAATTGCATAATTGTAATTTTTTGGTTTTGATATAGATTTTAGTATTATCGAAAGTCATAATTGAAAACGATTTTTTTTCAGAAAATAAACAAACACATGAGGGAAATTTATAAAGAACAATTATGTGATGAAGAATGTTTATATGAGTTATAGTGAATTATAGTTACAAGAATTAACTTTCTAGAGCTGAAAATCACTGGGATTCACAAAATTTTCTTAAAGATAACGTGTAATAGTAAGTGTTCTTTAATATCGCTTGAAAATTGTTCGAAAATCCATGAGTACAAGAATAAAATTTAATTTTATATTACTATAAAGCTTATTAATCTTGAGTTTTATTTTTATTTTATTTTTCTTAGCAAATTTGTCAATTTTATTTACAATTTTTCTTTTTAGATCATTTAATAACATCATTTCTTCCAATTAGCAGAGAAATTAGTATGAAATAATATTATTTCATAAAAGATGTTTTTTTTTTCATCTTGTATTTACGCTTAATACCGTAGCTTTCTTATAATTATGAAATATTTAAGCAGTTTTCAGTTACTTACATATGATAGAAAAAGAGAAAAATTATTACGAAATCGCAACGGAAAAAATAAATAATTAAAGAGTTACCAAAATAAAAAAAATGAAATATTGCCGGGAAACAACAATTTGGGTAAGTCAAATTATTTATACCTTAACTAAAGGGTTAAAAAAATTCTTAGCATAATGTTTTATTTTACAAACAGAGGAGATTTTGTTTGCAAAACTATTTATTAAGCAAATTTAAATTTAAATTATCAAAAACTGAAAAAAATTTTATCTGATGCTCATAGCTAAACAATAATCAAAGGATAATTGGAAAGATAAATCTATTATCTTTCTTTTGCATTGACAGTTTTAGTTCTGATGAATTTATCTGAAAATTCACGAATCTTCTTATATTTGAAGTATTAATTATATTGAAGTATTAATTACTCAAAGAGTTTACTTTCAGGTAGTGCATACCAGATCTTTTTATTCAACAATGGGGTCAGTTATGACAAATGCATTGCTACAAAATAGAAATTATCTTTATGACATTTATCTATTCATAAATTTAAAAAGCAATTATTATCTTACATATAAATTGAAACTACATTCATATATATAGATAAAAATGGGTACATATTGGTTCACAGTGGCCTAATGGTAAGATAATGCATATCTAGTGTTAATGTAGCCTAGTGATGAGATCGCGCATCCATCCTATCACACTCAAAGAGTGTAGTCATTTTACTACATTGAAAGAAATGTGGTAGGAGGAATGCACTCAGAGATACTCAGGCTACTAACACTCAGAAAGTTTAGTCATCTTACTACATTGAAGGAATGTAGTAGGAGGAATGCACTCATAGATACTCCATCTATACAATCAAAGAGTTTAGTCATCTTACTATAGTGAAAGAATGCAGTAGGAGAAATGCACTCAGAGGTCCTTCATCTAATAAACTCAAAGAGTGTAATCATTATACCACATTGAAAAAATGTAGTAGCAGGAATGCACTCAGGGATACTCCATCTACTACACTCAAAGAGTGTAATAGGAGTGATTTATGGTAGGTTCGATTCTAACTACAGATTAGTAATTAATATTTAACATCTGAAGATCATTGTTGCATTTTTACTTTCTAATAATACATTTTTCAATCAGATTAATAGTTCTTAAGGTTTTTTTCCACAATAAAATCACTTAAAAATTCCTTCAATAGCCTCAGCAATACACAGCCGAGTGGTGTTGAGTTGTTTTCTCCAATAAATTTAGGAACAGGGATGGAAGATGAAGCCTCAGACGTTACAGCGGGAAACATCTACAGCACTATTCAGAGTCCACACAAAGGCCTGGTAAAATGGTGTGGAGTGCTATTGGGTTTAATTGTCGATCATTTTTAGTGAAAAATAAGAGCAACATCACAACTGTAATTGTTGCAGAAGATAAATTGTGGAGCCAGAGCTCTTCACCATTCTCCAATGAATTTCGGGTGCTGCATTTCAGCTGGATAATGATTGTACACATGTTTCTCAGACTACAAAAACTTTCTTCAGTTCACACAAGCTTTGCTTCTTCCATGGCCGGCTTATTCCCTGGATATATCACCCATTGTTTAAAATTTCATCGTTTTTCGTGTCTCTTGCACTTGCACAGAATGGCACACATAGGACAGATCTTTGGCGTCAAGTCGAACCACCTGAAATGCCATCCAGAATTACATCCAGAAATTGTATGATTCAATGCCATGACGTGTATGGGCTCTCACCCCTCAGTGGGATGAACACTCAAAATATTGTTTCCCCACATTATTTTTTCCTTTCAAATTTGATTATTTATTTTCATTACTATCAGTAAAATGTGGAATACATTTTATTTATATATGTATATACACAATTGTTCACCTTAACAATGAATATTAGATTGAATCATAAATAGTACTTTACTATTTTATTCATCATGTAATGTATAAGTTCATTATAAAAATGGGTTTTTTGCGGTCTGATTATATTAATTTCATTCCCACACTTTATGTAATGATTTAAGTAAAAAAAAAATGCGGGAGAGCAAAAATGTTTCTTCAGTATATCGCTTAAATCTTTCATTGCCTATCTAATTCTTAAAAGAGCTTTCCGTAAATATAATGAGAATAATTTATTTCTCCTATTTGAAGAGACTTACTTCTTTCGTGTTAAATCACTACGTACAATAAAACTAATTATTTATTAATTATAATCCATGTAACCTTTAATCTATAAAACGTATTTCATATAGATAAGTGTTAGAATTGTTGCCCTGCCATTTATATTATATATATTCTAATGTAGACGTTATATTTCATTGTTTATCTCTTCCGAAATTGATTAATAGTTCACGAAACAACGATTTTTTAAAAAGTTGGATTTATTACAAACAATTTTTTTTTTTTTTTTTTTTTTTTTTTTTTTTTTTGTAATTTGGCTTTAAAAAATTTGTAAGCAGAATTGTTTCGTTATTTGAAAAACCTTTAAATGGTGATTTAATTATAATTGGAAAAACATAAAGTCCCTTAATGATTTTTAAACTTTTTAAACATAGTACAAACTTTAAAGTCTCTGTATAAATTACTGCCTATTAGAAATGCAGCACCACGAAAGCAAATTAACAATAATGTTTTACTTAAAGATTATATGGAAGGAAAAAAACAAGGATTTGAATTTGCATGCAGTTTGGAGCCATACAATTTTCAAAATTAGTGTAAACATTTGACGCAACATCAGCTAAATTCGCCTTTGTTGACAATAAGAATAACTCATTCCATGTTTCTTCAAGTTTAATCACTTTTCTTTAACTGTAATTATTTGAGAAGATCACAGTATCAATCACTAAACAACACATGAAATATTGTTTTAAGTTGGTCACAGATCGGAAAATATGCATTCCAGAATAACAGTTTAATGCTATGGGCATAAATCTGAAAATGTCAAGTGACATGCTGTCATACATTATTTTGTTCAAAGATAGTGTTTCGCAGTTTTCCATGATAGGACACACCTATTTATTTAGATATCAGAAATGTAATGCTCTCGGTTCATACCACTATCTTTCTTAATTCTAGATTTGCATGCCATGTGCTAATCGTTTACCAATACCATCACACTTGATACAGAGTCTTTTTAATGATATTAAATGCCCATCCACACATAGGCATTGGAAATTCTCCACGGAGATCTCACACACATAAATGGCCATCTGCAGAGCCAGATTCATTTCGAAATATATTCTTTTTCCACTCAGGTATTCAAGTTTGATAATAGGCGCAACAAAGTCAACATCTATCTCTATACTACATACGGCCATCCGCAGAACCGGATTTGTCTCAAAATAATACCTGTTTCCCCTCAGGTATTTAGATTTGACATTAGGTGTCACAAAGTCGTCATCTCTATGCTGTATAATCAAGAAAAATCGAAGTAATTGTCACTTATAGTTAAAGTCTGGGCCGTTCCATACTCACTGTGCTGATGCTGTGTGCTGATACACTCATAACCATCACACTATGCTGATGTTCAGTGTGTCACAAATAAGATTATTTCCTGACTAATTGTCTGTAATCCAGAAACCCAGCCTTACAAAATCAGCCTCAAAATATGACATTAGGCTGGGGGGGGGGGCATTGTGAACTTAAGTGCTCGATTCCATAGTCTCATGATACTGGTTAAATTTTGACCATTTCGGTTGGAGACTTTACGGGGCAATCATGTTGAGCATTTCTACTTTTAAATCGAGGCATGTTTTTAGACTACTTAAACCTTATAAAATAATATCAGAATAAGAGATCCACTCAAAACTTATATTTTATACTGTGTTTCAAACGTTGTTTGCTCCTCCTGCATTGTCTAAAGGTGCTGAAATGCTTATCTTTTGCCTATTCCATATCTTTTTCCCTTTTATATAATTTTGATACTCACAAGATCCTTCTTGTGGTATTGAAATTTTAGTGGCTAGTATTTTATTAGGAACAGAGGATGAGATTTTCTTGCAAATTTTTCTTTGACTCGGATCTAATACGTTGATTTCATTTTGAAGACACAAAAGCAGTTTACAAGGGATTTTATTTTTAATGATTCTGATTAGACTCACTGCATTCTTATTGAACTCACTGCATTCTTATTGAACTCACTGCATTCTTATTGAACTCACTGCATTCTTATTGAACTCACTGCATTCTTATTGAACTCACTGCATTCTTATTGAACTCACTGCATTCTTATTGAACTCACTGCATTCTTATTGAACTCACTGCATTCTTATTGAACTCACTGCATTCTTATTGAACTCACTGCATTCTTATTGAACTCACTGCATTCTTATTGAACTCACTGCATTCTTATTGAACTCACTGCATTCTTATTGAACTCACTGCATTCTTATTGAACTCACTGCATTCTTATTGAACTCACTGCATTCTTATTGAACTCACTGCATTCTTATTGAACTCACTGCATTCTTATTGAACTCACTGCATTCTTATTGAACTCACTGCATTCTTATTGAACTCACTGCATTCTTATTGAACTCACTGCATTCTTATTGAACTCACTGCATTCTTATTGAACTCACTGCATTCTTATTGAACTCACTGCATTCTTAATGAACTCGCTGCATTCTAATTGAACTCGCTGCATTCTAATTGGACTCACTGCATTCCAATTGGACACACTGAATTTTAATTAAACTCACTGCATTCTAATTGAACTCACTGTATTCTAATTGGACTCGCTGCATTTCAATTGGACTCATCGCACTTTGATTAAACTCACTGCATTCCATCTGGACTCGCTTCATTCTAATTAGAATTACTGCATTCTAATTGGACATACTGCATTCTAATTGGACATACTGCATTCTAATTGGACTCACTACATTCTAATTGGACTCACTGTATTCTAATTGGACTCGCTGCATTTCAATTGGACTCATCGCACTTTGATTAAACTCACTGCATTCCATCTGGACTCGCTTCATTCTAATTAGAATTACTGCATTCTAATTGGACATACTGCATTCTAATTGGACTCACTACATTCTAATTGGACTCACTACATTCTAATTGGACTCACTGCATTCCAACTGGGCTCACTGCATTCTAATTAAATTCGCTTCATTATAATTTAAACTGACGGCATTCTAATTGGACTCGCTGCTTTCTAATTGGATTCAATGCATTCCAATTGGACCCACTACATTCTAATTAAACTCATTGCATTCCAATTGGACTCACTACATTCTAATTAAACTCTCTGCTTTCTAATTGGACTCGCTGCATTTTAATTGGACTCGCTGCATGCTTATTGAACTCACTGCATTCTTATTGAACTCACTACATTACAATTGAACTCACTGTATTCTAATTTTACTCACTGCATTCTAATTAGACTCACTACATTCTAATTGGACACACTGCATTCTAATTGAGCTCACTGCATTCTAATTGGACTCACTGCATTCCAATCGGAGTCACTGCATTCCAGTTGGACTCACTGCATTCTAATTGAACTCACTGCATTCTAATTTGACTCTCTGCATTCTAATTAAACTCACTGCATTCTAATTAAACTCACTGCATTCTAATTAAACTCACTGCATTCTAATTAAACTCACTGCATTCTAATTAAACTCACTGCATTCTAATTAAACTCACTGCATTCTAATTGAACTCGCTGCATTCTAATTGGACTCGCTACATTCTAATGAGACTCGCTGCATTCTAATTGGACTCACTGCATTCCATTTAAACTCACTGCATTCTAATTAAACTCACTGAATTTTAATTCAATTCAATGCATTATAAAATGCATTCGTAAGAGTGACTGGTTCCGGGTCCAATCTACGCTATTTTTGAAATGAAAAAGATAAATATTACATTTAAACATTCTCCATGCAGATTCTAATGGGTGAATGAAAGTTTTGCATATTTATTTCTTAAGTCCCATGAATATGATCCATTTGTTATAAGAAATCCTTTGGAGTAATGAAACGTAGATTTTTATGAAATAACTATATATATATATAATTTTTAGGCGCCAGAATAATTACATACTAATTGCAGCTATAACATAAATTTTTTTCCCTTTAAATAAATCCAAAATAAAAAATTCAAAATTTTTCTCCTCACGAAACTTTACAAAAAAAAATTATCCATTCAATTTTGAATTTATTTTTTAGTGTTTCTGTTTCGGATGAATTTATTTAAAGAATTTATCACCACACTTTTTTTCAAAAAAGAAATGCGAATTCATTTCTAAAACATCGAGGAGTAATTTTTCTTTTGACATCAAGAATATTTTTTTCTTAAGAAAAACCTAAGAAGAACTATTTTAACTGTATCACCGAAACTTTATGTTATTGATCAAATTATTCCCCAAAATTCTTCCAATTCCTGGATATTTATATCCATTTTACAGATATCCCGCCAATCCTCGTCTATAATATCCTACCATTGAAAGTATCGTGGTCGTGAAGTTTAACACGCATTCATTCAGTTCTGAGATCTGACTTCAATCATTTGATTCAGTGGGAAATATTTCGAAAAGTTTCCACTTCAAAAAAATAAAATATATTATTTTTTCAAACTTTTTGGAAGAAATTATGAAACTCTTTGACGAATTTCTATCGGAAATGACTTTAGAGGAACTTTATTAGTATATTCTTCTCATTTCTCTTTTTGATTTTACAATATTTTTACGTTTTAAATATTTTATTTCTGGTTTTGATTTATATCTGACGGTTAAAATAAAGTAATGTAGATGATTGTAGAAAGTAAGAAAAAAAGTATAAATCTCTTAGGTGTTTTTCCGCAAAAATGACTAGTTTTTTCCGCTTAATATAGCATTTTAAAGCCAATTTTAATATGTTTAGACGTCGCATTGCTTTGCAAATATTTCTTTTTGAGACATTAATTTAATAAAAAAATTTTTTAACTTATTATAATTGTTTTTAATTCTATTTCATAAATATTTTATAAATATTTTACAATTAATTGTTTATAATATTGCTTTAATTGTACCAGAACTTTTAATGTGAAAATAGTTATTTTTTTTTTATTTTTAAATAATATGATGCCTTGTGTAATAAATAAATATTAACCTTAAATATATGAACTTTTCCACTATCTTAAGAATATTTTCCTTTTTTATCATCCTTCATGATACATACTTTAAATTTTTCTACAAATCATTAATATGTATCAAAATATCTTAATATGAATAAATTAAAAAGGCTTACACAAACAAGATACTGCTTGTATAAGTCTTGCATACTTCGTAGTAAATACTGATAAACATAAATGCACGAATATATTCAGATTTATCAAAAAAGATGTTTCACATTTATCAGAGTATATATTTTTTTAAATTATTCGGCAGTATTTTATCATTTTTAGCTTATTTATGTATGCATTTCATGTATTATTCTTGGTTTATATCCAAGCATATCAATCTTTTTTAGTATTCTTACGAATAATCTTATGAGTTGTGTCTAGAGATATACTCGATGTAATCTATGCATTTCAAAATGTATTTTGATACAGTCTTCAGATTTCATGTTTTTCCTTCAAAGATTTTAAGCCATAAATTTGAATGTTATCTAAAAGTTTATTATACGAAAATTGTAATCTTTGAATGCTACAGAAATGGGAAAATATTATATTGCTTTCCTAAATTAAAAAATTTCTGTACATATTCCGAGATTTAATTTCGTGTTTATGGGATTTTTATTTATTATATTTTATATGTTTTCAAACAATGCTTAAAAATATTTTTCTATATCTTTGTAAGTTCTTCTATTAGTTTTATTCAAATATGTATGTAGACTAATGTCTCCATAAATGTTCGCATCTTTAATTTATTAGTTTGTATGTCTCGAATAACTTTTACCTGATTATAAGCTGAAAAAATATAAAAGAAAAAAATTACGTTGTTAAACATGATTTTACTCTTTGTAAATATAAATCAATTTTTCCACCAATGATCTTTAAATAATAAACTTTGAACTTTGAAAATCGTGTGTATTTAAAAGTTCATAAAAATGAATATTTTTCTGGATGCATTCAGTCATTTTTTAAAAAATTTTAATTACTAAGCATTCAAAAAATAATAAAGCAAAAAAATTATTTATTAAAATAACGGTTTTGTTAAATTTATGTTGTTTAAATATTAGTCTACCGTAAAGTTTTCAAATAAAGAACTTATAAATATGTTTGAAATAAAATCATAAATATCAATTTATAAAGATTTATATCGCCTTATATTCTAAATAACACAGTGACAAAATTTGACTTTAAAAATGTTATCTTAAGCATCTGCAAAGAACATAGTCTCTTAAGGGATGAAAATCGTTAAAGGTGTGCAAAATTTGTTTATGATGTACAACAATGTCTGAAGTATTAAAAAAAATTTTTTTTCTGCGTGAGTTATGAAATGTTTTTATGATTGATTTATACATTTTTTAAATAAAATTTATAGTTTTTTAGAATAATTCTTTCCATAAAAAATGTAGGGTGAATAATGGCTTAATTTATGTTATAGTTATTCAGAAGAAGGGAAAATATAATGCAGAATTCTAAATTAATCTTTTTTTTTTTTGCACAGAATCTTGAAATTTAATTGAATTTTTGTGGATGGAAACATTTTTTCGGAAATCATCTCAAAATACACTTATTTTTATTTTGATAATCCTTTTCTCGGTTTGAACGCCAGCTTTTAAAAACAAAAAATACATAAATGTAATTATATTCCAAACCTTTAAGCAACTAATATTTTGTTAACAATATACCTCAATACATATATCTTATAATAATTTTTTCATAACATCTATTATATGTTTTGTAAGTAAATATCTTTAACAATATATTTCCTTTAATAATGGGTATTTCAACAAATATAATTAACAAAAAAACATGTTTTAAATCTTTATTTACATGTAAGTGTCATCAATTGCCATGTAAAAGTGTTATATTCTTGCATCATTTTCTTTTTAATTCAAAAATTAAATGTTTAAAAAAAAATTTACAATTATTTTAAGGATTTTA
Source organism: Latrodectus elegans (assembly GCA_030067965.1). NCBI lineage: Eukaryota > Metazoa > Arthropoda > Arachnida > Araneae > Theridiidae > Latrodectus > Latrodectus elegans. The sequence goes on from CM057816.1 coordinate 21,793,129, forward strand.
ATTACATTTGAGGTAGGAAATATAAACTAAATTACATGATATGAAACAATAGCACTGATGACAATGTTTTCTAATAAAAAAAGGAAACTTCATAATTAAATTACTTTGCTTTATTCCATTCTTTTTAATTATCAATTCACCCAGTGGTCTTAAAATCTAACAACACCGTAGGGTATGAACCAGCAACGTCACGTCTTGCAACTTTTTCTTATAAACAAATGTAACCCAATAGCAGCCCACTAAACGAAAGAAGAACCAATCAGCGAGGTGCTCGGGTCACAAAATAACCGCAAAAGCAAACTGTATTTACAAAGCATCTGCTGGTCAGCGTGATATTATATTAATAAGGAAAGATACGTTCCTATCTCCTGGGGTTATGTACTTAGAACCTTTATGGGCCCCCATGGGACCTTATAGAAAGGAAACTGCGGGAGAATGGGCCGTGTTTCTGGAAATGAAGTCGGTGGAGGGGAACGGGTACAAATTGAATTTCCTTGAGATCCACCCCTCGCCTGTCTTAATTCAACCAAGTCATGCGATCAGCCCTTTTATAGCCAGTGAGCATTTGCCATTTTCGCGTGGAAGCTGCTAACTCTAACCGCATTTGTGATAATGAAGATTTTCTATCAGTAAAGAGGTATGAGAGTTGATTACGATTGCTGTCTTGGTTGTTGTTCGTATCGATACTTCCAGTTTTTATATCGATGAAAATCATGCTCGTACAAAAGACTTAAAAGCTGCGATTTCTAAAGACGGAATTAGTTGCTTTTTCCGAATTGAACTTACGCTAATTTAGCTTCTTCATCAGCAAAGTACTCGATGAAAATTGTCTTCTCATTCGAAAAGTGTTGTTTGGTAGCAAAGTCTCAATTTCCTGTTATCTAAAAATCAACTTAAGGGTATTGAAAGATTTTCATTGAAACTTTACGAAAAATAAATAAATGAATTGAAAGCTTACCTTATACTATTTTAATTTAATAAAAATAAAAGAATTATAAATTGTAATTATGAGACTAAAATTAAATAAGTATTATATGCTTATATTAAACTTATTTTAAGGTTAAATGAGCAGCTGATTTAATCTCAAAAGAAATTCTGGAGAGTATTGAATACAAATATCAAATGTATATCTTACTTAGGCACAGGTGACGTAATAATCCAGGATGCCAAATTCTGAGATTGGTGATTTTTTGGCGGATTTTTTTATGTATATGGCAACTTCGTTTTTATTACGTCAAACATATGGAGACCTATAAGAATTATGCAGAAAATTTTATTTTGGTAAACCTAATATTTACGTCATCGCGTACGTCACGATACGTCATCTTGGTAACATTTATTCATCGCCAAAAAAATTCAGAATTTGAAATCATTGATTATACGGCACCTGTGCCCTTACTTATAACGTGAGAAACCAATTATTTTAAAGATTTTCTAGATAACGCGTGCAGATTAAGCATTAAAAGATTGAAAATTGTTCATTTTTAAATATATAATGTTGATGTGCCAATTGCTTAAATAATTTGCACATTATCTGCTTGGTATTCGTTAACAAGAATGTAAGATCTTTACTAAAAGAATAACAATAATTCTGTATTTTAAACCATTATTTTATTTATTTTTTGATATCTAAGGAACCAAGTTTATAAAATCAAGCAATTATTATTAAGCAATCAATGTTGAATTTTAAGTGTCTAGAAGTCAATTATTATGATTAACTAAATGAAATAAAATTCTTCATATTTCACTCCAATGGAACAAGCCACTTAACTGGAAAATTAACTACATGATGCCCAATCAACAGTGTTCATTCTTTACCACTGAAAAATATAATAAATTGTTAAGACTACTAGGACTTCAATATTTAATACAAACATCAAAATAAACTTCTTAAACGTTGGATATAAGCATTTCATACAAATGCTTGAATTATATTTAGTTAAAATCAGAATTTTTTAATATTGCTAGATAATTCTGATTTAATTTAGCTAGACTGCATAGATTTAAGATAAAAAATATTAATTTAATCTATATTATACTCAATAGACTTATAGGGATTTCTAACTGTAGGATTTTATTTTTAAAAACAAATCTGAATTTCTGGATATTTTTCTTTTATCAAACCTATTAGACAGTTACTAGAACGATAAAAATATTGCAGTTATCTCCAAATTCAATAAAAATTTATAATATTACATTTAATATTTTTTGGCTTAAACATCTAAATCCTCAAAGAATGGAAACGATGCTTTTATTCACAATAGCTTCATCTAATTGGTGAACAAAACTCCAAAATACGCGCGCTCTATCTAAGCACTCGAAACCCATCGAAACTTGGACATCTAATGCAATATCCCTAAGTAAACGTTAATTTGCTCAAATGCAAATCAAGCTCTGATTTTACAACCTAAAATTGATTTACTTAGAATGTGCAACATCGATAAAGCTCTTCTTAAAATTCAGCGAACTTTTGCAACATACTGATGAAGTACTCAGTTTCATTACTTCAAACAGAAGTTAAGGAAACAGGAGCAGCACCGTTTTCCTTCTTCTGAAGCCACGCTATGTGAAGGAGAAACAAAGTCGGCGAACTGATTCCTTTTATTGAATTCCTCAAGTTAGCAAACCCAAAGATGTTGTTGAATGTAAACTTTTCTTCTGTGCTCCTTTTATTGAGTCGAAAACTAGCTTCATCGTAAATAAATTGAGATCTCCAGAGAGCGATATAGGGATTGAAAGTCTCGTATACGATTGCTGACTCTTTAAGTGATCCAGGAAATACTAATGATGTTGCCCCGTGCGACGCATGTTACCATGGTGACGGGAAACGGTCCAGGATCACATTTGGATGACATTTACGCTAATATTGTTTAGAAGACCCGCTTAGGTTGCTTTTAGGAAATTGTAAAGTATCCTGGAAAGTGATTCTGACTAGTTTTGGTTTAGTCAGTATTAGACAATTCTACCAATACATCGAATTTTTCATTTTGGTGAATCATTGCTTTTCATGGTGTACGCTTTTGCATAAAATAAAAACTTACATTAATTATTATTAACAATGCTTAGAAAAATTCAGTTGATTTCTTTAATAATAGTAATAGCGATTTCAAAACAATAATTTTATATTAAAATATATTACTTTAACTAATTTATTACTTTAAATATATATTGTTGAACTTCGAAACATATTCAACTGACATCCATTTTGTCTCATAAGGACCTTGAAACTGCATAAGCGTGAAATCAATCTAAGAAATTCCTAAGCTTTCCAAAATATCTAACTTTATATACACTTTAAAGGCAACGCCACAGTCACTTATAATGTTTAATGGATGTTTATTTTTAACTGCCCCACCATTCATAAGAAGTTTACAAGCTATTGATGAATTTCCCTATAAGGGAAATCTTTATAATGATAAAATTGAACACATTGCTAAAGCCTTGATTTTAGCACTTGGAGTAGTTTGAATGACAAATGAACACGACACCAACCAACCAACTTATAACGTTTGGTGGCACTGATTATGTAGATATTTTCATAGCCACACACACAGTCGTACATTTCCATGTGGAACAAATTTCACGTGATCTAGCCTATATTCTTTCTCGTTTCGTTTTGGATGGCTAGGATTAATTGGTTATTTACTTACAATATATATTAGAGATTTCAAGTTTCTACAGATATTAATACTTATGGTTGGTTTCAAATCTATGAACTACTGATTTGGAGATCAAAATGCTTCTATTCATCTGAAGCTCAAGTTTCAAAAACTCTGGAGTATATGTGAAATAATTATCCTGATTTATATCCCATTTTGTATCTAAAGTTGAAACTTTCTTATAAAATTAGATTTGTTAATACACTTATTATATTTTAAAATTAATAATTCTGATAATTAATTCTTTCACTTGTAAATCGTGCCGTCTTAGAGCATTGTAAATATAAAGACATTAATTATACTCATTAATCATAACATCGAATCATACTAATATAAAAGATATTCATGTGCATATAACAACATCTAATGTTTAAAAACTTTTATTCAATAAAATATAAATAATTTGTAACGATTCAAATACTTAATAAATACATTAATCAAAGTGGTTTTTTTCTGAAAATTAGCATGTCACCCATTATACACACATAAATCTTTCATCAGTAAATATATTAACTATAAGACTATGAAATAGTTTAAAATAATAAATTTTAATTCATGCATGAAATATTATGCAAATTGAAAATATTTTGAAACCAATGTCTTTTCAATTTACTTTTGTATAAATTCAAATTTTGTGTTCACGTTTCCAATCACATTTTCCACTCTATAACTATAAATGTTATTTAAATTTCCATTTTACGTGTTAAAAATTGAATCAAAATTCGCTTGTCACTTAAAATATTTAATATTAAATCTTTCGTTCAATAGTTAGGATATTTCAGCTTCAAAACCTCTTTATTATTTTGCATTCGTGCGTGTAATATTGAATTTTAAATATATTTTCACATCGAAACAAATTTTCTTGATACATAATTTAAAATATAAAGAAACATGTCTCAATACGAAACGTGTCATAAAATGTGTCGCACTACAAATTTCAAATGTAAGTTTTAGGGATATGGAAATATGTACTCTCATGAACACATTTAGGTTTCCTATAATCATAAGTAAATAAGAAGGAATTATATTTCACATTCCCAAGATTCTTATAAATATGTAGTATTTCCCGCTTTCAAAATTGGCTTTGTAAACAATAAATTGCGAGCAACTCCAAAATATCCCTAAGGATCCATTTCTTACGATCATTATAAACTTTCTCCGTGCGTATTTTGTCTGAAGTTCATAATAATTTTACATGAAAGATATAGCAAAAATAAGAATGCTTTCTTTAAAGTTTATTTTGAAACTTTGGTAAGTCAAATTCTTGTGAAATATTACCATTTATGAATAGAATTTAATTTTAACGTTTGAATTGTTCTAGATGAATATATTATTTTTATCTTTAGCAAATGAGATTTCCTTTATCCATAGTATTTGGGATTTTCCTTGCTGGTAACTTATTATCATTCCCAATTTTAGCTAATAATACCAATGTAATGCGTATTATTCTCGCATTAGGTTTAATAACAATGTATTCTTTACAGAGTTCACTAGGCGTATAATTCTAATCAATTCCTACTTATAGCATTAAAACAGTTTTTTAAATCAGGAATATATTAGGTTGAGGAATATGTTCATAGTGCTTTTACTAAAGACTTTTATTTAAACAAAAAGCAATAATTAAACCAATAAGTTAATTAATTATAAATTCGTCATTGCTGTTTACAACCTCTTCCCACCTCTCGACTAATTTGTTATGGACCACTTGGTAAACTGAGAAATGCTCGAAGAGAATGCCACAGTCAAACAATGAGTTCTACATTGTCCAGTGTTGCTATTGAATGAGGCTATTCGACTGAAAAGACATAATCTACGTAATCAAACCATACTCTTTCACGACAACGCCAGGCCCCATCTTGCACAAGTCGTCACCAAGATCTCGAATGGGAAGTCCTACTGCATCTGTCGTATTCTTCGAATCTTGCACCGACCGATTACCATTTTTTCCATTCCTTGTCAAACCATATGATGGGCGTTACCTTCGATAACCAAGAGGTGCTTAAAAACTGGCTTAACAATTTGTTTGACACCAGACCAGGCGATTTTTGGCGGAACGGCATCAACAAATTGGTCGAGAGGTTGGAGGAGGTTGTAAACAGCTACGACGAATATGTAATTGATTAACTTATTGATATAATTATTGTTTTTGTTTGAATAAAAGTCCTTGGTAAAAACGCTACGAACTTATTCCTCAACCTGATAATTGAGTTATCAAATGCCGACAAACGTTATATTTGAATGGAATGTATTTAAATAATCTCAGCATTTAAATGCATATTTCTTTTTAAGTTATGAAATATTTAAGTAAATATTGAGTAATTTTTATCATAACATCGTGATAAAATGACAAAAATTGGATAGAAAAATTAGTTATAAGTTTTCATTTATGTAATTCAAAAAAAATTAATCAGGTTCTAATGAAAGAAAGAAATTGAAATAGTTAACTACCATGCAAAATATTTTACTCAAATCACACAGGTATATGCTAATCTTCAAAAATTGATTCAATTCCCAAGGCTCTAATTAGTGAAATTGTAGGGCAAATTATTTCATTTTCTATTCATATAAATTAAATTTGACATGATTTTAATGTATTTAAAAATATTCTTTATTAAATCAGGCAAACCTATACTTTTGTCTTATTTTCCTACTATAAAAATGAGTTAATGTTGCAAGTTCATAGTAGAAATATGAATACTTCAGGTATGACGGCCACTCATGGATTTTATTATTAATCTGTTACTAAAACGTCTTCTTGAAATTATTGATAGTGAAGAATAATGAAGAATTAGTGATTGGTACCAATGTCTTTGAGGTGCCGCGGTGGCCTGGTTGGTTAGGGTGTCGTTCTCATTATTGGGAAGTAGTGAACTATTGGAAAGTAGTACTTCAGGTATGACGGCCACTCATGGATTTTATTATTAATCTGTTACTAAAACGTCTTCTTGAAATTATTGATAGTGAAGAATAATGAAGAATTAGTGATTGGTACCAATGTCTTTGAGGTGCCGCGGTGGCCTGGTTGGTTAGGGTGTCGTTCTCATTATTAGAAAGTAGTGAACTCGAATTCCGGCATAACCGAAGATCTGTCATGTTCACTAAAGATGTTTGGGGCACATTAAAGAACCCATCGTGGTCGCAATGTCCTCCAAGTGAAATGATGCCTCTGAAGATGACTGGCTAAGTATTGTGGATCTTCTGCTTTCAAAACGACAAAAACTTCTTCCCTGTATTGCTTCTATCTATCTGGTAGAGACCAACTCAGGGCTAGGCACAGGGAAGCTTGTTGGTGCAACAACAAACAATGTCTTTGGGAGTACAATCAAGATATGAATGATCATTTAGATACTGGATGATAAATTAATTTTCTTCTAAGAAATTATAATCTACGTTTTTATTTGATGTTTTCGAAGTAATTAAACTTTTTTCCATATTAACCAATATATTAGACTTTAACATTAATTTAAATATGAAATCACAACTTTTTTCATATTTTTGTTCATTATCTAAATCAGCATAATTTTTTTTTAATTATATCAGTTTTCTTCACTCAAAATTTGCATTTCATCAGTTACTTTATATTTTTGCAATATGTCTGAAATATCTATGCGTGCTAAAAAAAAATAAATAAAAATAACGAAAATGTATTTCTTTGACTTTTTTAAAATATAGTGGCCAAATATGAATAAAATTTACTTTCAGTTTAATTTTTTCGTGAAAATCTAAAAACAAATATGAATATTTCATGTCTAAAGCATATTCTACAATTAAAATTAAGTAACCTAAATATATTTGCATGCTGTACTCGTTTTAAGTTTAAAGTAACCACAAAAGCAGAAATCTACTATGATTCTTTGAAGTCCCTCTTTCCAATATAACGTTTCGATACTCGCATAAAAATTCATTTTTTAGCCTTCTATGAATACTCGATCTATGCTAATGATAGTATGACTTACGTCTTCGTTGCTATGGTTACGAGAAAGCCGAGGTAAAAAAAGTATTCAGGACAGAGTAAAGATGTGCGATACAGGAATAAAAAAAAAGAGTATGCGCATCCTTATTTTTGTGCCAGGTGTATATATATATATATATATATATATATATATATATATATATATATATATATATATATATATATATGCTTTCTATAGTTAAAGAGGTAAGTTTTTCCAGAAAAGTATCAAGTTAGAAAAGTAGATAAGTGGGTTGGCGAGATTTTTTCTCTCTCGAAAGGAGATTATGACAACGTTCTCGTTCATTGTTGGCTAATGTGCCTCTTCAAATGAAAATGTTGGGAAAAAACATTTTTATATAGAACTTATTTCTTTACAACGGATTTGGGTGGTACATGGAATGCACAGCATTTCCATCGAAAAATTAATGTATTTTTGCAAGTTAGAGAAAGTTAAATATTATTAAGTAATTTAATGTGGACAAATGAGAGAGACGTTGACAAATTATTTTTATATATCTTAATGGATTATTTATATACTTGTTTGAAACTTTTGATCCATTTAATTATGTGTTTTGTAAAGAACCCAGTTTCTTATATCATGAGTTTTCTTTTTCCAATAACAATTAAAGTGGTTAGTGTTACAAAAGAAATTGGATTTCACAAAAGTTATTAGTTAAAATTTCTTAAATAAATCATATTTGTGAAAATCACTTAAAATTAAATTTTTTCTTCTTCCCTAAATACAAAATGATAAACTTTTGTTTTTCTATTTACACTACATGAATAAAATTCTGAGAAAATAAATTTTGTTTTAAACCTTATATTTCTTTTAAATTCCTTTTTATTGAAAAACATTTTTAATTACATACATCCACCACTAAATATAATCATTACTTAGAATAACAAGCTTGAATATTTTGGTTTTTCTAGTTGTGTTAATTCAATAAAACTCTTAGGAAATGATTTTCAACTAAAATCTCTTTTTGTTTATTTTCTTTAAATTAATTAAATACCATTTTTCTACTCTTGAAATATTTTTTGCGAAAATAACTTCTTACAATATAAATAATTATAAATACCCATTTTCAAACAAAAATAAAATACATAACTATAAAATGATTCGAAAATGGAAAAATGGATAATTAGGTAAAAAAAAAAAAAAAAAAAAAAAAAAAAAAAAAAAAAACATATTTATTACATTTTCAAAAGAAAAAGGCGAGTTTCTTGTTAGCTTACAACATTATAATTTAAAATAAAATTTCACTCTAACGTAACAAATATTAAATCTGTATAGCTCATTTAATACATTTATTTTTATTAAGATATTGCATTTTGGAAACATTCGTTCTTCGAAAATATCAAAAGAAAATACGTTAATGAGAATTTGAATTTACAAAAGAATCATTTTATTCTTCAAAAAGAGTACAATTCCGTTAAAAATCTTTGAACCATTCACTCAATTATTTTAGATTTGTAGACATTCGAATATACTATTTAAAGTATTTTTGGGCAACAAAAAGGTAAGTCAGTCGTGAGAAATATAAGAAAAGAAATTCCTTATACAATGAACAAGCTCTGAGTAAAATTCTTTTTGCTTATCTTTTTGTGCGACATTCATTTTTGTTATCATTTTCTTTAAATAATAATCCCTTCCGTTATTTGTTTTATAAGAATTTATTCGTATTTAATTTAAATAACAACTGTTTTTTTGAAAAATTTTATTTTTAAATTTGATATCAATAGCATTTTAAACAAAAGTTTAATTGTGATTTGTTTTATAAAATAATTAAACCAACTCTTTAACAGGAAATTGATTCAGCATATGGAAATCAAATTGTATTCGAATTTCGAATGCAAAGATATTTTGAACGAATATGTAGATGACTGAAATTTGGTATCTAATGATAAAAAAGTGAAATAAATAAAATAAAGATAAAATAGCGAGAACTGTTGCACAGCTTAACTACGCATTCAGATGGAGTATTTGGGAAAAGTATAAGCTGACGATTAAAATATCTGCTTCATTTTATCTGTAGAGTTCAACAATATTTTGAGTTATTTGTGCTCATTAAATGTCACAATCTGAAAGAAATAGAAACGCTATTTAGAAGAATTAAGAAGTCTGTCGAGATACGAGACGCAGTGTAATGGATTTTAGATATTGGTAGTAAAAGTGTGTCAACAACAACTAGCAGATTCAGAATAGAGGCATTCAAACAAAAACCACAACAGAACAGGGTGATTACTAATGCTGCGGCATAGCACTAATTCACACCACCACCTGTACAACACGAGGAAAATATGCATGAGTTTAGTTTGCTTCTTTGTAAATGATTAGAAGAACGAAATTTATGATTATATAGTCAGAAGGCAACTTATAGACATCATTTTTGTACAATCAGCATGTCCAATTAAATTGAGATCAATATCCATTGATTCGAAAATAAATTGCTTTGGATGCTTTAACAAAGATTTTTTAGTAGACAAATGAATTTATATACAAGTTTCATTTCTAGCTATATGCCTTGATGACAACCGCAGATATTCAGGGAAGAATCTAATGATGGTTGGTTTGTTGGTTAGTTGGGTTTTATGGCGCAAGGTCTAAAAAGGGAAATTCTTCGCAACGAGTAAGTTTATGTTGAAGAATCAATGGTAGAAGGGATTTGAGTAATTTTGATTTGCTATAAAAAGCTTTATTTATCAGAATAGTTTTTTTTCATGGCCCATTTTCAATTCTGCGATACGTAGGCAACATACAACGATCAATTGTCTTATAGTTACTTTGTTGTACTCCATTATTTCTTTTTAAAAAGATAGTAATTCTATGAATAAGTTTAAAAATTGATCAACCTTGGTAACAAATTATCATTGGTTATTTTTAAATGCTAGGCTTTTTCTTAAATCGAGCAATTACGGATCGGCAAAATCAACAGAGTGTGCCAACCTATGGCAGAGTGGTTATCGTCTCTAATTTGGAAGCAGTAAGTCCCGGGTTGGAATCCTGGTTCGGGCAGGGATGTTTCTTTCTCACACTATGTGTGTGTGTGTGTGTGTGTGTGTGTGTGTGTGTGTGTGTGTGTGTGTGTGTGTGTGTGTGTGTGTGTGTGTGTGTGTGTGTGTGTGTGTGTGTGTGTGTGTGTGTTCACTTTCGGAGCAAAGAAGACACATCCACTGGATGCCCTACTCTACAAGATGCCGTCATATCAACCCCTTATAGAGCTGAAAAAGTTTATTTTAACTGGAGTCGGCATTCGAAAAAACAAGGAAAGAGATTGTAAGAAACTATGAATATTGATCATTTTTACTTGGATAAATAATAAAGTATTTAAGAAACTCCTCACGATACCATCTGTAATTTTATATATATATATATATATAACACCTTACCCCAACCAAAATGCTAACTTTAATTCTATATAGATGTGACTGGAAAATCAACAGAAAAAATACTTCGAAATTGCATATATCACTCTAGATGTATACAAAATACAGTTTAAATGATTTATTATATAATTAATAAGAAAAACAAAATAGGTTTGCCTTAATAAAAGATACAGAAACAAACAGGTCCAGTTTTGCTAAGTAAATAAAGATGTACGATATTTCAGTTTAGGATCTTTTTTTCTCTCTCACTCTCTTTCTCTCTCTCTCTCTCTCTCTCTCTGTATATTTATATATATATATAAAGTAAGTTACATAATGGTCACGAAATCGGGCATCGTAACATCCTCATTCTAAGTATGTAAGCATAAACATTTTAAAAATTGTTTGCTGAGATTTATATCATGTGTGAAAATGAAGATACATGACTCAAAGCACTTTTTTTATATTACTATGCTGATAGCTTCCCGAAAGAACGCGATTAAATGCAAACTAAACCTTAGCATACTCCTAATCAAATATATAAACAGACAATGCATTACCTAATATGAAATTGTTACTAAGATATTAATCGAGCAATTTTCAACACTTTTGGCGAAACATTCATCAAAACTTAATTTTGTACTTTTTGACGTGGTTAAGCCGATTCACACATCTTGTGATACATAACCTCATTCATGTATGAATCTCGAAATAGTTTTACTTTAATTTTCATACATGAATAAAAAATGATTTGAAGGAAGTTAATAGACATTCTACTGTCATTTATTTTAACGAACATGGTGAAGCATTTATGACAGCATCTTTAGGATACTAAAATTCAGCTTGCTTCTCAAGAATGTCAACGAACGCTACAAAAGAAATGCTGAAGAAGAAAGATAGACATTCCAATCATCGAAAAGTGACTGTGATTTTTTCATTTGTAATCATTCTTTCAAAAAGATTAAAATAAACTATTTAAATTGTAACTCAAACCGAGAAAATTGGAAGTGTAAAGAAGTTATTTTGTGTTTAAAGAAAATTAAATGGATATCGAGTAAAACAAGAAAAGTAATAATTAATTTTAAATTATCTGACACTATTTTCCTGTTCTAAAAATTATAACAAAATATGAATATTTGGTGAAATATGAATTAGAATAAAAAGTGTTATTTATTATGAAAGTGGTAAATAGAATAAAAATTTATTCATACCTATTTATAAGTTTGTAAAATATACTCAAGAATATAAATCTTTCAATTTCAATGAAGTTAGAAATTCTTAATTATGTTTAAAAAATTTTACAGGGTGGTTATTAAAATTATTACTTTGCAATATTAACATTAGATAACATCTAGAATTATTAACACTTACTTTCACGGATAAGTATAAAAATAAATTAAATATATGACTTAAAAATATTATTTATGTAAAAATATTCATAATAACGTTTCATAAAATGTTAATAATAAATAAATTTGTTTCTATTCTGGTGTATAAATTCATTACAAAAAGCAAATTCTTAAAAGATTCACTATAAATGCAAAAAAAAGTAATGAATTCTCTTTTACGCTGCAATTTCTTCAACCAAATTTTTCAAATACTATTATTTTATAAAAATGGTAATTTTTATACATCATTATTATTTTTACTTTATGTATTGCCAAATGCATAAACTGAATCTCGAAAACCTAACTAATATTTGTAACAATTTAAACAATAATACTTATTTTAACAACAGGAACACAATTTAAAATAACGAAATTCAATCCCAATTTATTAATTTTAAGGAAATGTACTCGGTCTGAAAATAAATGAATCAACAACCGGATTTAAATTTATCAGAATCATAAGTTATTAAGCATATTTATTTATTTATTTAGCTTTTTTATTGTATTCGTACCGACAGCCACAACTAAGAAAGACGAAATGAACAATTCTACTTTATTGTAGATTGTGAATCACAGTCCAATAAATTAATAAATATTTATTGTTATCACTGAATATAGTACAATTTAAAATGAATTACATCTTATTTCCTCTACGTTTAAAGTTTTCAGTTTAAAGTCGTTTTAGTCCATTTCATAGTAATTTACTTCCGCTGTTGTCAAATCAAAACAGCAAGATTCGAAGCTCAAAACTCATTTATCTTGGATTTGCGCTCTATCTTTATGGATTCCAATAACAGAGGACTTACCTGGATACAAAATTTCTGATTTTTATACTGGCGTAAAATTTACGATCTGCAAAATAAAAAGTAAAAAAAGAAGAAGAAGCAATCAGTTTAACGAAGTCATTGATGTTTAAAAGCCCATTTGCTGAAACTCCACCCCACTTCGAATGTTTGTTCGAATACCAAGAAAGAAATATTTTTCCAGCATGTATTTACTTGGTAATCAGATTTTCTATAAAATTGCATTTGCGAAAACTCGTGTTTGACGATTTTAGTGAGAGAGTAAAATCCTCTCTCAGGAAAGATAATTCAAATTTTGTCTTTGAAATACCGCTATAATTTCGCTTCGTCGGAAGTAAATATTTGTCTGAAAAGCGGATTAGAATTAATCAGATCGCAGAAACAAAGATTCAGATGAGGACATAAAAAAGAAAATTGTAAAATAATTCGTTTCGGTTTAAAGGATGATGAAATCATAAAGTTAAATTTTTTTTTATTTTCAAGTGATTTGAAAGTTTTGTATTTTCTCTAATATTACAAAAGCATCTTGTGTGTAAAACTGAAATATTCCATTTTGATCGCATAGGGCAAAATAATTGAAATTACCACCGTCTTCTCATTTTCACTCGCCAATTTGAATGTTCTCTCTTAATTAGATAATTATCATAACTCAGAAAATATTAGGTTGAATAGCTTTTGTAGCACAAATAATTGACGTGTAAAAGCTTTAAAAAAACCAAATCTAATTAATATTGGGATTCAATGTAAACAATTATGTCCATGCTGAAATTGAAAACATTTATTGTATATTAATGTTCTTAAAAGTACATGATTCCCAACTAAAATATTTGTTAACATATGTTCATAATTATTATTTACTTGCTGAAACTGATGAAGTAATTAAATGTATAAACACTACTATTGATTATATTTTTCAGTTTTAAATCAATAAAGGAGTTAAATTAATATGCGTAGTATTATTTCATTTTGTAAAAATAAAAATGTATTTTATAAATTTTATATATATATATATATATATATATATATACATCCTTATTGAAGCTTATATCAGAATGTTGGAAATCTGCAACCTTTCTAAAGGAAAAGGAGTGAACTTCTCATTTTTAATTTGTCATCTAAGCGTAAGGGTGGAGAATCGGAAAAAAATAAATATGTCATCGTAATCCCAGTTCTTGTATATTTTCGTAACGTAAATTTTCCTATGTGACAGTATTTGCTTTTTTTTCTCTATCTGCAAAATTACTGTTTTTACCCACTGCAACGAAAGTGTTTTCTTTTTCTCCAATACATCGCCAATCAAAAATGCATTAAAATGATGATGAAAAGAGCATTGATTTCAATAGTTAATAAATTCCTAGTTAAAAATCATCTTGAAGTTATCTACAATTCATTTGAATTTTTTAACTGCTCCAAATATGAGATCTCATTTTCTTATACAAGACAATGTTTTCAAAGAAATTAAGTGAATTATAAACATCATTAAAGTAGTATTATAGTTATTTTTCCAAAAATCTTCAATAGAACAATAGTAAAGTTAATGAGTTTAATCATATATGGTGATTAAGATGGTATCATCTCGTCGGTAATTTTCCCTGTAGTGTATTTTAGTAGTTTCATGAAATCAGAATTTCATTCAACATTTAAAATGCCAATTGATTTTTAATGAAACATGATCAATAATCTGTGCCAATCTGTAGATAAATCGTTAACACACAAACTTTCTTTGGTAACACATGTAACCTCATAATAATCCAAATTACTTTTGACATGTGAAGTTGAAATTTAACATATATAAGAATGTTGGATTACTTTTTCAGATAGATATATTTTGGGGAAATTTTTTGTCTTTAAAAGTTAATGTAGTTTTTCTAAACAACCATGTAAGCCTGAAAGCATGTATGAAAAAAGTGATATATAAATGTTACATGAAACAGTTAATAAAATTGATTGTTGTAAATTAATAAAAGTTTTCATTTAAAATTCATTTACGCCATTATTAAATTTATCGAGCATTTATTTCGAGGATTATAATGTTAATTTAACCAAAAATAATCAAAATATTCATTAATAACCATAAAATTTCTCTTCTATTTAACCATAAATAGATTGTTTCTTTCGTTATAGTCGAGATCATGATTGCATCATTTTATTACAATTCTTCTCATTGGTTTAAAAGATCCATGCCGTCAGATAATTTTTCATTTATGTCACATCGTATGGAGACGGCGTCATAAATCCGACTTGTGGATCAATTTTTTGCCTGCCTTGAAATCTCATCCTTCGAGCAGCAGCAAACAAAGCGAAATTCACCATCGAACATTTAAGAATAGTCTCAATGTTCATTTTGTAAATATAATGATTTCTTCTATAAAGACCAAAACATGGGCATAAGAAGCCATTTTCCATTGATTCAAGTCATTAATACGTTGACAATAGAACAGAATTGAAAGCAAAGGGGAAAATCAAACATCTACTTTATATTTAGTTTATATTGGCAAGAATGAATTAAATTTTAAAAAAATCATTAGTTAATAGAACTCTAAATTAATAATTAACAATATTTGTAACCATATTCATTTACAATGCCATCATTAAAATTTTTAATTGAAATTGTTATTTTTTAAAATTTTTTAAGATTTTTATACATATTGTATAAATAAATTAGAAAAATAATCTGTAACATTTAAAATTCAGTTTAAACAATCAGATCTAGTGTTTTTCATTAAAATGTTTATATTTAATTTAACGAATTTGGATTTTAAATATTTTTTGATATGTTTATACAGACACACATACTTACTCAAATCGATTACTATAGTGGTATTCTTCGAGTTTTCTCATGGGCATTATTACCAACTTTTCATATTAACATTTGTGAGAGATAATGCTTTATGCGTAAGCTATGGCTTACGATGTTCCTGAAGCATTAAGATATAATTAGGAAGATGGAAAATTACAATTCTTTCCGCAAAATGGAGCAATTCAAATTTCATATGCTAATGGAACTTCCTCGTTCCTTCTTGCTACCAAATGATTCTACAGAAACACCCGAGCGATAACGCAACTTAATCGAAAATTGGATGCCTTCGCCTTTCTTCAAGGAACGCTCATCAGCAGAATAATGAATCATCCAGCAGCTTATGGAATGTACGCTCTGCATTGGACATCGAAATAAACAGCATTTGCGGAAGATAGAAATATATTTTTTCATCCACTTTTTTTTACCTCTTCCATTTTAATAAAAGATACTGACAAGAACAAACCGCAAACCTTAAATTAATGAAGTGAAGCGCCCCCTATTGTTTATTCAGGGAAACATAGAAGAAAGTAAGAGACTAATAGGCATGCAAACGATTAATCTTCTCTGGGATGGGGTTAGCCGTTGCTGAAGTTTCCTCGTTCTGGGCTCATTCAGTACCTTGCCGATAGCTTCCTCTGAATCAATATAGGGAAGATAATTCTTCTCCTCTTAGCCCCTCGTTAAAAATTCAATGAAAAGTAAATTGTGGAATTTTTAAGATTTGAACGCCATCTTCACATTGCTGCAGTAAATAAAAATATGGTGGCTTTTCCAAACCTTAACTTAAATGAGCCAAAAAATGTCCATTCTTTATTAGCTTATAGCCGAGATTATTTAACTAAATGTCTCGCAGGGTGTAAGAACATTCATTACATTAGCAATGTATCAAACTGTAAAACCTAATTAAATGTGTCAATTTTATTTAAAAAGAACTGAAAACATTTTGTTAAAAAATGAATCAGATTATTGAGACTAATTATTTGACAGTGTACAGTCGAGTAATGTAACAATATTAAATGTTTTTTTATGTGAACTTTATGAAAATTCATTTTTAATTTAGAATTAAGAGATTTAATTTTGCTAACACGCTAAAAGGAAATAATTTCGTTGTTAATTGTTTTCGCATGCTAAAGACGTATAACTTAATCTTCTAATTATAATTATATAATTAGAAGATTAAGTTATACGTCTACGTGAATACATTTTAGTTCATGCAAATCCCGTGTTTGGTTTCATGTAATTGCCATGTAAGTAAACCTATTTATCAATTGCAAACATTTTTAATAAATTTTCCATACTATTTTTTTCTTTAATTCCTTGATGAAGTTTTTGTAAACCTATTTTCACTGCATATTTTCGTATTCAATTACATATGTGATTGTAAGAAGCACACGTATAAAATTTGAAAAACAGACTTAAAAGAAAGGAGTTAATTTCTTTAAATTTTTGTTTCATAGCAATATTTCCTTAATCCGTCTATTATTAATCATAATTTAATAGATGGAACAGAGAGTCTGTAAAACCACCATGCTTAATTTATATGATATGAAAATTCAGAATCTCATATTTGTTACATGAATCAGAATAGAAAAAATGACTTTAAAATTCATTTTTCTATGATTCTAAAGAAAAAAAAATAAAACAATCTTTCTGCAAGTGAGTTCATTTCACATTATAAAATACTATTTCACAACTATAACTATAACAAGCATTTTTATTAGGAAAATATCAATTGGTGAAGCTTTACGTTTTAGTTTAACAAGTGAGCATATAGGGTTCTTCATCAAATTATTTTCACCGGCAAATAAATAATTTATAAAAATCAGGAAAATTAATTCCTATTGATTAAATAATCAAAAAATTCAAATCAGATAGTTAAACTAAAATTGAGCATTTTTAAAATTTCATTTAACAAATGTATACTGATAAATATAATTTGTTTATATATATATGTATATATATATATATATATATATATATATATATATATATATATATATATATATATATATATATTTCTCACAGAGCGTTACTGGCAGGCAAGAGACAAGTTAGATTGGTTGGTTGGTTGGGTTTTATGGTGCGAGGCCCAAAATTAGACATGCTGCGCCAAGACAAGTTACCATAACGGATCTGTTGCAACTTGTTTACTTGTTTTTTTTATGTATTCTGTGTTTTCTTATCTTTACTCGCTGTAACAGTTCATACTTCGCTGTAACTGTTCCTAATCTGTTATTAAAAATTTAAGAAAAAAAACTTAATTTTTTTATAACGTAATGGTAAAATGAATTTTTAATTATTCCTAACAATAATAGAAACAATTTATCCATTGAAAATTTTATCTCTATTCAAATATAATCCTTTTCAAGATAGGGAATGACAGATTTTATATATTTTTACCTATTTTAAGGAATAATTTTTGAAAAGAAAAAAGGTTCTTAAAATAATTCATGTTGCCTAATCTTCAAAAAAAAAATATTAGCTTCCAGTACAAAATATTCAATTAATGATTACTATTTTGAAATTTTAAAAAATTAATTTATATGCATATAGGAAAATGAAACTCATATGACATATCGAGCAAAGTAATTTTTTAACCTGAAGATGGCAACAGCAATAATTTCATCTGCTCTTAACGTTGTCGCAGTTTCTCCATTTTAATCTACTGTTGACAGAGGGAATAAGAGAGCATAAGTTTCCCTCATTGGGCTGCGGGATTAAAAAGTTTTCCTTTTACTTTTCCCTATATTTATGTTATTTTTTCCCTTTTCCAAACATGAGTCCCTTCTTTAGTAGGATGCTTTGAAAGTTTTAAAATGATTTATTATTTAGAAAGATTTTGCAGGTCTCACAGGAAAAAATTTAATCTGTTTTGAAAGAGAAATTTTTGAGAAGACTTAGTGATTAAAATTGTTTTAATCGTATTCAAAAGATAATGAAAAAGAAAGACGCTCCATTCTTTAAAGAATAGATCGCATACACAATTTTTTTTCTTAAAGAATTCCATGTCAGGCAGGGAAAAGATTTATTATTAATTATACCACAAAAATAACAAGTTAAAATATTTATTTTTCTCTGTTTTACTTCTTATCTAAGGAAAAGCTATCTCTTTTTCTATTTAATAAGAAATAAAATAAAAAATAAATATTTTGTTACTCCTTTCATCCAACTTGACTAATGAAAATTTTCAACATAATATGGAAGATTTTTATGAAATAAAATGAGGAAAATTTATACTTAAAATATATATAAAAACAGATGGATTTTCGAACCATTATGAAAGCAAAATTGATGATGGATTAAATTGTATTTAATATAATGAATCTAATATTCCTTAAGATTAATCGTTGTTTTTAAGATCAGATTTTATAGATTGTTTGTTTATAAAATTGATAAACTATTTAGACTCGGGAATAATTAGTAAAAGAAAAGAAAATGGTTAGATTTACATTTTACATACAGTAATAAAAATATGTATTACTGTAGAATTAAAACATTTAAAGCATTAACAAATTATTTGTTGTTATATATAAGCATTATAATTTTATTTATGACTCTGTATGGTGAAAATCTGTATGGTGATTTTGTTATAAATTACCGAATATTTACATTCAGTTGAATGTATCATTCTTCTTGAATGAAACTCTCACAAACTTTGCATATGGCGTACATTTGATGTAGAATATCATCAACAATTATTTTGGAAGCGAATTCTGTTAAGAGCTAATTAATCTCGTGTACTTAAATTTTGCAAAATATCTTTACATTTCAGAGTTTCTATTATAAAAAATCATTTGACTGGTAAGTTTAATCGGATGGCGTATTAACAATAATAAATTAATATGCATTTTACAAATAATGTACAAATCAAAGTAATTATCTACAAGTTACTAATTATTACAATTTTTTAAAGGCATGAATGTGGGATTTAAATTGTTACATTTACTGCCTAATTTCTCATAATATCTGCTTTAAAATCATACTCAAACATCAACTGTGATAATTACATTAAATTTTTAACTATCTAATTAAATTTTGAAAAATAAATATTAACATATTTATAGAAATTTATACGTTTACTTGCTACGTGAAAGAGAAAAGTGTAACAATCGAATCAAAATGCCGAAAGCATCATTTTAGTTAAACAAATGGGACCAAGACCCTATAAGTAAACATTGAATCCATAGTGAAAAATTGTGTGTGTGTGAGTGATATTTAATTCATTAAAAACTCACGAATATATATATATATATACATATAAATATATATATATATATATATATATATATATATATATATATATATATATATATATATATATATATATATATATACATACATATACATAAGAGGAAATGTTTATGTGAATAGAGATTGCAGAAATAAAATGTGAAATGATTTCCATTTATTTATTGCATATTTGGCATTATATATTAGATTAAGTCTTGCAAAGTCCCAATCTTCTGTGTATATAATCTGACACAGAAAAAGCAAATAAAAGCCCAAATAGCATGAGTTAGAATCAAGAGAAGTCAATTAAAAGTTAAATTATAAATTATGAATTTGAAGGAATAATATTCTTAATTATGAAATAAATCAAAAATTAAAAATAGGAGATTAAATTGGAATAATTAAAATTTTCACTGTTGCATTTCATGAAAACTATTTGCATGTCCTAAATTCATACTCTGATCAAAACCAAATTAATATTTACCTCAAATGTTTTATTTGACAATAGCAACCTGAAATGTCGACAGACTACATTCCAAATGTCAATCTTAAGGTAACTTCAAGTGTTTGAGTATGATATTAAGTCCTTCTCTCTTTGAAATCGTGATTAAAGGATTCACTCCCCACCATTTCACAGAAATATGCAAATTTTACGGGTGTCACGCTCACCATAGATTATGACAAGCATACTAAACCAAAATATGAGTTATGTATCGAGGATGTCAATAACTTTTCAGATCCACTCAGCTTCTTGTCCTCTTAATTACCGGCAGACCCTTTTGCAAATTGCAGGCGGCAGGACAGCCGAGAAATGTAATCCCCACCCCCTTCCTTCGTTCCTTCCAAGAGCAATAAAGACATCAAGGGGGTTAGCGTGAGGTGTTGACAAGAAGCATGCCGGCAACGCCTAGCAGAAAACTTGCACAGGCACGAACTTGTCATTTCTGGAAATGATTAGAAAATCGCGTTTAAAGAATGGTAATTCTTTGCCCTTTTCTATGCACACGCCTCCAGAGTTTTCGTTGTTAATTCGCCTAATAAATAAAGATGTTACCTTTCCTGTTACTGTTTATGAATATTTGTGTGAGTGAGTGACTGGTTAAAAAGAAAGTTGAATTACTTTATCCAATTGTTCTTTGTAAGGTTCGTAATTGTTCTTGATAGAGCCTAATTGAATTATGCAAGATATTAAATCTGGCACAGATGCCGTATAATCCAGGATGCCAAATTCTGAGATTGGTGAATTTTTGGTGGATTTTCTTATGTATGTGGCAACTTGGATTTTATTACGTCATAGTGAAAGGACGGATAAGAACTATGCAGAAAATTCTAGTTAGGCAACCCTAGTATTTAAGTCATCGGACACGTAATAATATGTCATCTTGGCAACATTTCTTCATCGCCAAAAAATTCAGAACTTAGTATCCTTGATTATACGACATCTGTGCCATAAAGTTTTCTCACCGTTTCATTATTCATTTTCGTGAAATACTTATACATTATAAATATTTGAAATTTTGTGAGCTAATACCGTTTATTTATTGTATATTTAAAGATTTGTTTAAAGCTTAAAAGCAGCTTTTGAAGCTTTGAAATAATTACAAAGCAAATTCCCTTTCCGGAAATTAAATTTAGGTGCCTTAAAAGTCAAGTGTTTGTTATTTGCGTCAGACAAATATAGATTTTCATTTCTCACTCAGAAAAGTCGTTATTTTCGATTTACTAAGCGTATACTCATTTTATTTATTTAAACAGAAACTATTAAACGCAAAGCTAATGCTTTGAGTTTAAATAAGTAACACAAATACCAATTTAAATTATTCTAAGCTACAAATATCAAATTCATTTTTCAACTGAAACATACTTATTTAGAAAACAAAAATTTATATTTCAAAATAATTGTTTTGAAAACAAAATTAATATTACACTTATTCGAATGAATATTGTATCATAAATCAGTAAACTTGAGTATTTTAAAATGTGATTATACTAAATAAATTTACAATTTTATCCTGATATTTATATTTTGAAAAAAAGATAGGAAAGTATTTTATTACCTATTAAAAAGAATGCTTGATAAATTATTCAAAAAAAAAATGACAGTTTTTTGTATTGTTTCAGAAATCTGTAACATTTTAACAAATAAATACAAGTGAAAATAATTTATTACCAGAAAAATTTAATTTATATAAAATTCAATAAGAAATCTCCTTAAATTTTGATTAAAATATTTATACAGCTAACTTTTGTATTTTATTTCTGCAAGAATAATCTTTTTTATAATTTAATTATCATTTTCATTTTAGCATAAAAATACATGTAAAAATTTAAGTCATAATTAAAAATAGATGTTAAAATAAAGTTATTGGCATCGAAGTGGATTTCATTCGTGTTTTTCTGTTAATAAGGAAATAATAAGAAATTAATTGTAACTATTTCAGTGCATAAATATAATGATAAAAGGTGCCTTGTGCAGAGTTGTATTTGGTTTTTAAGTTTTGCATACAATCTGAATCAATTAAATATAAATTTATGTAATAGGGTAAATAGAGCCAACAGTAAATTTGGATTTTTCATTTAATTTTTAATTTCCTTTTGTGTTGAAGATTGAGGAATTCGTGATTATTAATTCATTAAAAGATAATTTTAATTAAATTGACATATTAACACTATATTTGATATTAACTATCACAGTTAAAATTCCTTTAAAATTTATGAAATTACTATCCAAAAATATTTTTCTCCTAATTTTTAGTCATCAAAATTTTACAAGCTCACACAAAATGTCATTTACTTTTCTACGAATAAAACCTATAGAGAATAGAATGATTTAATTAGTGTATATTTTTTTTGTTAAAATTTATCATATCTAGCATCTAAAAAATTCTCAGTTATCTTAAAGTGCTAAATGGTTCAAAAAGAAGATTTATATTTGGAGAACATTATTTAATAATAATTTCTACGATTCTATATCCTCTAGAAGATTTGCATCGGTTTTCTTAGTTACTGCTTATTTACTCTTTAGATGTCGCTGGAAACATATAGAAATAAAAACATTGCAGCAACCATCATGGTAGTAGCAGCTAATGTATCGTTATCTCAGTTCCAAGTGGGAAAAAAAAACACTCTTGGACGGAGTTGATGGGAAAAGAAAAACTGGACGTTTTTCATAATGTCACGCCAACTTAGAAGGAGAAAAATCAGGTGTAAAAAGAAACATAAATGTGTGTAGAAAAAGGTCGGAGAGAAAGAAAGGGGTATGGAACGCAAACATTTCAAAGAACTTTACGAGATTAAGACGACAACGTTTCAGAATTCCTTTTTTTCTTTCCGCACATTTTTTTCGTCACTTTCAATTTATTTTTCTTTCTTTTTTTCTTTTTCCTCAGAATGTTTTATTTGAATAACGGTTCCGTGAGTGGTCGCAACTCCTGAATTTTGATTGCGCCTCTATTTATGCAAAAATCAGTGAGTAATATGGGCTCATTCTTGAAATAATGAACTGTCGGCTGGAATATTAATTCGCTAAAAGACGTGCGCCAAATGCTGAAGTGGAATAAAAATTGGTTCAAAATCGTCTGGTCCTCCCTTTTTTTTTCTCTTGTGATGAAATAAGTGAATTGAAAGAGCTTAAAGTTCGGAAAAGCTTTGAAGCGCCGAATCAAACATAATGCCTTTTTCATATTTCGGTTGCCTTTCTTGAATTTTTATCCCCAATTCAATTGAGTATATATTTGAAATATCTTCAAAAGAAACAGTCCGTTTCAATTCTATTACTAGCTTGAAATCCTTTTAGGATTTTTTTTTTTCCGAAAGAGGAAGTTTTCTCCCAAAAAATTTTAAAGCACATATTATTTTTTAATCTTTCTCTGTTCTAAATATATTTGCATTGATTGTACATTGTTCAAGAGCAGAATTAGTCAAAAAAAAGAATGTTTTTTGATAAATTGAAAACGTAATTGATACATAGTATGGTATTTAAAAGTAAATTTTAACATTTTTTACAACCAATCGAAACATTTTTATTCATGGAGTGTGATTCTGTACTAGACATTAAAATTCTGAAAATATAAGCTGATCTTTATTATATTATATTCAAAAATATATTCTAAATAATTTAAAACTCGAAGAAGTATTTAAGAAATGCTTCTTTTAAATTTAAAATAATGTTATATATAAAATTAAGTTGTGCGTATGCACATAAGTTACATAATTTATACAAAAGTCGAAAAGCGTATAATTTTTGTTTTAGCTACCAGCAATAGTTGTAATTACCCGAAGATCATCTAAATAAGCTCTTGACAAATTTGATTCCAATATGTTCTTGAACACGCACTGATTTATTGCTACTAATTCTGATAATCCCTATGTATACCGTAAAAACTGTAAAAAAGATGTCTTAGTAATTGCGAAATTTACATAAGCTTTCCTGATTTCCTACTTGCATACAGTGATTAAGTTAAATTGAATAAAAATAATTTTAAAACATACTTATTGCTATGATTCACATTAAATGGGATTTAAAATTCTCTCAATTAAGATTAAATAAAAAGTAAGTAAATTAATGTGTAATTACTATTTTTTACATAATATTCTTTTTCTCATTGATTGTTTCATTCAATACAGAATGAGTATTTTAGCACACGATTCTCAAAAGATAAAGAACACAAATTTGAAAAAATATTTAATTAGAATATTCTTTATTAATACTAATATATTATATTTAAAATAGGTTTTATCTTGTTTAAAAGAACATCTTAATATAATTTAGAATGTATTTACGTTTAATAAAGAAAGTCATTTTTACGATTTCTTAATTGTTTCGTCTTCAAAAGATATGACAAATGATTAAAGTAGTGTAAATAATAATAAAAGGGAATACACATACTTTTAAAATTAAAACATTGTAAAAATTGCTAAAATAGGTATAGGTTAAAATGTTGAATTATGTATTGAAATACGGTAAAAAATCTAAGAAAAAAAAGTTTGCTTGATAATTCGTTCTTGAATTTTAATTTTTCATTGCATATTTTAGTAAAGATATTTCTGGGTAATTGATCGCCACTTAAGGTAATCTCGATTACAAAATTTTTATCATTTTTCAAAATTTTCTAAATTAGGATTTACAAAACAGAAACCAAATATTGCTTTTCCATGCCTTGTTTCGATTCTTTTTTTAAAAAAACAATGAAAGAAATTGTAGTGAAAACAACTAAATTTTTTAGCTGGAGGATTATTTTACACGCACGAAACGAAATAGATGTTTTCGTCAACAATTCACGTTCACCTCATTATATATATATATATATATATATATATATATATATATATATATATATATATATATATATATATATAAAATAAAAAATCTCTAAATCAATTCAGTAACTAATTGCTGACATTGACTGCATATAATTGAGTGATTTCTACAATAAATTTTTGTCATATATTCCCGCAACTTAAACATGTGACAAGAAGTATTGGTAAAATATACAAAGACAACTGTTCTCAACAAACATGAAAAATGACATGATTTTTCACGCTATTTATCCATCCATATTCTTTTTTCCCAAAAAATTTCTTTTAAAGCATTTTTATTCAACTTTTTTTTTTTTTTTTCGAACTTTTGAAAGCCACTCTCCACACCTGTCGTTGTCACATGTGCCGAGAAGTCGTCTTCTTTTGAAAAGCGCGTGACATCTTTTGTGGAATCTAATGTCCATATTTTGACTTATTAAAGCTGTCGGTATTTTAACTATCGGTGATGTCTCAATTGTATTCCATCCTCGAAATATATTGGTGTTGTATGAAAGTTTTGCGCATCTCGTATTTTCGATTAATTTTAAATGCTAAAAAGGTAAATCATATGCAATGAAGAATTTAAACGTACTTGTAAATATATTGTTATTTTAGCATTTTTTTTTTCAAATATTCACCAAAAACGTTAAATTTAATTTTTTTACTACTAGTCTTTATTGGTGTTTTCTTCCTAAAAAGTATTTTAATATCAAATTTTGTATTTGTGTCATTTAGAGAAAAGCATTTTCAAGAACAGTCAAAACTGTTTTCCACGAAAAACCACTTAAAAAACCACACAAAATATAATTCATAATTGTTTTTAATGTATAATTTTTTACAACATATAAAATAAAAGAAATTTTTCATTGGTGAAAATTTGGGTGAAGAAAACGACTTAAAAAATATAGAAAAAATTTCTTAAATAATAGTGAGAATGTGATTTCAAAAAAAAAAATAAATAAAATAAACTATTAAATTATTCATGGAAACATATACAAGAATTTAATTTATATTTTTATGCAAGGATAAATTTAAAAAATGTACAAGCATATATAAATAGAAATAGTGTAATTAATATAATTCTAATCTCATAAAATGAATGCTTCTCCAGTCGTCAAAAAACCATGAATACTTATTCATGGTTGCGATATACGATATATTCATGAATACTTATTCATGGTCATAAACGAAAGCGATTAAATTGGCATTTTCGCCACTCATTTAATATAACAAGTGAATATAATGTCTAATGGAGTGTGGAATTAACCAATATTTCAATTTCTGTTTGATTAAATTTATATATGAACTATAACCATTTGAATTAAATTAAGTATTTTCAAAAATGTAAGAATGTTTTGGTTAAGAATAAAGCTGAATAAGAATTTAATTTTTCTGTTATCTTATTATAGTTTTAGTGAGGGTATTTAGCAACGAAAAATAATTCTAAAATTCATTTTGAATTTCATAAAATGTATTATTTTTATCAACCCGCTTATATTTTCAGATATCCGCTTGCAAAATTTTGATTTTTATATTAAATTTTTTTTCAAAGACGTGAATTGAAACTTCATGAAAATATAAAATGATTAAAAGATTCATTTTTGCTTAATTAATATTCCTTTACATTTATTAATATTTGTTACCATTGATATGAAAATATATAGGATTGTGCTTACGTATTCAGACACAGTTTAATTTCAATTGAAAAATAGTATATATATATATATATATATATATATCCCCTTTTTAAATTAAACTCAGGATCACGTCCTCCCATATAAGGGCCAAGGCTTAGAGTACCTATACCTGTATTCATGGCCGAAAGGTTGGAGTGCAAATCATATCTCTCAGTTAGTTGATCAGCACGTAAAAGTGAATATTGCGGTCACAGCCTTGCCAGTTGGCAAAAATGTTTTCGCCAAGTGGAAGAAACCAAGATAATGGAATTTCATTAGCAACCCATAATGGCCACGAATCAACACTTTGTAAAGCTTTTGGCGAGCTGTGACCGTAGTATCCACTTTAACCTAAAATATATTAAATCTTACATATTTTAGGCATAAGTATACGATTTAGTAAAGAAATAAGGCTTTGGTTGATACCTTACGTGACTGTCTCTTATATACTTTGACGATTATGATATATTTTAATGCAGCGCCCCACCCATTTAAAATACTAACTGAAATTCTGTTAAGAGAAACAAAAATTTACAAAAGATTAGCATTTAGATGGGAGCAGTGATAATTCTGCTCGGCCATAACTATCGCACCACTTTCCCTGCAAAAGTTTCAACGCCCAAATAGAATGAAAAGTTCCTCCTTTCTGTTTGGTAATAAACTTTAAAAAAATATTCTCTCACTGACAAGTCTAAACGATTCCACAATAAACTCCCTTCTTTATGTGCTTCCATAATCATACTGTGTCGTTTTCACAGGGAAAACTTACAGCAGTTATGTGGGTGTTAGTAACATAGCAATATTTTCAGAACGAGTCGTTAGTCTCTTACACCAACAATCCTCCACGAGGAAGGGCCCCTGCCGTAAATTGCGTGGGCCTTCGTGTAGCTGCAGAAACTTCTAATGGCTCGACGCAGGGTTTCCTTGTAACCGCACCTTTCAAATCAGAAGGGGGTGAGAAAAACAAGGATTGCGACGATAAAAAATAATATTATGAAAAAAAATATCCTATAAAGAAGAAGAAAAAAAAACGAGAAGCAGTTAAAGATCTTCTGGGTATCCTCTTTAAGCTTGGCCCGAAAACAACCTTGGAACTCACTCACTGGGGGACCCTCTGAGACTCATAATTGGCCCTTAAATCCGAACTCTAACCCACCGAAATCGTTATGCAGTTCCTTGAGAATTCTGAATAGATACCCTTTTCACCCTTGGACTCGTGTAGCTTTGAGTGAAAGAAAGAGAGGGGGGGATGCCTTCTAATATAAATCTCGAATTCTTTCGCCTTAGAATCAACACGATTTATTCATGTCATGTTGTAAGACTGATCTCACTTTCAATAGGCACCGGGAAAGTTTCATTAAACTCGTGTTTACTGACATTTGATTGAGTGAAATCGTTTGCCAGTTCATAAAAAATCGTCTGCCCTTAGGGCTTTCTAAGTGAATCAAAGGGGTGTAATCTTCTGCCTTTCAAGATGGACCTGTTTTTGTAAAAGCATGTATAAACTATGGTACTCTAAAATTTTTGCGTAAAAATATTTTTTTAATTATTTCTTTTTATTAAAGTTCTGTATCTCTGTTTTATTCAACTATAAATGTTTAGGGAATTTTTCATGCATATATTTAATAATTTTAATTTAAATATAGTATTAATATCTTCAAATATGATTCGAATTTAATTTGTTATAATTATTTATTATAAAATATTTTAAATTAATCTGTAAAATTTCTGCCAGTATACTTCCAAATTTATGAACATGATTTATGAACATTTTAAAACTTAAGCATTTTTTTTAAATTATTATCAGTTAGAATTATTCACATAATTCAAATTTTTTTTTGATTTTGTTACCATATAATAATTTTAAATTTGGCATTGATATTTTGAAAACGATTCGAAATAAGTGTGCTTCTTTGTTTGTTACATTAGCCTATTAGCATTAAAGAGGGTTTTTTTTTTTATTATTATTATTATTATTATTATTATTATTAAAGGAATCTATGTAACTCTTAATAAACTGGATTTCCAAATTTATAAAACAACTGAAATTTAAATATTTTTTTATTATAATCTACTTACACAATTATTTATTTTATTAAAATTCTAACAATTTATTTTATTAACATATAGCAAAATTATATATTATAAGGAATTAATTACTCTAATATATTTATAAAATCAGATTATTAGAATTAATAACTAATAAAAACTATTTTAAGCGATTAATGTGTATTTTTTCTTTTCTTATTTGAAATCATGTTATTTAAAGAAAAAAAATGCTATTAAATTATAAGCCTTAATTACTTTAATTTAGACGAAATATATCCTTCTAAATAATATATGAACTATTTTTTCTGATTTAAATGTCACAAAAATTCTGAACAAAATAATATGCTTATGAAGATGACATGTTTCTTATTTAAGCAATAAGATATCCTTTGTTAATGAAATGGAATATTTTAATCTAAAATTTGTTTTTGTTATTTTCACTATTTTAACCAGTTGAAAACTTTTTAAATAATTAGTCCTTAGAAATGTAAGCTTAATAAAGGAATAATGGTAAATGCCCAAATTATGCAATCAAATTAACTCAATAATATTAGAAATTTAATAACTTGAATATAATTGTTTTATTAATAATAAAATTCCCTCTATTTCCCTTTTCTTTAAAACTAAAATAGCAATTATATGTTCTTTGGTTTTAAGTTTTAATTCAATAATTGTAATAAAAAAATATTTAAAAGACATTTGGTCTTTCAATTATTAATTTTTTTTAAATATTTATAGCATTATTATATTTTAAATGCTGAATTTTCTTCAATTTTGTACACAAAATACTTTTGACCATCAAAATGTGTTGCCAAAATCAATATAAAGAAAAATTATTTTATAATTTAGTATTGGAAAATATTTTATGAAAAGAAAATAATCATGAATCAAGAAAAGCAACAAAATAAACCTTAAAATCATATGAATCTTTGATTCTTAATATGTTTATTTAAATCTTTACTAACTTTAGAGCTGCTATGGAAACATACCATTTCAAGCTCTGATATTCAAACACTTGCAAATTATTATTCACTCTTTACATTAACTTTGCTTGCAATAATTTAACTTTAAAACATCATATTGAATAGACTAAGGCTGTTAAAAGACCTTTTAATATCCTTAGGTTAAGTTTTCTTTGCTCTACGACCTTTCATTGAGCGTGAACTTTATTCACCTGTATCAAGAGAAGAAAACTGATATAAAATGGGCGGTTAAAGTGAATATTACGGTCACAGCTCGCCAAAGAGTTGATTCGTGGCCATTATGGGTTACTAATGAAATTCCAACATCTTGGTTTCTTCCACTTGGCGAAAACATTTTTGCCAATTGGCAAGGCTGTGACCGTAATATTCACTTTTACCAAATTGGCAAACCTAAAGCTATTACGCGTCACATTTCGCATAGAGGACACTCTGAAATTGTTGTA
Organism: Latrodectus elegans; assembly: GCA_030067965.1. Classification (NCBI taxonomy): domain Eukaryota; kingdom Metazoa; phylum Arthropoda; class Arachnida; order Araneae; family Theridiidae; genus Latrodectus; species Latrodectus elegans. The sequence goes on from CM057816.1 coordinate 21,823,779, forward strand.
CAACATATTAATATGTAACGTGTAAATTGCCATTTAAGAAGTTTTAATCTATGTGTCTCACTTGACGCGAAAAAAGAAATCTAGAACACCCTAATATACCTACCCCCACATACATGCTTGCAGAAGACAGAAGAGGGGCATCCATCGTCCAATATTCAACATAGGCTGGGATCGAATCAGGAACCTCACTCTCTGAAGAAACCTGTCCCACCTCTAGTCCATGGTGATCTCAAATAGTTTATTCATGGCAAATTCATGTATTTTATTCATGGGGAATTCAAATAGTTTATTCAGGGTGAACTCTAATAATTTATTCTTGGTGAACTTTAATAGTAGTTGAAGGCTCTGATCTTGCAGAAATTGAGATTTGTTAATCTTGTCTTGTATAATTTAAATTAAACTGCTCGCATCAAATAGAAATGTTGATGAAAAAAATGTTATATATATATATATATATATATATATATATATATATATATATATATATATATATATATATATATGGAAATGTATATATACATCATATATATATATAAAGATGAACGATATTTGAAATTTGAAATAATATAAGTCTACACATTTTTTTCATCAACATTTCTATTTGATGCGAGCAGTTTAATTTAAATTATACAAGACAAACTTAACAAATCTCAATTTCTGCAAGATCAGAATCTTCAACTACTGTTTCTATTTGATGCGAACAAATCTCAATTTCTACAAGATCAGAATCTTCAACTACTATTTCTATTTGATGCGAACAAATCTCAATTTCTACAAGATCAGAATCTTCAACTACTATTTCTATTTGATGCGAACAAATCTCAATTTCTGCAAGATCAGAATCTTCAACTACTATTTCTATTTGATGCGAACAAATCTCAATTTCTACAAGATCAGAATCTTCAACTACTATTTCTATTTGATCCGAACAAATCTCAATTTCTACAAGATCAGAATCTTCAACTACTATTTCTCTATTTGATGAATTTAATTTTTGTGGGTATCACTGTTAACCATTTTCAATGGTCAGATATTAACGATTTTTAAATTAAATACTATTTATTTTTACCTGTAACATTATAAGCAATTGTTACAAACGTATGATATTAAAATTGATTAATATTTCTATTTTAACCATCCGTTTGTAACAATATATGTAACAATTAAAATGCGCATAGCAAAAGAATTGGTAATAATTTATGTATACTAAATGTTTAAATGATGCATATTAGTATCAATGATATTGAAGGAATAGCTTTAATAACATTTGCACTAGTCATTTAGTTCAAATTAATTTAAATTTGAGAATATTCAATATGTTGTCACCACATCCCTGAGCCAGCTATAAATTAAATGGGAAAAGCGTTCGCATGATCAGGTGTGACAAGTTTTACACCCTACTCAGCAAAAGATCAGTCATGTTGAAAGAACCTGAAAGAACCTATTCGTGTCAAAGGTTCCGCAAGTTCTTAAATCTTTCCGTCAGTATGAAGTGTCTCGGAGAGAAGGATGTACACCTCGTCACTTGAATGAGATTCAAATACACGATTTAAACATACAGGAGTAGAAAAATAAAGATATTAAGTGTAAATGATCTCACTAATAAAACATATTGCAAAATGGTTTTTTTTTTAATTAATTTTGAATTTAAAACATTTAAAGATTTAATTCATTCATCGGCATAAGCAAATGCATCCTGAAAAACTAAAATGAGATTACATTTTAATGGTTATCGCCCTAATCTTCAATCCAATAAATTATAGCTTTGATTCCCTCTTTAAACTTGGATGTTTCTTGCGGAACTTTTGACATGAATAGGCTCTTTCAACATGACTAATCTTAGGCTGAGTAGGATGTAAAACTCGTCACACCTGATCATGCGAACGCTATTCCCGTCTAAATTATAGCGGGCTCAGTGTGTGATTTGGTGACAACATATTGAATGTTTTCAGGATATATATATATGAAACCAATAATTGTTTTACAAAATTTTCTCACCATCTTAAAAGTATTAATCTCAAAGATTTCATGGTTTTTGAGGCCGCGTTGTTGGTTAAGAGTCTTCTTGTTTAGGGTGTATATTCTTGTTATCGACACAGGTATTGAGTTCTGACCTAACAGAAGATCCGTCGTGTTCGTTAATACGACTGAAAGAAATGAAACAAGTCATGGTAGCAGTGTTCTCCATATGAAATATTATTTCTGTGAGTGGCATCCAAGTCTGTGAGTTTTCTGTCCGATCCCTGCTTCAAACTTACGAAGACTCACGCAGTTTCGGTGTCTACAATTTTATACCCATTGATTACCCCACTAGAAAAAGGGCCATTATCTCCACCACTTGTAGTGCTAGGGGCCGAGATGGTCTGGTTGGTTAGAGCGTCGTTCTCATTATCGGAAGTTAGTGAGTTTGAATCCCGGCCGACAGATGATCCGTCGTGTTTGCTCATGGCGGCTGGGGAACGTTAAAAGTGGAAGTGGCTGTAATGTCCTCCAAGTGAAATGATACCTCTGGGAGTTGCAGACCAAGTATTGGGGGTCTTTTGTTTGGTCCCTGTTTCACAATTAGAATGTTTAGAATGTTAGCGAAGTTCATTTTACGAATAAAAGGATTTCTTGTATAAGGATCAATGCATCGGTTTGAGAAGCCGTTTTCCGTTAGTTTAAGCCATTACAAATAGTCACTATAACAGTAGAAAATGCAAAATGAAAAAGAAGTGATAAAACTTCCACTTTATAGTCAGTTTAAATCGGCAAAGACGATTCAAATTTTTAAAAATTTCATGAATTAATAAAATTCTAACTTAACAATTGCCATATTAATAAGCGCTCTCATTTGAATCTTAAGACTACTACCTTGCTTACGCCAACAATAAATATTTCTTTAATTGATTCATTTTAAAAGTTTTGATTAATCACATTGTGTATAGATACTTTGTTGTAGCATATTTATCCAATAACTCCTTAATATCTGTCAAATAACACATAATCATCAAGTTTCTATATCTTCCTGAGCCAAAAATTGAAAGACAAACCATCAAAACTTTCATTTCGTATTCCATTTTTGACCTTTCATTTCTGACAACTGCTTTCTCTGGACAGTAAAATAACTGACATAAGAGGTCAAAGTCCAATTTTTCAATCAATTACTCGTAACATTACCAGAAACAACTGAGAAAATCAGATACAGACAATACATCTCAATGCAAGCGGACACATTTGAAAAATTAAAAGAAGATGAATTTTCTGCCATATCTGAACACTGAGCAGCCATTTATTGCTTTTCATCGTGTTTAGGATTTCCTTTCTTGATAATGTACGATGCAGTCAGGTTGATGGAAGTCATTTCTGAATGCTTACAAGAAGGAAACTCCTTAACCTTTACCCCAAGGAAATTTATCTGGTGATTTTTTTCCTTTCTTTTTCCTTGTGTACCTTTTGTGAATGAAGATGAGCGAGTCAAATAACTTGTTTTCATAGTTGAGGGAAAAAGGAAATAGTTTGCTTAGAGGTGAATGAAAAGTGAGTTTTTTTTTTTTTTTTTTTTTTTTTGCTGTACCTTTTCAAAATTATATTTTTTCTAAATAAATGAGAAAATCTACACGTTTTTGATTGTTTCAGTTTTGACATTAAATATTTTACTCATTTTCTTAAAAAAATATGAAAAACTATTTAAAATGCATAAAAATGTAATACATATACAACAATGATATTGTATAGAGGACACTTCTAAGCAATTGCAATAATAACAGCTTCAAGAAAAGGCTTTTTTTGCATACAATTAATGCAAGTAAATCCGCAGTTGGTAATTCTGTCTATATTAACGCACTGCTGCTCTTTAAATAGCCATATTTTCTGAAATATTTATTTTTGTAAAAATCAAAATGTACTCAAACATTAAAAGTATGATGATTGTAAAACAAAAACGTGTGAAGTTAGCAATGTTAATGATTATATAAAGTCAGGAAATCTAAAGTTACAACATATACAAAGGTAACACAATTAATTAATCATTTGTGCATAATCTCGGAGGTTGGATTTTACCATGTTTCGTGATTCACGAGTAATATTCAGCTGTCTATTTGAGCGATAAGCAGTGCTTTTGCTATATCCACCAAAATCACAGTCCATGTTGAACAGAATGAGTGAATTATAGAATATATATATATATATATATATCAAATTTTTATATTTCGATGCAAATTGAGTGTTGATTAGAACTAATTGGTGTGATCCAAAGAAATATAATTTCCAGACAATTTTTGTAATATTATGAACTTATGAACTGTATTCACTTAGTCATGGGAAAAATTGAGATTTATGAAAAGAATACACTTTTAATTTATACTATTATTGTTTATTGTGTGTCTGTATCTATCTATCTATATATATATATATATATATACGAAAGTCACTCTGAAATATTTGCGATACAGCTAGGTTTTTAAAGTTATACTTACAAAATTTTAGGTGTGTTTAAAGTAGTCTCCTCCAGCATCAATGCACTTTTATTGACGAATTTTCCGCAAATTAAATGCCTCAAGCCATTCATTTTTTGGAATAGATGAAAAAATGCATTTATAGCCACATCAATCTCTTTTTCTGAATGAAAACGACGTCCACGTAAGTTTTTTTTAGATAAAAGAATAACCAAAAGTCGCACATAGTAAGATCAGGAGAATATGGCGAATGTCCGATCACTTTAAATTGTTTTTGTTTAAGAAACTCTCAATTGTTAATCCGGCTGTATGTGAATATGCATTGTCGTTGTGAAGCATTCGTCCAATAACATTCAGTTCTTGTAGAATTTCTGGAAGACATTTAGTGGTACACTAGTTTGCTGTTAGTGTCTTCCAACTTGATGGCTTTAACCAATCCCGTACTTCTGAAGAAAACGGCATACATCACTTTTTTCAGTGCACGTTGTTTTTTTTATCATGGTCTGCGTAGGATCATCTTCAAAAGATTCATACTTTGCTTTCTTGACGTGTTGAAATGTCAAAAAATGGTATGTACGCTTCATCGCCTGATACAATTTTAGGAATGATGCGGTGGCCACCATGAATTAGCAATTTAAGAGTTTCTTTACTGATTCTGACACGCTGCTCTTTTTGATGCTCAATTAGATTATGGGGAACCCAACGGCAAACTACTTTTTTCACATGTAATTCTTCATGAATGATTTTGTGTAGAACTGCGGATCCAATGTTAAGTTTCTTCTGTATCATTTGATAGGTGCAGCGATTATCATCCATTAACATTTTTCGTATGGCAGACACATTATCCGAGATTACTGCCGACGGCGGCCTTCCTGGTTGTTTTTAATCCTGAAGAAAATTGCGACCTCTTCTAAATTCCCTAAACCATCTGAATACAGTAGCACGAGCTGGAGATGCATCACCAAATGCTAATTATAACCGTTGAACGCATTCTTCTTGATTTAATCCTGCTTTAAAATCGTAGAAAATCATAGCGCTAAAATGTTCTCGCGTCAACTCCATTTTCCCTTCTGTTTAAAATTTATTCTAAGCTAAACAAGTTGAAAAAATAGTCTTCTGTGCTACAATAGCTTGTATTTTCAAATTAAACCGTTATTTTTATTTTGTAAATTCTCGTCTGCGCGTATCTTAAAAATTTCAACCTCAAAAATCAAAATATATATATTACATACTTGGTTTTGATTAAAACGTTTTGCACCATGAAATGAGATCTCAACTGTAGATTAGTTAAAAATACTCTAAACAAAAATTTCCTTTCATTTTGAAATTCTTAAATATTGAAATCAGGATTTATTTCATGGACGCTCCAATGTAGTTCTTATCTCTCAGTGGAATATTGTGAAAAGTGTTAAGAAATGTGCTGACTTTGGCGCAAACAATAAACTCACTTTCGAAAATCAAAATGTTTTCAAATAAAAGTAAACTATGTATGTATAGAAAAAAAGAGATACTCGTTGATGTAATTTTTTTCCCTCTACTCGTAACTCGTATGCATAGATGATTACTTTAAAAATGAAAAGCGTTAAATATTTATTTCTTATTACAACGTGGCGAGATCTTGAATCGAATGTTTCATTGCTTATATTAATTGTTTGGAAATTCAGATCAGCATTAATTCTGATTTAAACTAATTACAAATTAATTGAGAAATACCCTCTGATAGAGCAATTAAAATACAGCAACAAGAAAGATGGCTATGTCACATCAAAATTTATTTATTATAAAAATAACACGTGGTTGAATATACAGTCCCCTGTAAAATGTCGTTGTTGATAAAATCAGCAGGTATTATATCTGGCATTACTGGCAAAAACCACTGCCGCACACCTTGTTATAGAATAGAAATGTCTTTGAATTTATCTGTTGTTATAGTAGTTTAGGCTATTTCTACATATCGTCAAATTGATTTGGTATAGTAGCATGTGGTGTTTTATGGGCCAGTTGTTGTTGTTGAGTAAGCTCGGACAACACGTGTTTCATTGGAGATAGATTGAGTAAACGAACAAAATAAGAAAGCGATTACGTCTGATGAGTTAAGAACTATTGAGCATTGTGTGCCAATTATCGTCACTCCTTAACCTGTTGAAATAGGGCTGATGGAAAGCTCTAAAGGTGTAGGAGGACAGAGGGCTCTAACACAACAAGGACGTAGAGTTGGTTGTTCAGTGTGCTGTAAATGCTTGCTAGATTGTTGTGGGAGTGTAATCCAATACCACTACTTCCTACGATATACAGTGTAGCGAGGCATGAAACAACAGTTCAACAGTTTCTTACCACTGTCCAGACTCCAGTATGACCGTCATGTAGTTACAGGCAGATGCAAAATCCATCAATAAATACATTGTCGTTCCATTCCATTAATCATATCCATTGCTTATTGCATCATTGATGGCAAAAATATTCATAGTTTTAAGTCAAAAGCAGTGTACGCCTTGTGTACTTTCCAGTCAGCAGTGAAACAAATTGAATGTATGGGCAAATACCTTAGGATTCATAACAGACTAAAACAATTGTGATATCTTTCGTGACATAGGTCGCGATGGCGTGGTTGGTTAGGGTGTCGTTCCCATTATCGGAAAGTAGTGAGTTTGAATCTCTGTGACCCATAGTGTTCACTAAAGGTGGTTGTAACACGTTAAAACTTGGCCTGGTTGCAATGCCTTCCAAGTGATATGATACATCTGTAGATGAAAGGCAAAGTATTGTGGATCTTCTACTTCGTTCATGCTTCAAAACGACGAAAACTTCTTTCCTCTGTTCCCTCTACCTAACTGATAGAGATCAACTCATGGCTGGGTACAGGGAAGCTTGCTGATGTTTTTGGTAGTACAATGAAGATATCAATTACTACTTAGATTTAGGATGATAAATTAGTTTCATTCTAAGAGAGAGAGAGAGAGAAATTCATCTATGTTTTTATTTTTGATATTTTCGAAGTTATCAAACTTTTTTCCATCCTAACACACATATTAATTTTAAACATTAATTTAAATAGGTAACCACAATTATTTTCATATTTTTGAACATTATCTAAATAAGCGGGATTTTTTTTTTTTTTTTTTGAAATTATATCAGTATTGTTCACACCAAATTTGCATTTCATCAGTTACTCCTTATTATTTCAATATATCTGAAACATCTATGCGTGTTCACAAAAAATAAACAAAATGTATTTCTTTGACTTTTTTAAAAACATAAAGGCCAAATATGAATAAAATTCACTTTAACAGGTTTAACAGTTAACGTGATCTTGGCTTCGTCTCGCAGTTTATCTATTTCTCTAAAAGATAACCCGCATTTTCTATAGTCTACTATTTTTCCTGGTTCAAACTCAGAATCTTACTCAAATGATACTCAATATCTTTTACGAGACATAAATATAAACAGCTTAAATAACAGCACGAAAAAAATAGATGTTGGACTTTAAATTGACAATTTATATAGCTCTTGCAGTAGGTGGTTGATACTACATTATCGTGAGATGTTTTGTATGCACTGCAGTGTTAATGATTTACATAACCATGCTGATGCCGACCAACTCATGACTTTAATTTCACATTATTTGTATGTTTCTTCGGGATATTGCATTTTAGGTGCCCAGCAATGAAAGAACGTATTACCTTAATTTTTTTTCCAAGCAACTGTCTTCAATGAAGTTTCGCACAAAAATTTGGCTGACAAACAAAAAGCCTGAAATAATATATTCGTTTAAATTATTCTTCAAAATTTGTTTGTTTCGATAATTATAATACTAGGACTTTCTCAATATCTGGGCTTAAATAGATTACATAATTATGTACAAATAAAATTTTTGCTGTCACACAAAATACAAAAACGAATTATTTGTGTGATATACCTAGAATTTAATTTTTATTCATGTTTTTATATATCAGTAACTAAATCCCTGTTAGATAATAATAATAAACTGATAATAGTTTGCTTTTTCTCAATAAATGAAATATTTTATCAAACTTTCCTTTCAATTTTCATGACAAAGTAAAGCTTTCATTTTTATAATAAAGTAGAAAAAATATGCATGGGTATTATCGACTCAAATATACTAAGAGCAAATATGATATGGTATCTAAAGACTTTCTATTCTTAGTGCCAAAAATAAGGCACTAAAAAGTTTTGATTTCTTTAAAAACAAATCAACTTTTGAATTTTTAAGAAATATAGAATGCTTTTCATTTGAAGATTAACTAATTTTTTGTTAAAATTTCATGCGCCTAAACATGAGTTTAAGCAGTAAGATACAGTGTATAATCGATTTTTATGATTTATACATTTTTCTCGTAATACTTTTATATTATAAGTGAAACATAATACAAAAGACACGCCATACTTAAAATATGTGACAAAAGTTTTTTTCTTTGTTTGACAAGAAAAGACACGAATGAAACAGTCTTAATCTTTTTATTCCCCATATATTTTAGTACAATTCTTTGTTTTGTACTTTTTTCAGGATTATTGCATCAAATATATTTTACTTTTTGGTCGTTTGTGGATCTACACTTATTTATATTTTTTTCTTCATTTTTCCCTATTCTTCTGTCAAAATCTTTTTGGAGACAAAGTTTCCACCTGATTCTCAAAGAAACATTCCCCTATTTTTTTTCCCTATCTTTCTCTATTTCTAGTTGCTTTCTTTAGCCGTAGGATCTGGTCTGTCAACTTTCCTTAACTATTTCTTTATCATCATATCTTTTCGGGGTGTTTTTTTTTTTCTTCTTATTTTGATCGGAGTATGAGGCCAATTATTATTATATATATTTTTTGCGTTGTTAGCAACCAATGTTAGTTGTTTGAGGGAGTGAAAACAAAAACAAGATAAAAAAAGGTATAGTAAATCCTTGGAATTTATGGTTCTTAGTTATATAGCGTCGTTTTGTCCACCAATAACCGATCAGAAGATTGGGAAAAGATCTGATTTGAAGTGGTGATTTATTGAACTTCATCCTTAGTTACTTTTATGAATAATAGTTACTGAAATGGTTGCAATGTCAATTGCAGATTTATTAACGCTTTTATTTAGCAAAGTATTTATAATTTCTAATCAAATCATAGCTACTTTTGTGAATAATAGTTACTGATATGGTTACAATAGCACTTACAGATTTATTAAAGCTTTTATTTAGCAAAGTATTTATAATTTCTAATCAAATCATAGCTACTTTTATGAATAATATTTACTGATACTATTACAATAATAGTAACATATTTATCATCTCATTTCTTTAACAATGTATTTATAATTTCTAATCAAACCAAAATTATGTTTGTGAATAATAATAACTGGTACGATTGTAATAATAATAATAAATTTAATAACGCTTTCATTTACTAAGTTATTTATAATACGTAATCAAACTATAGCTACTTTTATGAATAATATTTTCTGATACGGTTACAATAGCAGTTAAATATTTATTAACTCTTTTATTTAAAAAGTTTTTATAATTTCTAATAAACCTATGAATGGTATATGATGAATAATTTTTATGAACAATAATTACTCATATAGCTGCAACAACAATTATTGATTTATTAACGCATTTCTTTTACAAGTTATTTATAATTCTAATCAAACCAAAGTTACTTTTATGAATAATAGTTACTGTTACAGTTGATATAACAGTTATAGATTCATTAACGCATTCATTTTTATAATTTCTAATCAAACTATATTTTAAAAACTGCTAATAGCTATTGGAAAAATTTGATATTCCTCTGCCCTCAAATAAAATTGTATAAAAGATATCATCTTCATTTATTATACATCAAAGTAAAATCAGTTTTAATTATATTTAGAAAATAAATTATGGTTACAAGTTTTATGAAGTGAATCTAATTCAAAATTGCTGAAAGCTTATAATTTATTTGCCTTATATTCAAACTCCGAAAATGGTTATCGTCTCATTAAAATATAGATCTTCTGGAGAATAATCACTTCATTTATATATTAATCCCATATTTATTAGCACATTTAAATTTATAAGCCCTTTTAATAGGTGAATTATAAATTATAAATCTCTTATATCCCCGCTACATTTGTTACAGAGTGAGGAACTGTAAATTTTCCCCATTTTAAGAAAAGCTTTACTGCTTGTTAATTTGACACTGTGAACTATAAAGAAAAAATCATAATGTTGCATTTCAATGCTCCTTAAATATCATCCTCAATGTAAACTTTCTACATTTTCATGGAATAATTAAAAAATTCAATAAATGATACTTTAGAATAAATTTTGTTTCAGTTATTTACAAAATTTCATTTTAAAACCTATTATAAACATAAAAATTATATTAATAAAATTCTGTAGAATATACAAAGATTTTATATTCCGAAGAGTTCTCTTAAATTTATTTTTGTAAGCCATAATTAAATAAGGATATTGATGTGTTGTGATACAAAATAATAATAAAATGAGGAATGTCTATTTTAAAAGTAGTCAAACTTAACAGTTGGATTAGAAAATTAGGAAAAATTTTAAAATTAATCCAGGTTTAAGAGATATTTTGTGATGTGTACAACTTTATAAAAAAAAAAAACATGCATATTATCTGAATATACTTAGCCTATCATCGTAGCAGCAATTCTTTCTGTTAAAATTGAAACTAAACTCGTTGAATGCGATATGGTAATATTAGTCTAGCTAAGTGGTGCAAAAAATATATCTCAGATCTTATGAATAATGTATGTATGTATACAAACATATCCCCATTGAATAAATATTTTCATAAATCAATAAAAATATAACCTTATTGGTTATCATAGTATGTGTCAAGCATTTTAAGAATGTGTGTTAAACGTAAAATCACCAAAAATTAAAAATCCCCCTATTTTACGCATGGCAGATTTATAGTATGTAAATACTATTATAAATTGTTTCCCTATTTAACTTTGGCATGGTTAAAGCAGGATTTTATTGTTAAATAAATTAAATTTTAATGTTAAGCTTTTGATTAATATATGTATATGAATAATATTAAAGAAAATATATATTTAATCTGAATAAATGGATGAAAATACTATTTAAAGTATTTATTATATTGAATTCGATATATGTGATAGTAAAATTTTCTTCTCTAGAACTCCTTAACAACATTCCTTAACAACAGATATGAAAATGTTAATTTATGCACCCAGACTTACAAAAAGGTATATCATAAAATTAAAACAGAAATGTTTCTATTTTCACGGAACTTATCCTATCAGCATGTGCTTGCAAAAACTACTTCTTAACAACGAAATAAAAATTTACGCTCCAGTGTCTAAACTAATCATAAAAGTTTCATAAATTCTATTCGCAATATCGTCGTTGGATTTTGCCAAGGATATTCTTGCTCACGTCCTACCAGATGCGATCACCGAAATCTTAGAAACTGCTATAGTTCAACAGAAACCAGTTATAGCTTGAGAGAAGTTTTCTATGTATCTTCAAGTGTTTGTTTCGCAATATGGATTTCGTGTGCCAACTCAGCAATCATACATTTTTAATCCGCTGGGATGAGGGTGGACTCTCCGAGAAATTACTTTAATCCCCTCCTTCCCTCCCCATTTTTAGAGGGCGTCACGTACCCAGAAAGAATACTCCTCACGAAAGTTGCGAAAATTAAGGCCCAAGCTAAAGTGACTCAATTAGGCCTGGTCAAAGCAGCGTTGTTCTTCGGGCAAACGCGCGAACCAGAAGTCTCTCTTTATAGCGCTGAGAACCCTGACGATTAATCTTTGTTAGGAGAGACAGAAGTGCTTGACCCTAGTCCACCAGTACGCCCCTGAGTACTACACACCAGGAGCATTTCGAAACTAATGGTATTTGTTCCCGGCGTGCTCTGTCTTTTTTCCACCCCAAAGTTTTTGTTCTTTCCTCTTCTTTTCTTTTATCGTAAGCTCTGGCGCTGATGTATGAGTAATGAGGTGACTATGGAGTTTGGCAAGAGGCGGTTGGGGGACATCTTCTGCAAGTAATGATATTTCAGCGTTTGCTGCTGTCACTCTGAGTTTGAAGTTGTCAGACGGGTGCAATCCAAAGCAGAAAGGAAATCTGATTGAGACGTTGGGGCATACATAATCAGGAGAAAAAATGAGCAACGTTATATTTTTTTTAACAGTTTTAGAGTTACACTTGATTAATTTAAACTGTTAGAGCAATAAAAATTTAACAAGTGAAACAATTTGAGATTTTATAAGTTTAATTTATCTTTAAACAATTCAATTATTGTGTTTTCTCCAGATGATTACGCTTGTTTATAGATATATGAAAATTATCATTTATATTAATTTTCACAAACTTATGTTGATTATTACATAATCATTCTCACAAGGACTATTAATCATTTTTGTGTAGTAAAAAATAATAATTACTAATCGACTTAGATGTATTTTTGTTGCTAATTCCACAAATATTTGCCAAAATAAGACATTAATGTTTGTTGCGTTTTCCAATCTGTTTTAAATGGTACATTAAATTAGCCTTCCTGTGAAATAATGAAGCAACAAAAGCAATCACTTAAAATTCTATTATTTTCATTACACTGCTGTATTTTAACGTTCTTTTGCTGCAAATTTCTACTTTATATCTTCTTAGATAATGAAATTATTAAAATATTTAAATAATTTCTTTTTACACTATAATTTTCTCATATGTTCTTAATTATGTGTTAGGGCATAAGACTGTAAAAAAAGTAATTTTTTATTCGCATTTATTTTTTATCCTTTCAAAATGTATTTACTATTTTTTTCCTCATCTTTTAAATAGGAAATACTGTATATTCTGTTAATATTAAAGATGCAGAGGATGAATAGATTATCTATGGTCATTATTTTTGCATATACAAATGTTTTAAAATAAATAATACTGCAAAAGTTAATTTTTCAATATTTATTCTTAAATAGAAATATAATCATTTATATGTAACAGAATATCATGATACAGATATACTTTTATATATAATACAATAAAAAGAAATTTTTTAAATAAATCTCAGTACTTTAATCGCTTTCTTATTCTCTCTTTCTAAAATATTAAAATTAATTTAAAATTACCAATGAAAATGCTTAGCATGAGTTATTTATATAACATTTTTAAATCAAAACCCAAAACTTATAAAGCTTTTAAACTTATTTTTATGCTTTTTATTCTATTTAATAATCTGCTAATGCTGTTATATCGAATACCTTGTTATATCTTGTATATCTAATTGTTATATCTTCGTAAAGAATATACGAAAATACATATTTCATGTTAAATAACTTGAAAAAAAACACGAGTTTTATCAAAAGTACTTATTAAAACCAATCGTTAGTTTTCAATTTACTATATCGTTTGCTAACCACGTGACCTACACTAATCACTTTTTTATTTAATATCAGAAACATCATTTAATTTATTTTATGTTTTTAATTCTATTTATTAAACTTTTATTATTATTTATATAAAAAATTTCTGAAAATACATATTTCATGTTAAATAACTTGAAAAAAATCACTAGTTTTATCAAAAGTACTTATTAAAACCAATCGTTAGTTTTCAATTTACTATATCGTTTGCTAACCACGTGACCTACACTAATCACTTTTTTTATTTAATATCAGAAACATCATTTAATTTATTTTATGTTTTTAATTCTATTTAATAAACTTTTATTATTATTTATATAAGTAATTTCTGAAAATACATATTTCATGTTAAATAGCTTGAGAAAAAACACTAGTTTTATCAAAAGTACTTATTAAAACCAATCGTTGGTAATATTTTCAATTTACTGTATCGTTTGCTAACCACGTGACCTACACTAATCACATTTTTTGTTCAATATCAGAAACATTATTTAATTTATTTTATGTTTTTAATTCTATTTAATAAATTTTTATTACTATTTATATAAGTAATTTTAAAAAAATACAGATTTCATGCTAAATAGCTTAAAAAAAGTACTAGTATGATCAAAAGTTCTTATTAAAACCAATCGTTGGTGACATTTTCAATTTACCGTATTGTTTGCTAACCACGTGACCTACACAAATCACATTTCCTGTTTAACATCAGAAATAGAGAGAATTTGAGCCACTTTGCTTTCATGTGTGTTAGTAGTGAGGTTGAATGTACCGTAAAGATCAGTGCGAGACATTTTATTACATTTCACACATAACGTCTGTTCGACTGTCTATGTGGACAGATAGACAGTCACATAGACCTTTTCGCCTCATTTCACCCCTCCTCCCCCGACATCAACTTTCCTTTTTCGACTTTTTTTTTTTTTTTTTTTCCTTCAAGAGAGAGTGGAGATGGGTCTGTATTCGAAGCTTTTGAAAACCAATGATCCAAAGGACACATTCGAAATAGAACTTCACACTACACTACTCTCAAAACCGGGAACTGGGAAAAAAATAGAAAAGGGGAGAACAAATGGTCACTTCTTTGGAAAAAAAAAGAGAGCTTTCTATATGGCTTCTGTGTTTGATTCGTGATTCTCTTTTCAATAAGTTTTTTTCTTTCCCTTTTTTTCGGCTGAAATTTTTTTTCTTTCGAAAGCAGTAAACTGTGTTATTTCAGTTGGATGGTTTTGTTCCATTGATAAACGCTTTTCAACGCAACTTTAAGGGCTGTACAAGTTGAATCAATGAAATTGTTTCAGGTTTGTGATATTTCCTATTTAGCTTCCCAATATTTTTATTATTTTTTAGGTTGGATAAGTAACATTAACACAAGTTTGAGACAAAAAGTAATTTGGATTGCCTAATTAATTGGCAGTAAAATGATTACTTAAAATATTAAAATAGAGTAGTGTTGATAAGCATTTAGAAAAACTGAATTATATTGGTACATAATCGGTAAGTGCTCTAGTTTACAATTCAAAATAACATAAGTTTGATTCCTACATCAATTTGATGTTAGTAATTATCTGGGATTCAATTTAAAACTTAACAGATTAAATCAATTTTAATGTAAAAAAAAATTGTCATAAAGATACAAACTAGGTAAAAAATATCTAATTTGGTTTAATTGCTGATTTTTGTATATATATTTAATTAAATGTCTACAGTTTAATGTGCCACATTACAAGTACACCATAATCAAGTGGGAATGAAATTCAGAAACTGTTGAGCTGAACACAAGAACATTGACCATTCGTCTACCAGCTAGGTGAATACCGTTCTTTCAATGCATTCTTTAATGCATGTAATATTTAAAAAAAAAAAAAAGAAATACGTAATATTTTTTTAAAAATATATAAGAGTGTAGAGTTTACTTTAGAGATACATTTATAATGACTATTATTAAGAAATATATATATATATTGGAAAAATGGAAAATATAAAACAGAAATTTAAAGTACCTTTGAAGTTGCTAACAATCCTTTCACACGATATAATTTAAAAATCTCTCTCTCTCTCTCTCTCTCATTTTTTTAAATATATTTATTTTCCTAAAGAGTACTGATCTTAAATGTTACTTTAATTTTTCATTATAAATTTAAAATTAACTATATATTTTTTTAAATTTTTTAAGCTTCGTAAATCAAAAAGTTAATAAGGCCTATTTAAAAATTATAATTATTTTTTTGTTTAAAATATTCGGAAAAATTTATCGTCAACTAAACTGCATTATATAAACTATTTAATATTTAAGAAATAAATCATCGTAATTTTTCATAAATATTAAGTTATTCTAAAAAACTTGTCAAATAATAGAATTTATTGTAAACTAACTAGTAAAAACGTGCTTAACATTAGAAAGGTAAATTACATAAATATAAACTGCAAAGTCTTTCAAAAGATAAAAATATTTATTACTTAGTTTATAACGAGGTTTAAAATTATGAATTACAGAATTTTATCAAAATCTATTAATAATAACAATCAGTATATATATATATATATATATATATATATATATATATATATATATATATATATATATATATATATATATATATATATATATATATATATATATATATATATATATATATATATATATGTATGTATGTATGTATGTATATATATATATGTACTGATTGTTATTATTTCATTGGAGATTTTGTAAAGAATAATATATATTTACAATGATATAGATGTTGTGTGAGGGCGGAAAATAATAGTATGCTTTGATAAATTTCCTGATGTTGGGGTGATGAGGGTACCCCTTAAGTGGACATTCTAATTCATTCCATATAGCTTTTAAGTTCAGGAAGTAATCTTGCCAATATAAGGGCAGAATCCTAATTTCACTAAAACAAGCTATGGTGAAACTCGCAAAAAGACGGTTGACATAATCTTCTGAGAAATAGCAGATTCTTTCCATAAGACTGCTACCATATAAGAGATATATGGCAATTCAAAAGGTTTTGCTTAGGTTTCAGTATTCACCTTGCCAGCAAAGGCATCCAGTGAATCAAGACTATGCCAGAAAAATATTCCCAAAAGATAACATTGCTTCTGCTGAACTTTAGCGAATCAGTATCCAACTAGAAGCATAGTCCAAGAATATGCCGAAGTTGGATCAGAGCTACTAGAGGTAGTATCAAATTAACATAGAGAAGGAACAGTCTGCAAATTGAGTGGTAAATCATTATGAAGCACGGATTATTTTTAATAAACATTTTATATATAACCAATAACTGAAACCATACATCCTTCCATGGATGTAATCCTCTTATTACACCTAAATCTTTTATCTAATTTTGTATTTAATAGACATTATAAAGAAGATGTTGATTAAGAGAATTCCAGGACACTTGATTTTTAGGACAACAATTGACTTCATTGTATCAGGAAAATATGAGAATATTCATAAACTTAGTATTCTATTATACAGATTGTGTATTTAACAAAGAACTTATCATTTTTTTAAATTTAATTTTATATAAATATGTATATATAATTTAGTATCCAACAAAATCTTCAGTTAAGCACAACTTGTTAGTTTCAAAAAGTAGATAAAAAATTCAACTGATTGTAGTTACTTTAAGAATTTTTCAATCAAAGATTAATTGGAAAACTCCTAGTTTCTGGTTAACGGGTTCTAGTTAATAAGAGCACATTCCCCCTACACGAAGTTGCTTTTACATTAAGTGCTTAATATAAAATAAATATATATTATAGTGATAAAACATATTAAAAAAAGACATAAAACAAAATTCGATGTGAAATTCGTGCAGCATGAAATAGACGATACTAATTTAAGAAAGAATTACAATTATTCAATAGAATAAAATTCCTGAAAACTAGCATATAAGCAAAATAATTGAGAATGAAGTTATTAAAAAAAAAAAAACATACTTAAAAATAATATTTAAAAAGAGAAAATTATTAAATCTTCTTTTAAGGATGCAAGCATATAAGTATCTTTTCAAAAAATGCTTAAAAGGAATTACACGTTCCTTATTTCAAAGTGGGTTTAAGGAAAAGAAAAAAGAGGACTAAGCTCTTGAAGTGATTATATATTTTCATGATGTTTGAAAAAAATACATAAATATAATGAGTTGATCATATCAGAATCTTTAATTATAATAAATAATTGCTTATCATCATTGAATTTTCGATAATTAAATACATGGCAATTATTAAAAATGGTTTCCTTATAAATTCTTAATTCATTGCAATTAGAAAAGAAAATTACCGAATATTTTTTAAATAAAATCTAATTTTTCTTTCCTACCACAAAACAAGTATTTAATTTCAATAAAATAAATGCATGTTGTAAATAATTACTTTAAAATTTTCACTCTATAACAAGATATTCCAGAGTTATTTAAAGTATTTTACTTTTAAAAACATCTCATTTGCTTGGTATAAAATGCAGATACAAATTAAGTTAGTCTTACAATTTCTGTACATCAATTCTTACTGGCCGTTTCCAAAGAAAACTTCTTTTAACTGAAACATATTTCTTTAACTTTAACTTAAAAAAAAAAAAAAAAAAAAAAAAAAAACAGAATTTTACAAATAGGGATATTTGTTAAAAGCCGCCAAAGAGACGACAGACAAAATCAGATCAACAAAGGATAAATTTCTAAAAAAATACTTGGACGATTCAAGTATTTTGGTCTCCGAAAATTGAATCCCGTAATCCTTGAGATTTCACTCTCAGTATTTTTTCTTGGCACTTTTTCGGTTAAACCTTTGTAGGGCCAACACATCCGTTACACTAAACATCAACAACAGCTGTTGGATAAGGACAAAAAAAATATATTGTGGGACTGTAGACGCTTCCAAAAAACTAAAGATGAAGACTTTAGACACATTAAGACGATAATGTTGAGGGGGTGGAGACAGACAGCTGGTGTAGGTGGCAGACGAGAGACAAGCTCTAGTAGGGGGTGAGTAAATTATCTGTACAGATGGACGGAAGTTACCTTACAAGTGCTTCGTGTTGAAGTGAGGCAATCTGGAGAACTTGTGTGATGAAACATAGTTTTTAATGATTTGTTACCATTTCTATGGTTGTCTTAACGTCAAACATCTGACAAATACAGTTTGGGAAGTTTTTTACATGCTAATTCAAATAAGGAAATTGAGTCGTCAGAAATTTACCAATTGCCTAATAACATTGTAAATCTATCAAAATACATTTCAAATCAATTTAGTGGCATATCTATTACAAAAAATCATTTTCATATTTTAATCTATTAGAGAAAATTTTCTATTTTTTGGATATTTTTTTCAGCATAATTTCTAGCGTCCCGATCAGATGTTGATTACGTCATTTGAGGCTGACGGTTGCTTATAATGGCTTCAGCTGGCAGAAAAAAGTAGCATAACTAATTCAATAAAATGTTTTATTATTAATAGTGTTTCATTATATATTTACAAATCCATTAATTTCATTTACTGTTAGTACTCTATTTTAATGCAGAATCATGTTTTTATATGGAAACATGGAAAATTAAATAAATTACATAATTATCATTTTGTATTAAAATAATGTCTTCGGAATTCTCATTAATAAATTTAAGAGCTCAACTAAGCAATTCTTATGTATTCATTACATTTTTTTTCGAAAATAACAATATTTTAATTAATGTGTTGATCAAATTGCCTTACACTGAATTTATATTCAAATTGTATTATTTACTTGCACAAAATAAAATAAAGATTTATTAAATTTGAGAGGAAAAGTTTTACATTTTAATGAAATCAATTTTCTATGCATTTTTCTAAAATTGTAAATAAAAATGCTAATAAAAATATATTTGTAATTAAGTAGACAGAATAAGTTCCTAGCTTTAAACGTTTACATACGTATGTCCCTATATTGTATTTCACATAATTTAAAAAGAATGCATAAACTCAAACGTATAACAAAAAAGTATAAATTGCTAATTATCAATAACATGATTTTTTTATGTTAGAAACAATAATGGCATATTTAAAAAACTAGTTTTACTCTATCATTAATCAAAAGTAATTAATCTTATTTGTATTTCTTATTATTCTATTTATATTTTATTGATATTTCTTCGAAATTTGGCAGATTAACTGTTATGAAGATACAGGTGATGATTGTCCCAAAATTTATGGGAAATAATGAAAATTTTCCTGCTGAATTCGCAGTTGAATGGTTAGCTCTCTTGTCATTCGTTTAATTGCTCAAAATTTCAATTCTTACCTCGTAAGTGGCTGTTTGTAAGGGTTCAGCATCCAATTACCGTTTTTATAATTAAATTCACCACTTCATTATTGTTTAGGTTAATACATTTTATTTAAATTGATCTCAATGACCAAGTGGATATTTTATTTCTTATGACATGTTTTTAACATATTTTGAATTACCTGTGTGTATGAAAAATGTTTTCTTAAATAACAATTAAAATTAATTTTTCATTAAAATTTAATTATGTTAAGCATATTTACAGTTATAAAATTAAATTTACATGAATAACGTATCCAAGTGACATATCCTCTTTTCTTAGTAAAATGATCATAGTTTTAAACTTAGTAACTATAATATAATTTTATAGTTAATAAATGTTAGGTTTCGCATTTTGCATGAGTATCTGTCAGGGTGGGTGCTTCAAGGTTTTCAGGCTTTCCATCCAGGTGGCGCTTAGATAGGATTAACTATTATTCAAAAGTTATCCTGAAAGGTAAATACATAGTGGATGTTCAAACAAATTTTACATCCATCAAGTATGAAGCTGCCCCATATGTTGTCGAAATAGTGTTCATAGACTTGGAAAATTAGCTGTAAAAATTTCAATAATTTAATGCTAATTTATATTATAAATAAGTTTTTATGGGGTGTAAAATGAATGAAGTATTTATCTCCATTATTTTTTTCAAATATTCCAAATGGAAATCCCATTTTGATATGATTCCATCAAACTACTCACTTCTGATTCTCTCTAGATTTCTCACATCGTTATACAGATTCAGAATTCCCTAATCGTTTATTATAAATTGCCGCTTCCCCCCGCCCCAGACATCTATAACTATAGCTCAGCGCTTCGTGACAGCATATTGAAGAGCAATCTTAGAGGTTAAATGAAGGTCAAATCAATAATTGCAATGAGCATGGACTTCGTTAATGAGCTTCTGTATAGTTTCCAGTCGTGCGATTGATGTATTCGTAATCGTCGACGTGTACAGGCGAAAATGTAAACGCTGACTGGTCTCTGGCCAATTTAAGTATACCGAGGTGTTTCTCCCACGCGTTGCTACAGCTTATATAAAGTCCGGAGCGATTGCAGTATATTGCTGCAGTGGCTATGGACACCTCACGGTTAGAATGCATGTGATTTTAATTAATAATCATTTGCGCCTCTAGTAATTAACAATTCTCCCTCATAAATGATATCTTCACAATTTTCCAAATACGTTATTCTATACAACTGCGTGTATATTTTAGACACACATATATATAAATAGATAGATAGGTAGACAGATAAATAGATAATTCATCTTAAAAGGAGCAGATTTCTACTCTATGAGGAATTATGCTTTAAAAAGTAAAGGTCTTCTAAAGCATTTAACTGAACTCTTAAAAAAGATCTAAGCAAATCATGTTAAATCACGCATAATATATACATATTAGTGAAAATAGTCTATTGTATATATATATATATATATATATATGTATATATATATATATATATATATATATATATATATATATATATGTATATATATATATATGTATATATATATATATATGTATATATATATATATATATATATATATATATATATATATATATATATATATATATATTTCTATATATATTTATCTATATATATATATATATATATATATATATATCTATATATATTTTTATATATATATATATATATATATATATATATATATATAAAATACACTATATTCACTAATTTTTTTTGATTTGTATCTCATGGTGGATCTTACTGCGCTGTTTTTGTGCGCTAACAATTGATTATAGATAAATTTTTTATATTTCTATTACATTTAAGTCTATACATCTTGCCTTTATTATTTTTTTTTATTTTTAATTATATAAAATCTTTTTTTTTAATTTTAGTTTTCAGAGAAATGTAAATGTTTTTTCCAGCTTCAGAAATAACGTAATTTTTAGTGAACTTTCAGAAAAATAACTAAATTTAATCACATTGAATAAGTTATATTAAGAAATTTGTGACCTATATTGCAAAAACGAATAACATTGTTCATCAGTAATAGTTTAAGCTGTTCAATCCAATGCTGTCGAGTGTTCCATCCAGTGCTGTCGAGTGTTCCATCCAGTGCTGTCTATTGTTCAATTCAGTGCTGTCTAGTGTTCTATCCAATGCTGTCTGATTGCATAGGATTACATATTTATTCATTTTACAAGAATGTAGATGGAATTGCGAATCATGATATATTTATTTTCAAGCACTTCGGGCGAGATTTGTTTTTATTCTTTTATATTCACGTAGCGGCTATTTTAGAAGAGGATTCGAAAGCAAACTGTTCGTTGCATAACGGAAAAATAAAATGAAAAACTCATGAACTTGTTTACTCTACACACAATTTGGAGTTGGAAAAATAAGCTTCCTCATTTGCATTAATCCTTATGTTCATATTCCCATTTTGCCTCGATTTTTAAGAAGTTTTATTTCAGAAATAAAATGTTCGCTTATTAAATAAAATCAATTACTTTAATGGCATCGGAAGCATAGGACTTAATATGGAAAAGCACAATAAAGATAATGAAATTTTTATTTTGAATACACAGAATGCTTTAGATTGAAAATTTTATATTTCTTTTTACGGATTAATTCGTTAAAAGCGGAATGCAGAAAATTAAAACTTAAAGATATTAGAAATTTCCACATCGGACTATATTGCCTCCATAATTTAATAAGTTAGCTTATAAATTAGATAGTTAGAAAAAAGTAATTATCAATCTTTTTAGAACAATGGTTATTAATTTTGAATTTAATAAAAATGCTTATAATAAATCCATTTAAAGAATCTTCTTTTAATTTCTTTGTTTATATTTAAATTGCATTTTTTCTTTTCTACTTCTTTAGTTTTGGGTCTGTTGAGTTCCACCCTAAGAATTATGCATCTGTACAGTAAACGCGACTGTGTTCAGGATATTTGTACAACAAATGAGAAATGATGAAATATAAATATTTATAAATGTTAATATACGATTTGAAAAGTGATAATTCTTATTTATCACTTTTCAAATCGTAGAACTTATTATTGTTTTTATATTTTTATTCATCTTTTTTCGGAATATTTTTAACAGATATCAAACGTATTTGATATATGTTAAAAATTAATGAATACCTCAAAAAGAAAAATTAGTTTATCTTAAAAACTATGTTATATTTTTATATTGAATAAGAATGAAAGAACGCAAATTCTGGTAAAAATGTAATCACGCATTTAAATAAGAAATTTTTAAAAATGATTTCTCTGAAGACCAAATATTCCATCATCAGTTTTTTCACTTAAAGTCTGCTTCCAGAGATGTCAAAATAGGCTGACTTGATAGCTGAGATATGGAGAACTAATTTTATAAAATTATAATTTTTAAATCTGTAATAATGAAAAACGAATAAATTTTAACATAGTAAACGATGAATAAACTTGTCTCTAAGATTGAACTTCTATCCCGTTAAATGGTGAATAACATATTTATCTCATGAGTTCATATTTTCTGTGTGTGTATTACGTATAAACAATCATAATAAATAGATCTAAGCTTAAATGTCTAGTCAAAAATTTATAAACATAGATTTCTTTATCAAAAGCGACAAAATTCCTTCAAAAAAGTAAGCAATGAAATTTCACGGGTATAAATAACAACTTTTAAACATGCGAAACAGTAAAACGATAGACATAAGTTAGCATATTAAAGAAGTATGAAACTTGTTTCACATCTGTTAAGAATTAATTATAAAATATTGTCTAATATTAAACCCGATAAACTGAATCAGAGTGAAAAGGTACGAATGGAAAGTGTGTGAGGATTAAATGTCATAACACCACTTTAGTTTGATTTACAAAATGTATTTTTCAGACAAGTCAACAATTTTTAATCTGACCATCGAGTCAATATTTAAAAGAACAGAGGGTATTAACACATTTTTAGAACCATTTCGCGACCGTTTAATTAATATTTAAAATGTAAAGATTATTTTTTAAATGTTCGATCTGATAGCCTTTTTTCTAGACTATAAGTCTCCATCGTGATTTCCATGATAGAAAATCTTTTCGCAATATTTCCAGGGGTACTGCCTTCCATTCCTCTTCCAGTACTTTCCAGAATCCATCTATCGTGGTGAATTCTGTCTGTTAAAAAAGGCTCTTTCTATGCGTTTAGAAAGAGCCTTTTTTAACAGACAAAAGGCACAATAGTCCATAGGTTAAACGTCAGACTTCGCAGGGATATGTTGAAAATGCATACATGCAATACTTGTATTAGTAATTGTTTCATCAAATTAGTAAATGTTGTCATCATTGTTTCAACGAATGCAGTGGTAGTTTTTGAAGTATGACTTATAGCTTTGTCTTGATGAAGTTTCTCACTTTGAATGTCATTCGGGTAAAAAAGTGGAATTTCTTTTGTAAATATTGGGCGTAAAACCTTCTCCTGATAGTACCATGATTTGATTTTAACATTTCTTTCCACTCTTCTTATTTTTAATTTCCCATTGTAAGAGAAACCTACGACAATCGTAAACCCCTTACTGAAACTTTCTTTAATTTGACGGAAACGAGTTTGTACATTTTTTGTTCCTCATTTTCTATAGTAAAAAGACCTTTTTTTGTTACAGTCATTTAGGTAAGCACATGCTTAATCAAGGGTCACAATGTTTTTCCATTTATCTCCTAAGTGGTTTTCATACAGAATTCTACAAAATGTTTTGCCATATGTCTCGGCTAATGCTGGTGAACATTATGTTTTTTAGCATTTAAGTTGTAAATTCTGTTTATTATTTTATTTATTGTTGCTACAGATGTATTTGAAAACTTTGATTTCTGTGTTGGCGGATTTTCTCTTGTTACCAGCGATTTCACTTTAGAAACATTTGAAGCAGTTGAAACAGTACGTACCTTTTACGGATATTCGTTTGTAGTTTTCTTTCTATGTAGAAATAAGGATTGACAGTTTTTACCTATCCGATTAATAATATTTTTATACGTTTTTATTATATGCTTATTTTGCACGTTTTTGAATTCTGGAATAAGAACGTTTATCTTCGGAAAGTGCAAAAACATATCCTTCAGCTCATAGATTGTTTATATGTGACATTTTGAAAGAAGAATAAATTTAAAAGTAGCAGACGATATTTCTCATTTCAAATAATAAGCTGTTGCCAAAAAATTTTATTTTAAAACATTTACTTTTTTTTTTTTAACTCGTTATCGAAATCATTCTAAAAATGTGTTAATACCATCTGAATTGATTCCTTTATGGAACGCGGGTGTTTATAATGGCTCAGAATATTCTGTAAAAGGTATGTTCAAAACGCATTCGCTACATTGTGCATGGATGCCTAGTAAAGCGACATAAAAAAGCAAACTACAAAATCTTTCAGATTTAAGAATATTAGTTCAGGGGGAAGAGAATTCGTTTTGTATAAGAAAGGCCAGGGGTTCAAGCTCTAAAATCCTACTTTTTGGAATAACTCTTATCCATTATATATCAGCGTTTTTCACTGTGGAATGTTTTAGGTTTGATTTGATCCATGTTCGAAGGACAGAGAATGAAGGACAGTTTTCTTTCTGTTTCAATATCAGTAGGAGTGGATGCTCGGAAGTCTTCCGTAGTCTTTCGCTTTATTCATAGAAACGCAACCTATTATTGTGGAAAAATCCTCCAGGAAGACAATGCACCACAAATGCTCAAATCTTACCAGAGTGTTTAGCTATAAAGATTTTGTACATGGTACAAAATTTTTAAGTTTAACGCTTATTTAAAATTTAATGAAATGAGTTTTTGCATTTTATAAAGTGCTTTAGTATTAACAAACAAAACAATTAACTCAAAATAAATATCCACACTTTAGACTTGTATTCCTCTTAAATTTTTCAATTTTTTTAACAGTTTTTGTTAGCACTGAATAAATCCATTCGATTTAGACATTAACTATTTATCGTCTTAATTATAAAACTACGTTTGTTTTAATGCACCATTGAAAAATGTAAAAAAAAAATCGTTTTCTATTGGAAAAACTAATTTATAAAAGAAAATAAATTAAATTACAAAAAATTCTTGTATTTTTATGGGATAAACTACTTATTACTGTTTGGCAATGACACATGAAACTCTCTCTAAAGATGGAAAATTTGTAATCTTATTTTAAAGCAGGCACCTTAAGACTTTCGTCGACAAATAGGATTTCGTAAAGTATAAAAGATTTAATCTATTTTTCAGTACTTGACAATTATTGATAAGCTTATCTTTCCAAATATTACCCAAAAGAATATGAATGGTTCCCATTTTTCTAAAAGGTTATATATTTTTATATTTTATCAAATAAATCAACTTAATTTCTTATATATATATTCTTGTAATTATTTTACTGATTTTTTATAATTCTAAATAATCATCATTAAATATATTTACTGGAAATAATTTCCAGGACATTTTTATTAGTCTAAAATTAATTAAATAATCTGTACGCATAAGTAACACTCATTTAAAAACTTTTATTATAGAATTCTCTTAATATAAATCTCTTCTTTTAAAATAACATAAATTCTGTTTTTTTTTTTTTTTTTTTTTTTTTTTCCCCTTTTAGTGTTTGTTTAAAGTATTTATAAAATAATAAATGTAGGAAAAATGCATAAAGTAGCGTTTTCTATTGGGAAAAATAAATTAATTAATTAAACTACTAAGAAGTCTAAAAAGTATAAGCGTTTTAAATATTCAGTTTAAAATACTTTTCACAAAAAACAAATTTATCTTGAGCTAGATTTGTCCGTAATTGTAAATTAAAATTACCGTGTAACATTCCAATTAGTAATAATATATGTTTACTAAAAATAATTCGTAATTTAAAAACAACATAATGTATTAGTGTGATTATACTTGCTTTTATATTAACAAGATATAAATCAAATATATTTCATAATTTAAATTTAAATAAAGAGAATATGTAGCTATTAAAATTTAGATGAGAATTATAATACATGATCTTTTTTTAATTTCGTTTTATGTATTTCTTAAGGAATATCTTAAAGGTTTTCATTTTATATATTTTAATATTTCAGTAATATATTCAGTAGAACTGGATTGTGTTGAAAATATTTTAAATTTTGAACTATCAAATCATAATACCATTTAATTACTTTTTAAAATACGAGGTAATTAATTATAGCTAAGCAGTATAAGATTTGAATTGTGACATATATATTGATTTTAAGGATTTGTAGTTAACGAAATAATGAAAATTAAAATATGACATATTAAAAGAATTTAGGTCCATTGCTTCTTAACTTATAAAATATAAAAGTAAAAATAACACTAGAAAGTCCGAAAATCAAAACCACACGAGTTAAATTAAAATGATTTAAATTTTCGTTTCAAAGATATGAATTTTTATAATGACACGATTTTTTAATCCACATATCCCATGATTTTCGTAAAACGAAAATTTTAGGACTCGGTATTTCTTAAATCAAAATATAAAAGTAAAATTATATGTGAATCTCAAAATTAGCTTATGTTACAAAACAAAAAATTATTCAATTTCCTAAATTTTTAATTATTAGTTAAATATGAATGAAACTTAATTAAACTCACTCAGAAACAGTTATATTCATTAGATTTTGTTAACGAAAGCATCTTTATTTTCTAATGGGATTGCATAATCGTGTGTAAAAAAAACTCATTGAATTAACTTTTCTAGATACCGTTTATAAATTCGATATTTATAAATACAAACATTTGGTGATACGTCAATTCTCGAGTCTTACTTTCCATTAAAGTTTACTCTGGAAGTGTCTGACTTGACTAATAATTTTAGTTAATTCATTTTCTTCATGTGTCCACAAAATGATTACAGTTTTTTAAATAAAAATATTTATTGTAAAACATACAAATTGTCTCTTTTCATGAAGGTATACTTCATTTTGAAAATTATTTTTGAAATAATGTTCGATATCTAAGATACCGAAATACTTACATGAGTTTGCATCATGGCCACCATCATTATTATTATAATTTTACTCATTATTAAACTTATTTTAGTTGTTTATTTGAACTATAACATGGCTTTTAAAATACAAAAATTATTAGGAAAAATTTAATATCACAATTTAATTCAAAGCTATGTAAAGAAATACATAATAATTATAAAATTAGTGTAATTATATATTTAATTTACATTATAGTTATTTTGTTTAATTTTTATTTTCAGCATTTCAGTTATACAACACAAATGATAAATATCATCCAGTAAGTTCAAATAAATAGAATAATTGTCTTTTAAATTATTTTTTCATACCTCGTTTTTATAGTACTACATCGCATGTTTCATATTTTGGTCTTTAACATTTTTTATTTTAATTGCAATATATCATACATTAATATAAAATTCATGAAGACGAATAAAAATTTTCTGTAACTTTTATACATTATGTTCCGCTTTCAATGAAACGTATGAATCAAAATTGATAAATTTTATTTTTCATTGGTTTAGTATCAATTAATTACGATAAATTTAACTTCATTTAATTGTGATAAACAACAGTAGTTTCCAGAAATTTGAATTTCAATATTTCTTAGAAGATTTAAAGGAAAAATCAAATAATATTGTTTTAAAAAGGTGAAGTGGCCTTCTTATGAGATTTGATTTCACACGAGTCTCCACAACACGAAGAAAAACGAACAGATTTTCAGCTGCTCTCATCTAAGTTGATGGACACACTAAGAAAATAAAAGACCATAAAATTAATCAGACTTTTTACGAAATTTGAAATAGTAGTAAACTTTCTCTTTTGAGAAGATTTTTTTGAAAATTATTTCGAAATATTTTTATAATCCCTGAAACATAAACAAAATTCATACACACCCAGCCTGGAAAGATTAAATAAAAGTATTTTGAAATTCCTCTTTGCATTCCAAAATGTAATTGGTACAATGGACATACCTAAATATGGTTAAGGAATTTCGAAATGACCGATGCCGCTATTCTCAACAAATGAGTGGCCAGTATGCTGTACTCATTTGAGGAAGTTATGTTTTCTCGTGGCTTTTTTTTTTTAATTTATTTTTCAAAAACTCCCTCTTTAATACGTAATACAAACATACATACATATATATATATATATATATATAAATATATATATATATACATATATATATATATATATATATATATATATATATATATATATATATATATATAGATAGATAGATAGATAGATAGATAGATAGATAGATAGATATAGTTGGCACTGAATCTTCTTCAGCAATAAGTCGAGGTTTAGCACAGAAAATAATTTTCGATGTCATTTTATCTGAAAGAATATAAGAATTGTTATCATCAACCTACAAAATCAGAGAAAATGATCGTTTGGGTTGAGTGAGTATATTTGTATAAAAAAATGATATTGGAAGAGTGACCACTGCTTAATATCTTCACCGAGCCTACAGACAACTGAATGCTATAAAGAATAGATTCTTGACAAAAAAAAGTTCTATTTTCTTAAGTAATTCGGGTAGATCAATTTCATCTTATAGATGACGAGATATGGATAAAGTGAGCGACGTATTTTGACAACTATTTAAAAGGGCACTTATCAAATGGCATGGCCAGTAACATCTCCAGACATCAACAGCAAAACAACTTCTGAGATGCTTCAAGAAGACCACTGCATGTCTAGAATCGATCTCAGGTGCCTTTTGGCTTTAATTCATGCCCTTTTTAAAGAATGGGAATTATTTCCAAAGTCTTTGATAAATGGCCTCATTAATAGCATAAGAGCGTATTGTAATACTTGTGTAATTGAACTAGATTGGCCCACACGATTTATCAGACTATTTAACAATTTAACACACGATTTATCAGATTTAACAATATATAATACAACTATTTCAACGTATTATAAGACGCATTGTATTTTGGTTACGTATATTAATGCTTTCCTTTGTTATCAATTTACAATCTCTTGCGGAAATTTTCACAAATTCCTGTTTTCCAGGAAATGTTTAAATTGTATTTGCATTGAGTCTGTGTACAGAATGTACTACAAAGAATACTTTCTTGACAAAAAATGTACTTTTTTAATAACTGGGGTCTATCAATTTCATTTTATAGATGACAAGAATAGACTGGACGACATTCTTTGACGTTATATTATGTTACAATTTATACTAAAAAATCAATGTTTGCCAATCAAATCCAATTCATAACCTTAAAATTTCAAAATATTAATATACATAAATGCATGCTTATGAATTTCTTAAGCAATTTTTTAAAAGGAGTAACAAATGTAAATGTTGTCACTTTCCTATAATTCCTTAACATTTTTGGTAATTGAAATATATTTTTTAATTATAATAGATGTTAATTAATGTCTTGACAAACACTCTGTTTTAATTCTTAAGAATAAAAACTAACAATCTATCCCATATTTTAAATTTAACTTACAGAAAATTAAACATTCCCTTTCCTTTATTTCATACAAACGTACAAAATCAACAAAGAATGAAAAAAACAGACTTTCTAAATCAATAAATGATACTCTATTATTCAAACATGCCTCTTTCTTTTTCGATAACTCCATAATTGGTTCGTAATTTTAATTTTCAGTAGTAATTTGGCGCTCTAATCTTGGAGCTAAACCAAATATAGTGGATTTGATAGAAAATTCCACCTCTGTAAATAACAACTTAATATCACGAAAATGGCTTATGTCACCTTTTACCTTATAAAAAAAGGAGTTCGTTGTTCATAACCGTGATTCTTGATTGGATTTTAACTGCTCCTTAAGTGGCGAAAACGTCAGAGGAACTTTTTCTTTTTAGTTGTTAACATAAAACTTTACTTCAAAGGCCGGAAACTGCTACAAGGGGACTATACCAATGCAAATGAATTACGCTCTTGCACTTATAAATGTGCTTTTAAGTTACAATAACCGTCATCTACTAAGTAGTTACTCCACTTTCCTTCTTTGTTTATTGCAAAAGCGAAAGTTGACTGTTGCTATTCAAACTTATAAATTGCGTTTAATTTTTATAAAACGCCAACGCGGATTTTAATCGAGTTACGAGAAAATAATGTAGAACAAGTTGCTTTACTTCACTCTATTTGTAAAGCGAGGGAAAGTTTGCTTACAAAAGTAGATACTTTTTTATTTCCTTCTATATACATAGTTGCTCTTCTAATACAATAAATTTTCGTTTTGACAACCAGGAAGTTTCTGAATAATTTAGGTAGACGATTTTATGATCGTTCCAATGTTTTCTTTATTAATGTGGTTGATTTATGATGTTGTATTATTTATTGTGCATTTTTTGTTATCTATCAGATTAACCAAGTGGTCAAAAGAGAATATATTTGTAAATTGTATTAGGGAGTAATTACAGTCATAACTGTCTTTCACCACTGCTATTAATAGACCATAATCCCCGAAGTACCTTGTAAATAATACGCTCCCATTACCGTATACTTCTAATAGTGATAAGCAGCTTTATTATGGCTGCAAATATGTTTTCAGAAACACATTTGCTCCAAAATTTGCAAGTAAGCATATTTATAACAATAATAATGTTTATATATTTTCGGTAACGATATCTTTCGAGAGAGAACTTTCCACAGATAACTACTTGTATTTAAGTAATGCAAGTGAGAAAACTCCCTAGCACGCACTTTCATAAATGTGCGTGTTGAAATCATAAATGTAACAGCCATTTGCCACTCTGAGCTGCGGCTGGAATTGAACCCAGCACATTCCGAAAAACACATTCTTTAATTCCAAAAGGCATAGCGAAACCTTATTTACTACTGTAAATACGTTTTAAGTTTGCTTGTCGCTCAACGGTCACTTTTTACACATGAGGGCTGATTAGACCATGACCTACGGTTTAAAGTGGATTCCGAACCACTACAAACATCTAGGCCCAAGGTGGGATTCGAACCCACGAACTGTTAAACCGAAGGCAAGAGCGCTAATCATTCGGCTGCCAGCTTGGTTGTAAATTTGTTTGTTATATAAATTTTCATTGGTAAAAATTTGATAGCTGTTGGAAATTATTTCTTTACCAAAGGCAGGTATTTTTCAGATTTGGGATATAGTGATTAGATCAACAATCCTATCAGCGTATCTTGTTTTGGATTCAAATATTATTTTTCATCTCGATAATATTTAAATTTTTGTTATTTTCCCAGTATTTCATGTATAGCTAAAAATCTACTTCTCAGCTTCAGAATGAATCAATGGATAGATCTTTAGATATAATTAAATCTTAAATTTAAGATGAGAGTGCTTTTTCAGATGTCCACTTAGTCATTTGACTGTGGTTTTAGATGACGAAGTAATTGGCTTTCACTTGCATGAATATTAGAGGCAACAATTAAATTTTTATGCTTATTTTTCCCTTTCAGAATGTGCTTTTCCTTTTCCTATCAATACTTCCTCTCTAATATGTAAATATTTTTATTAACGCACTTATCAAACATTTTACATATTTTATATTAAAAATGAATTCATATTTATTAATCATTGCTCTCAAATTTATCATCATTTTTAATTACATTTTGCACGTCTTTTATTTTCAACACAAATTTTCTACACTAGCTAAAATTTACTTTATCTTTGATTATTCAAGCGGTAACTATTTTACTTTTTATTATATATTTCAAAAAAAAAATATGATTACATTCCTGTGAATAATAAAAAATATTTACATAAAATACATTATATTCCTGAGAATTACAATAAATATTTACATAATAAATCTTTTTTAAGACACAGAAATAATATTTCAAGTTAAAACCGCTCACACTTTCAAAAAAATCTACAATTGTTATTTCTTTGCTGAATGTTACAAAACAATGAGTTTGAGTTGAAAACTATTTTTACATCAATCTAACAAATATAATTCTGCACGTTCTGCTTTTTGCATTAAAATAGTTTAGTATACTGGCAAACAACAGCAATTCTTTAAAAATAACTTATATTGCTTCCGTAAAAGTCATTAATGTTTCGGGAACCCTCTTCCAGCATACATGTATATGAAACATAAATTTTAGACAAACAAATGCATTCCTTTCGCTCCTCCTAAGTAAACATAACTTTTGGCAAAAATTTATTATGCAAATTATATCCCTCCGACTGCATATATCTCTACCCTTCCCCATAATGAGCTCTATAGCTAGATTCCAAATGCGAGGAAGAATACACAAAACTAGATTAAACCAAACTCAAACGTCATTTTTAAGAAATAACTATTCCAACTTCTAATTAAGGAACCAGTATATCACCGGGAAAACTATTTCTATTTCAACTTCAGCGTATTTTATGTTAGGAAGAAGGTTATAATAATTAATTTCGAGTATAAATTTACTATTAAAAGATATTTTAAATGCATTTCTGATATGAAGTTTTAAAAAATTTAAATGATTTGTGTAAAAAACATTCATGAGAATTGAGTAAAATGCATTAAATTCTGTTTAATATTCTTGTGGTTGAGAGAACGCGATTAAAATGTTTCTTACTTTACTAATCCTTCTATGAGCATTCTTAATATTTCGTAAGCATTTAAACAATAATCATGCGATATACTTTATAAACTAATCTGATAAACTGATTCGGAAATAATATTTAAGAAAGGAATGTTTTGATTATCATCATTTAATATTTCATCTAATGGAAAAAATCATATATTAATAAAATAAGTCGCTTACTTGCATTTTTCTGTATGCTAATGCAGCCTGGTAGGTTAGAGCGTCTTTCTCACTATCGGAAGGTAGTGAGTTCGAATCCCAGCTTAAATGAAAATTCTACGTTTCACTAATTGTGGCTGGGGCTCGTTAAAACTAGGCTTGGTCACAATGTCTCCAAGGGAAATGATACTTATGGGGTGGCAGGCCAAGTATTGGGGGTATGCTGCTTGGTCCCTGCTTCAAAATCACGAAGACCCCACCCAGCTGCTTCTATCTAACTGGTAGTGCCCAACTCATGGCTAGGTATGGGCAAGCATGCTGGTGAAACAAAAATAACAACAACCTGTTTATTTTGCAATGCTACTTACTATGATATACTTTATTTATATTTTGATGTATATTTATATTTCTGCTACCTGTGAACCAAGTCGAGTAGGCGAGTAGCATTACACACGTCACTCCACCATGAACCTGTTTATAGGGTAAACCATATTCATTTATCATCTCAGCAGAAAGGGCAAGGAAACAGAGAGAAATAAACGTACTTGCTCTGACCGGAATTCAAACCCA
Organism: Latrodectus elegans; assembly: GCA_030067965.1. NCBI lineage: Eukaryota > Metazoa > Arthropoda > Arachnida > Araneae > Theridiidae > Latrodectus > Latrodectus elegans. The sequence goes on from CM057816.1 coordinate 21,858,162, forward strand.
AGACCAGCAGCTTAGAAATTAAGAACGCTAAGCACTCAGTAAGCGGCCAGTTTTTGATAAAATATGTTGACTTCTATTGGTCTCGAAACCTGCTGGCTTAGTGGTAGCCTTTCACGCTCCCAAGGCGCAAGTCCGCCGTTCTATCTTCAGGCTGAGCAAGGTCGACTCAACCTATCATCCCTTCAATAACAATAGGTCGATAAACTAAGTACCAAGCATGCTTGGAAACTAAACACTAAGGCTGGCCATCTAATCGGAACATATGCTTCGCACTTCAGGGCCTCTCGGTCAAGAAAAAAGAGGTGGGCACTGTAGGTCTTGGGACCCACAAGGGCTATCAAGCTACATAGTTTAGTTTTTTCCCCTATAGGACTCGATTTATGGGAATAAAAGAAATTATAACCATGTAAATCAAATGTTAGAAACCTAAGTTTTTTTTTTTTTAATTCAAATTGATTAGATAAATCAGGGTTGATTTTAAAACAACAAATTAAGACAAAAGAAGTAGTAAAATAAAACGAATTGGTAGATACATTTGACTTTATGTTAATCTTTTTAAACATCAAAAGCACTTTCCTTAAAAAAGCTTAGATGTTACACGGCGAAACAGGAGTTTCTTAAACATTTGATCTTTAGAGGGAAACATTGTTCTGGCCTCATGGGTAAGATTTTCCCTATTTAATCTTTTTTTCCTTTTCTGAAGCCACAAAATGAGGTTGAGTCACCACAAAAAGTAACATCTCTCGTCCATAGGGAGAAATCAGGGATTTAAACACGACACCAGCACCTGACGTTCCCTTAATCTTCAGCCTCTTTTCGGATTTGCGATTTCGTCTTGTGAGTAAGCCGCAGCTGTCGAGTGTCGTCCCAATTTTTGCTCATAAGTGCCAAAATCCTGATGTAGAACACACAGCTTTATTTGCAGTTGAGTTGATCTGCACTTAAATGGAAGGGTCTCTCGGCGCTTACCTGTCCTCCCTCACAGAGGGAAAAATCTAGGGATTTTGTGACAAGATAAGGACGCTGATGAAAACAGGAAATGTGAATCAACATGATTCGTTTGATGTGACACAAAAGGGTTTTTAAAATTTTAGAGATAATTGGCACTAAAGGCTAATTAAAATTAGCTTGTCTTCGTGCATATTGGCAGTATTAATTAAATTGTGCTCATGTTTGATTTCATTATGTAAAACAAACAAGTATTATACTTTTTTTAATATAACGTACGTACCTAATTTACTTGATAATTCAGCTTGGATGATCACATTTTCTAATGATTGCGAAGAATATTTTAAAATTACATTAATTAAACTTAATTAAGAAACTATTGATGTCCTATTGAATTTTGTGTTTTATAAACGGTAATTAGATAATTATTAAAGCTAAAAGGGCTTAGTGAAAATATTTTTAGACAGCTAAAGTAAAAAATAATTATAAAATCAAGGGCTTACGATTTACATTCGAATCTCCATTTCACAAATAATAAAAGAAATGAAGTTTAAAATCAACATTTTTATGAAATTAGTATATTTTTTTACATAAGTTAATCAAAAACTTTTTGTTCAGGTGATAGGTGTACATCATTCACCTGATTTCGCACTTGCTCATAATTATTCAGGCAGATTTGATTTGTAGAGCCATGGTAGCCTTGTGGTCCGGAAGTGCGGGGTTCGATTCTCAATGTCACCAAAGACCTGCCGAGTTCATGTGATATATGTGCTCGATAAATCTATGGAATCGAAAGACCTGTGGTCATTAAGGAGTTATCATGGGTGTAATGGTTTGGAGAATATTGCCTCCTCACCCTCCAGAGCAAAGTCAAAATTGAGAAGTGGATTTTCTGATAGTGCCATCTATCGGAAGAGTCTTAGAGCAAAGTCGTACTTTCACCTTCGCAGTAATCTGATTAAACAAAAAAGACACCTTTTTGACTTAATTTCTTATAGCTATCGGCTACCGAGCGTAGCTTGTCCAAGTGTCATAAGCAACAAGAACAACAGATCATAATTGTCAATTTATGATTTTTTTTAGAAACAAAGGAAAATTTAACTGAGATTGAACGTAATTTAACTGAGATTGTATAGTTTTATTACATTTAAATCTCAAATCCAAAAGAATTGATTTTTTAGCAAGTATAAAAAAGTGAAAAAAAAATCTTAAGTGATCCTGAAATTAGATAATTATATTTAAAAAATCAGATGACCAGATAAATTACAAAGCTATTTGTTTTGATTAACCTATGCTTCTCTCGCAGTAATACTAATTGTAACCTTTTCGGTATGTATGTAATATATGCAAGACTTCTATAAATATCTATAAATATATTGCTAAATTTTTCTGATTTTTAGCAAAAAAATTCCTATTGTATAAAAAATCAACAACAATTGTTAACAAACTAATATTATTATCTCTATTTATACTTTTGTATTTTATCATAGCGTTTCATATTCAAACTTTATGAAAAATATAATATCAATAACCGAAAATATTTTCATTTATTAATTATTATTCTCTATTTTTTCAGGTGTAGAAGATAACTTATAATTTTTCCCCGTTTTCTAATTTATTTTCACTTTGCCTGTGTAAATACACTCCATAAGTTCACATAACAGTTTTCGGTTGTTTATATTTCCGTTATTTATTCACTTCTTTTCTCCTAACAATGTTTTGAAACATAATTCCACAAATGCGAGATTTAATGGTCTACCTTTTGAAATTTCCTAAAACGAACTCCCATCTGCATTTTCCGAGTTTACGCTTTGATTTAAAAGAAAAAGTAATCAACAGTGTAAGCGCACACCTAACAAGCAATTTGCGTTTGCAAAACTTACATTTGGCGAGTTTCTGCCTCCTGCTGCCAAAGTATAGCTACAGTTAAATTATTACAGCAGTTTAACTCTGCTATTTTCTGTAATCTGTATCTGTTTCTTCTCTCCTTTCAGATGCTGTAGTATCTTAATACGCTTGCATATTCAATGGCAAATTTATTATTATAGCAAACGAAAATTCTTATCTGATTTCATTTCAAATATTGCATTAAGCAGAGTTTATCTTTCTCTGAAATCTGTAAGATAGAAAATGGTATTAGATTATGTATGAAATATTTTTGTTTGTTTATTCTTTAAATTCTCGAGCGTTATCTACAAAGATTTAACTAAGTGAATTATATTTATCTGTCTTTTTTTAAAAAAAAAATACCTTCCAAAATTTTCTATAAAATATAATTCACATCATGTTTTATTATTTTCCGTGTTAGAATTGATGACATAGTTTAAATCAAGATAATTTTGATATTATTTATTTAAAGAAAACTAAATTATTACCATTATATGATTGCTAAAAATATTATGTAATGGTGATAATTTAATGAATTATTATTCAAGTAGCTTATAAATTTTTAAATTCAAGCTCTTAGAGTATTTCACTAATATAGAATCCGTTTTTAACAATGTGTTCAGATTTTAATTTCCTTTCAATTGAAAAATGTTGGGTTTAAAATTTTATTCATTATTTTCCCTCTATTCTATGAGTTCTTAAACTTAATGTTTTGTAAAACCATATTTCAATACTACTTTATGATTTGGATTAAAAATATATGAATTTGTGGTATAGTTAGCAAAATGTGAGTTTCAGTGAAATTAAAAAATAGGGATGTCAAATGTATATTACACCACATCAGCTTTATATTAAAGCTTCATGTATGAGTTTTAAGATGATATGAATCAGAAATCTGTATTTTATACATTGAACTTTAAAACAATAAAGCCAAGTATATGTAATTTTGATAATTTATTCTAGGCCGATACGAATGAAAAATAAATATTTTTAATATTATATCGTAAAACAATTAAAATCAAGAATAAGCATTTTTAATATTGTTTTATAAATTCATAAATATTACCGCATTTTATGATTACCACTCTGATAAAAATTAGTTAAACGTCTAATGTTTAATATAAAAACAGTGAAGAACCACGTCCTCACAAATCAAATTTTTGTCGTTTGTTAAACTTTTTATGTTTAACATTAAAAGAATAAAGAGCCACATCCCCCCAAATCCAATTTTTGTCCTTTGTGAAACTCCTTAACATCAAAAGAATAAAGAGCCACATCCCCCCAAATCCAATTTTTGTCATTTGTTAAACTTCTTATGTTTAACATCAAAGAATAAAGAGCCACATCCCCCAAAATGGAATTTTTGTCATTTGTTAAACTTCGTATGTTTAACAGAACAATAAAGAGTCACATCCCCACTAATCCAATTTTCGCCCATTGTTAAACTTCTTGTGAACATCAAAAGAATAAAGAGCCACATCCCCATGGGACGATAAACAAATTCTAACAGAGCATTATGCATTCACAGATGGATCGAAATTAAATGAAAATGTCTCATGTGCTTGCATAAGTTGAAATAAAGATCAAACTATTATAATTATAATCAAATTTTTGTCATTTGTTAAATCCTTATGTTTAACATCAAAAGAATAAAGAGCCACATCCCCCCAAATCCAATTTTTATCATTTGTTAAACTTCTTATGTTTAACATCAAAAGAATAAAGAGCCACATCCCCTCAAATCCAATTTTTGTCGTTTGTTAAACTTTTTATGTTTAACAAAACAATAAAGAATCACATCCCCACTAATCCATTTTTTGTTTCTTGTTAAACTTCTTGTGTTTAACATCAAAATAATATAGAGCCACATCCCCACAAATCAAATTTTTGTCATTTGTTAAATCCTTGTGTTTAACATCAAAAGAATAAAGAGCCACATCCCCACAAATCAAATATTTGTCGTTTGTTTCCTATTAAAACACAGTGGTTCTAATATAATTTTCTCCAATTTTCACAAGACTTTTGGTTTGTATCCTTTGAAAATGAATCATATAATATAATGTAATATTAAATACAATTGCGTGAATAATAAAATATCAATATATTCACTAAAAAATAATGTTTAATCTTTGTATTAAATGTCATTTATTTAGCTGTCCTGTAAAAAAATAATTGATTTCACTCTAAATAGTGTAAGAAAGAAAATCTTAAAACAATTGATTCAAAATTTATTTTATAAATAATATACACCACATTAAATCAAATAAATCGATAAAACTGTATATTAAAATACTATCATAAAAGACTGTGAATCAACCCGTGTTATTGCTGCTCATTGAAATAGACATATGATCAAACGTTGAGGAAATTGTCACTAAAGTGTTTACACATTTCTGTGTTTTATAAATGTTGTATCGAACTCAAGGGACAATTTGGCAAAAATCATTAAGATCACATCGTTATATCTTGAAATCACTAGCAAGTGCATGAAAATTATAAATACTCTTTCGTATACCGTGATTTTTTTTAAAAAAGAATTAAGTATTTGTTTTTTTTTATTTTCAACGTCTTAGTGAATTGGCTGCAAAAAAGGTTCTTGTCAAAAAATACATTTAGAAGAAAACATCACTTCCCTACTAAATTCCTAAAGTATCAATTATCAAAAAACGCATCTTAATATTTCAATATGTTCAAAAATAAGTAAGTAATAATGCATATTTTTTAATAAGTTCTAATAAAATTATGCGATTATTCAATTTCCATTTAGATTGTTTACGATAATATTATTTCATTACTAGAGTCTAAAATTCTGAGATTTCCTTAGAAAATTGAGAGAGAAAAAATTTTGTTATTTAGATTAGGAATTAATGAAAGGAAAGGAGACTTAATCTAAAACGTATGCTGCTTTTCATCGAAAACAAATTGGGAAATAAATCTATTTTTTTTATTCCTACAATAATGTGTTTTCATATACAGCTTAAGAAGGAATGTGTTTAATAGTGAAATAAATCTGTATACCAGCAGTTTATTTACTGGAGTATTAGATGCAGTATCCTTTTTATACCAAAAGTATCATAATATGGAGCATTGATATAAACTCAAGATTACTCTGATGTCTTGCGGATAAATGAGTATCATGAAAAAGATGTTTTTTCACCAGTAAATATCCTGTTCTGAAAACCTAAAGAATAAATCTAAAAAACATGATTTAAGTTGTTAACAATCGTTATAATAATTGGTAAGATAGGTCCATTTTTTAGTTGAGAAAATGTAAATATATGCTTTGGAATAGAGAAATTGCACATAAATATTTCTATAAAATGTATAAACATTCGTATCTTACATGATTCATGACATATATATAGATTTTCATTATACAACATATTGAAAATATTTCATTTTCTTTAATATCATTAATTTTATTTATATGACTACCGATATTTCTATGTTGATGGCTCCGATTAAAAATTCGAGCAATCACAATTAGCGCCAAAGCTATAGTTTTTCATAAAATCAAAATAAAACTTTTCTTTCATTATATTTAATTATTCGTTGAATAATTTTTATTAGCTGTGTAATAGCTCAAAGACTGAGAATATAAAATAAATTGACAAATTTAATGCAGTGTACGATTTTAAATATGAAATTAAATGGAAGAATATTTGTGTAAAAAATTCATTTCAGCTATTCCATCTTTTACTGGCCGAGCTGGCAGCCAAATGATTAGCGCTCTTGCCTTCGGTTCAACAGTTCGTGAGTTCGAATCCCACCTTGGGCATGGATGTTTGTAGTGGTTCGGAATCCACTTTAAACCGTTGGTCCCCATCTAATTAGCTCTCGTGTGCAGAAAATGACCGTTGAGCGACAAACAAACCAAACCATTTTTTACTGACTAAGATCATTGCCATTTAGTTAAATTGATAGTTAAATCTTAGACTTTTCTTTTGAAAAGAAATGTTTAATAAAAACTTGAGGTTTTTCTCTTCATAATATTTTTATTTTAGAGACCTCTCTTTTGATGACATATTTTGTTTCCAAAAAGTATATCATATGAAAAATATTATTTAAATATATATATTTTTATTGGAAACAAAACTTTATAAAAAAGTGAAATTTTTTTCATCCAAAAACTAAGCAAGTGTGTTACAGATTTTCTTACCATGTGCATTTGCGACTAAATCTAGCATTCTTAAATAATATATAAAATATGTTCCATGGACAAAAATATCAACTCTTATCAAAATAGTTATGAAATTTTGAGAACTCAGAATGTCGTGTTTAAGTTAACGTGGTTACCCACAGAGAAAACTATTCTTTAACTATTTTCGAGGAGCTTGGCACTTTTTATGTATCTATGAAACTGAGTTAAGCGAAAACATTCTCAAAAAGTCTCTTCACTTCAACAACTGAAATAATATAGTAACAGGTTTGTCAAAGCAGTCTATGGTGCTTTCAGTAGGAATTAAATGTTCTTACTTTAAATTTTTGTCTAGACACTATAATTTTCAGTTGAGTTATATAACTACTGCTGTTCTTACAAATATAAGTCAACTACGAACACAAACCCCAAGTAGTTCATACTATGTAAGTACTTAAAGTATAAAATTTAAATTCTTTTCCCCGTTTTTTTATTTTATTTTTAAAGCTGGGAGATAGAATTTTAAATGTTTTTAGTAGCAAAAGTAACAGTTATTGTAGTAAGATTTAAGAGCTTTTATAGAACAAAGATAATTCGGATGATAGTAGAGAATATCTAAAAATAATTGTTAGGGAGGATGCATATTTTCTAAACAACTTGGCTGATAATATCGTTTCCGGTAATTATACTATATGTACAAATATATATAAATTTTCATGGATAGCAAATTATCTAAGACAAAAAAACGAACAACATGAATATAAATAATAGAATGTATAAAGCAAAAAAAAAAAAAATTCAAAATTACCTGCTTTAGAAAAAACATTGTGGAATATTGATCTGTATTCATCAATACTTTGAATACATATTATGTAAGTATTCAAAGTGTTTTGATTCGTTATTGTAGAATTTTTTCGGAATTTGAAATCATAGAAATTAATTTATTTAAACTTGCTGTCACACGTGTCGTTTATTGCTACTTCATAATTTATGTAAGATGTTATTTTTCTCAAATATTGTTAATGACTAATTAAATAAATTCTAAATCTTCCGGTAAGTTTTTACTTTATTTTTATAATGATGTTGAAATTTTCGGATATCTTTTAAATATAGCTCGGTGTTTATGAATTCAGAGGAGTACCCAATAAAATGGGGGAATAGGACAGTTGTTTTATCATTTAAATTATAAAATTTCACAACTTTTAGTTTTCTTATTATTTGTGTTTTCTGAAGCAATAGGTTTACCAAACAAAAACTTATACTTTTCAAGACTGGATGTGCTGGAAAAATGCAGTAATTGTTAAAATTAAGGGAAGAATTATCGTTAAGAGCCTTGCAAATTTTGATTAAGATGTGCGTATCAATTATAGGAATCACGAATAAATAGCCTAAAAGGTTGTAAGTTGCATCCTGTTATGAAAAACGAAAGATTTTTTTTCACATCTTTTTTAAAATACATCACATTGTTTTCCTTTCCATTTTGTCTGAAAATTAAGTATATAAAGTAAGTATTTAACCAAAGTTTAAAGTTTCGTTTCTGAGTAATAAAATGGCAACTGAAAAAAAGAAAGGAAGTGAGAGGGTGGATGATACCCAGGACAGACTCTTATTTTTTAAACTACTTCAATCAATCTTGAATCGATTCCCTGCAATTCATTATAGATTTAATCAAAATGGACAAATACTTCATAAATTTAATTAAGTGTAAAATTGATGATATTACTAATTGTTCTGAAGAAACTCGAAAATTTCTTCCACAAAGTCAAAATTGAGGGAATAGTTCCTCTGGTGTTGTCATCTATCGGAGGAGTCTTAGAGCAAGGACGTACTTTCACTTTCGTGATCCTGTGATTAAACAAAAGACGAACCTTTTTGATTTAATTTTACATTGCCACTGGCTAGTGAGCATGGCTTGTCCGAATATAATAACAGCATGACAACAACTAATTGCAGCCTTTTGTAAAACATCGCTATTAAAATATAATATTGGTTTTCAGCGCGTTATTAATTTGTAATGTTTCAATGAAGATGTTATCAAGTTATAGGATTATTTCTCTTTTTCCAAACAGACACTAATTTTTAAATAAGATTTTGAAAAAATATTTTTTTTCGTAGTTTTAAGAAAATTCTGAAATTAAAATTATAATTAATAAAATTGCTATTTTATAAATATAAAATTAGAACATTATTTATTAAAATTAAAATATCATATGGATAGCTTTTCAGAATTATATATATATATATATATATATATATATATATATATATATATTTATTTATTTATTTATTTATTTATTTATTTATTTATATTTAGAAAAAAAATCAGGGTTAGCTAATAAAATAGGAATGTTACTAAATTGTCATAAATCTGACTCATGAAACACATTATTTCTGTGTTATAATATATATTAGCTAAAAAATTATCTCAGTTTCGTTAATTTGTTTCGTATATATATTTTTAATTTATTCAAAATAAAATTATCAGAATATTTTTATATTGTTTAACTATATCCTTATGTCTTAAAGATTTGGTTTGAATATGTCAGTTAAATCAACCATATTTATCGATATTTTTTTCGGAACATGAAACAGAATAGAACTTAGTGTGAAATACTTATTTTTTAAAAATAACGTATTTTAAAATAATAAACCAGATTAGCTTCTTCACCTGTTTTCTCATATAAAAAGTTATTCATACTTTTATACATTTAAATTTTTGAGAATTCATAAATTTAATAAGTTATTTAATTATTATTCAATAAATGATTAAAATCATAAAATGTGAAAATTTTATGTAATTAAATTTATAAAAGACATGACTTTGTTGTAAGTATATTTATTTGAATAATCTTATAAATTGTATCAGTATGTGAATTTATAAAAAATGAAATATAGTTTTGAGAAAAAAAATAATAAGAGATAATAATATTTTCCTTGGATAGTAAGAAAAGCTTTATTTGAAATTTTTTCTATTGAATTTAAAATTTATGCTTAAATTAAGTCTGAAGTTATTACAATTTTTTCATGATTTATGAATTATGTATTATAGAATACCTTAGGTAATAATATACTTCATGATAAAATGATTAAAAAATTTGTTTTAAATGAGAAAGTGTAAAGAAATATGATGGCTTAATAGGATATTTATTGAGAAATAAAATTTCTTTAATCGGAAAAGGAACGGCAAAGTATGAAAATAAAATTTCTATGCTTTTCTAAGAATAGTCTTGCCTGAGGCAAAACCACATTATTCCTGCCTTCTTCATGCAAACTATTTCCCGTCTTCTAAAGGAGTGAACTATACAACGGGCACACACACAGACAGAACTTTTATTTAATTCTTATTCATTTTTCTCAACTAAATATTTTGATGTTTAAATTTATTTTAGTTTGATGCATTCTTTCATTCATAAGAAATTTTTCATAATTTATTTCTAAAATGTGCCCCAAATTTTAAGCATTGAGTATTTATACATAAATTGTTAAAAGGGAATCAATATTTTTTTTCAGAAGGAAATTGGGGTTTTCAGTTAAAAAGCACACATTGCATTTAAACTACATTTAAGAGGAATATGCTTTAAAAAAAAGTTCATAGAGTGCAATAGTAGGCATCAAAAGTTATTAATTCATGTGAAAAATTTTACTTTGTGATTAAAAGAGTTTTAAATATTGCTTCACTAGAGATTTCTGATACTCGAACGACCAAACTCAATAATATTAGTGAGTTATATTTTTAGAATTGAATGTCTCTAATTTTATAATTTTTATTGCATAATTTGTCCTTATATAATTCTCAGCAACTTAAATATCCACCTTTCACCTCTACAAAGTGTAGAAATGTTAACCTCAATTATATACAACATCCAGTGAGTATTGTTGTTGCACTAGCATGCTCCCCAGTGGCTAAATTTGAGTTTGTCTTTACCAGTTAGATAGAAGCAGCCAGATGGAGTCTTCGTGATTTTGAAGTAGGGACCCAACAGAATAACCCCAATGATTGGCTTGCCCGCACCAGAGGTATCATTTCAGTTGACGGACATAGTAAAAAAGACTTATTTAACGTGCCCCAGCAGCATTGAGCCAACATGATAAATCTTCGGTTAAGCCGGAATTCCAACTCACTACATTCTGATAATGAAAATGACGCCTTAACCAACCATAAAGCTCCGGCCCCGTCCAGAGAATGTACCATCGGGATTCCGAAACAGGGTCTTTGTAATTTAGGAGCAAGGAACACACAAAGAGGAACACTCATTTCACTTGAAAGACATTGTAACAACGACATATTTAACGTGTCTCAGCAGCCTTTAGCGAACACGATAAATCTTCAGTTAGGCTGAAATTCCAACTCACTACATTCCGATAATGAGAAGGACACTTTAACCAATCATGCCATCCCGACCCCGTCCAGAGAATGTACTATCGGGATTCCGAAACAGGGTCTTTGTAATTTAGAAGCAAGGAACACACAAAGAGGAACACTCATTTCACTTGAAAGACATTGTAACAACGACATATTTAACGTGTCCCAGCAGCCTTTAGCGAACACGATAAATCTTCAGTTAGGCTGAAATTCCAACTCACTACATTCCGATAATGAGAAGGACACTTTAACCAATCATGCCACCACGGCCCCGTCCAGAGAATGTACCATCGGGATTCCGAAACAGGGTCTTTGTAATTTAGAAGCAAGGAACACACAAAGAGAAACACTCATTTCACTTGAAAGACATTGTAACAACGACATATTTAACGTGTCCCAGCAGCCTTTAGCGAACACGATAAATCTTCAGTTAGGCTGAAATTCCAACTCACTACATTCCGATAATGAGAAGGACACCTTAACCAATCATGCCACCCCGGCCCCGTCCAGAGAATGTACCATCGGGATTCCGAAAGAAGGTCTTTGTAATTTAGAAGCAAGGAACACACAGAAGATACAAAGAGGTATTCTTTTACAGGGAGGGCATTGCAACCACGAATTATTTTACGTATCTCAACTACCATTAGAGAACACGACAGATTTTCACTTGATTCGAATTTACTACTTTCTTATAACGAGAGTTAAGCCGAGCTGGTAACCGAATGGTTAGCGCTCTTGCCTTCGGTTTAACAGTTCGTAGGTTCGAATCCCACCTTGGGCATGACTGTTTGTAGTGGTTCGGAATCCACTTTAAATCGTAGGACCCGGTCTAATTAGCCCTCGTGTGCAAAAAATGACCGTTGAGCGACAAACAAACAATAACGAGAGTTAACGTCCCAAAGGCAACTGAAACCTTTGTTGCATAAATTTTTCATTTAAAATTCTATTAGTTTATAGGTTTTTGCAGAAGGAAATTGATTTTCGAGATAAAATTATTAATTGGAATGGAAAGAACATTATCTATACCATCTGCGCCACTAAATCTTTTATTGATATTTATTCTGAAAATAATTCTGAAGAAAAGTACTGGAGTTTCAAAATAAAACTCTAATAATTCAAAATATAAAAAGTGGAGGGCAACTTATGTTTGATAAATATTCGCGTCTTGAATCTAAAAAAATGACTAAATTCTAATGGAGAAACACAATATTTTACACTTATACTTCGTTTGTGTCCGCACAATAGTTTCAAAGAGTTAGTTACAATGGGAAAATGGAAGACAAAATAGGATAAGTATTTTCACCTAACTGATTGACATGTCATTTTTATGAGATTAGAAACACTTTTATAAAAATTAAATTAGACTGTTAACAGTTATTTACGCTTTTAACTTTTTCCTTATTCATTTTGTTAATGTGATGCTGTATAATCCCCGGTTACTAGTATTTCAACTTTAAATCACTATAAGGAGTGGAAGTGATGGCACCTTGTATAGTTTGGCACACAATAATTTGCCATCGTAGTCCCAAAAGTGGATATTCGTAATTTAAAAGTTGGGACCGAGCAGAAAATCACTAATCCTGAAACACATAAAGGTATCATTTCACTTGGAGGACATTGCGAACACGACATATTTAACGTGCCCCATCCGCATTAGCGAAAATACAATGGGTCGAGATTCAAAAACATTACTTTTCGATAACAGGAATGAACGCCCTAACCAGCCAGGCCAGGCGGCCGCACTTCGTTAATATATTTTGATGAAGATGGCAGCGAAATAAAGCAATGCTTATGTTTATGAGCAAAGCTACATCTGCTGGCTAATTTATACGATTTTTAAAATATTTCAGAAAATATTTTGCATGCATGCATTCTTAAAAAAATATTTCTTTTATAAAGAAATAAAACATATATTTTAAGAAAAACAAACTTAATAGTGAAGATTCGTTGCAAAAAGTACTTTACATAAAACATCAACATCATAAGCTATAAGAACATTTTAAAATGCGCGGCAGTCCATTGCGTTATCAAAGAAATAAAATTGCGCAACAGTGCAATTCATATTCACTCAGTTTTATGCCCTTAACAATTTTAGTCAACTAAACGATTAGGACAATGGAAAAATAAAGAGAATTTCTCATTGCGTGCTCTTTTGGAGTGTAAAATTCGAAGGAACACAGTGACGAAAAAATTTTTTTTTTTTTTTTTTTTTTTTGCCTCTTTTCTGCCTTCAATTTTTGAGATTTCCCATCTCAGAATTTCGTGCACAACCTGTCCACCTCCTTCAAGAAATGGTGCAAAGGGTGTTCACGAAATTTCAGTTCCCGCGTGCCCTCCTGGAATGCGTGTGCCGAGATTCCATTTCGTGACCAGGGACACATGGGCATACGATGGCAGGTTACGATGGTTAATTGAAGGAAATCGAGAAGAACTGAAATAATTCTTTGGAGGACCTCAATTTTTAACCTCAGGTTGTTCTCAACACGATTTGTTTGCCTTCGGTAACCTGATGAACTTCGGAGAATTTGAACTTCGATCTGCCTTGAATTTATTTCAATTCCAGGTAACATCTAAACCAGGCCAAACATTCGTCTTGATCTTTAGTTTTTCGAAATAACTTATTGTATTCCGTTATTTTTTAGGATAAAATTTGATTCGCAGCTTGTAGCTTTAGTGACTTTTTTTTTATGTCGTATTAATCGATTGGCAATCAAATGATGGTCCTTCAAATGAGAGCGTAAATTTTTAATGCCTTACATGGATAATAGGGAAAATGTTTTCAGTCTCAGTTGAAAATAAATAGAAATTAGTAATTTAACAAATTAGTAACAGAGCAAAGCACATTGTGTGAAAGTTACTTCCAAAAACTGGAGTGAAATTTTAAAAAGTACATTCTGTGGCAATTCTTAGATGACGATTGGTAACATACATTTGTATCTATACTATCATTCGAATGTTTTAATTCAGATGTACCAAGCAGAAATTTAAAGCATTAAAGTGCATCTATACAGTCTTTCAAAAGCTTTAATTTAGATCTACCAGACAGAAAGTCAAAGCATTAAAAGGCTGTCACTTTCTAAATAGTTGGATCACGCTCTTCTGAGTGAAAGATCTCATGTTTGATACCAACTGGGTTGACAAATGGTACTTAACTTCTGTGGCACATCTATCGGAATAGGACAGAGATGGTAGATGAATTAATAGTTCTCTTTTCCATTGTTTTATAGTTCTTGAGTTTGATTCGTATCTTGGGAATGGATGTTTGTAAGAATTCAGCGTCCATTTAAAAGATGTAGATTTTGGTGGAATTAGCCTTCCATGTTCAAAAATTGGCAGTTTAATAAAACCAAACCAAAGCTGTTGTGTTGTATGACTGAAAGTTCTCATCTTAAGCCCCTCGCCACATACGAATAGGCCCAGAATCTATAAAGTACCATTTCTGAAGGCCATCTGGGAAGAGTATTTACTTGATTTAAAATGGGTTTGTGAACAACCAGGCTATCAGCTCTGAGATACCTGAAAATATACAGTATCATGTTACATAAAACATGTTTAAGCAAATCCTTGTTAAAATATAATGTGTAACAAAATCATTAGTGCTTAAATTGTTCATAAATTTAAAATAAAACATACTTCCTAAATGTATCACATTTCTAAAAAAATATGATAAACATTTCATTTTATTTTACGTAATATAACAATGTATTCTACGATTACTCTAATAAAAAATATGATAAACATTTTATTTTACGTAATATAACAATGTACTCTAGGTTTAATCTAATAAAAAAATATGATAAGCATTTCATTTTATTTTACGTAATATAACAATGTACTCTAGGATTAATCTAATAAATGACACTAAAATCAGAAATATTGATTATTAATCAATAAGTGAATTATTATTTATAATTAGTCAATTGACAGTTAATAAAAAATGTTAAAATATATTTTTATATTTAAAGTAGTGTCATTATATGAATTTCAACTAATATAACGTTTTTCCATACGGGTCCCTATGACATGTGTGAGGGTGCGATGGTAGCCCACCTCTCCCACCTCCTGTGGTGCACACGGAACAATGCCTCGGTGACAAAGAGGTCGCTGCTTCTGGCTGGTTCCTTGGGTATAAGGGGACAATACATCCCGATATACACCAAACATTGGGGAAAAAAATACGTTTTTCCATTAACTTTAACTATTATATGATAAAAATTATCTCGTACCCCAAATCATACACCCCATAATATACTCTTCAGTATTTCTTAAAATTTATATAAAATAGATCATGTTCAAAATTTTAAATTTTTTCTAACTTTAGAGCATTAGGAAGATATAAATGTTTACATATAAAAATATATACTTTTGTTTTCCATGAGAAATTATAAAATTTGGTTAACTAGATATAATATTAAGATATCTAATATGCAATAGTTTAAATAAACTAATTTGCTTCTAAATATCTTCAATTATTATTATTTAAAGCACTGGAGAATTTGGGTAAATTTCTGAATTCTAAATGTATACCAAAAATAACACCCTATGATTGGTTGTTATTATACTAAATGAGACCTGGTTTTGCAATGTGTATTCGGCCCCTATTCTACCGACTAATTTCTTGGGAAACCTTTTCTTACTGCTTTTATACTGACTCCCTATTTATTTCCCCTTTCATTAGAAACATATCTTGTATTTTTACTTAATTTTAGTTACTGCCTTTCTACATTACCCATCACGCACCTTTAAGGCAATGGTGTTTACCAGGTTTACCATATTTGGCCATGTTTTCCCTCTTTCTAACTATTAAATATAGTAATAATTTTCTATTTAAAGAAGAAATGTAAATCAAATAAACAGAGGATTCTTCTTATATTTTCAAATATTTTTTTCTACTCTCATGACTCAATATTTTGTAGTTTCTATGATTTTCAATGGTTGTAAAAGTATAAAAAAATAATAGGTTGTAAATCTGCATTTGAAAGTACTAATGGAAGCCTTAATTTGCTGTATATGCGCTTATAAGTAAATACTGAATTTTACTAAACATTATAATTTTGTAAATAATGATTAATTGAGAATAAATTCCGATAAATAAAAGAAAAATAGGATTTCCAAATCCATGGATACTGGGAAATGTTCAAAATTAGAAAATTTCTGTACTACTATATTTCTTTAGATAGTTTTTAAAGTCCTAGCTAATAACAAATAACTAATTTTAAATTAAAATTGTAATAAATAATATATTACAATTTTAATTTAATCTATAAATAATTAAATTAAAATTGTAATGAAATATTAATATTAAATTTTTCTTCACACAAAACCCAATAAAGTCTTTTATAATACTTAATTTAAATTTATCCATTCCACTTTGCTTACATTAATTTTAATGTAATAAATTGTTTAATTGAATGTGTTCTCGCCCAGTATATATATATTTTTTAATCCAATTTTAGTTTAATACATTTAAATAATTATTTTTCTTTTTTTCGATAAAAATAGAAATTGATTATAGATGCAACTCAAAGATTTTTCAATTAAAATTCAACATTATTTATATGCTAATTATTACCGGAAAAATGTACTATAAAATTTACTGTATAATAAATTCGTTGAAAACTTTCATAATCATTTATTACTACAAACATATTTGGATTTATGAATTAAAAAAGCATCTTTTATTTAAAAATATTACTTTTTTAACTATCCTCTGAAGTAATTTAATATTATCACATTTATTTTTTTTTTATCTAAGAGTCGAAAATGAAAAAGTTAATAAGCAATATCTTGTAAAGAGTAAAGAAATACTATACATAAAAAAAATCATAAACTATTATTTTAAGAAAATTGCAATGAGAGGGATTTTTTTACATAAAAAAATTTTAAAAATATCCTTGACAAAATTTTGTTAGAAAATTATTAATTTTAGCATATTGAAATTCTCTTCTTTGAAATTATACTAAAAATTATAATACAAACATTTAATGAACCCTTAAAAATAATTCAGTGCTCTTATAATTTAATAAAAGAATTATTTCATTGAGAAGGAAAAAAGCTGTGACATTTATCAGAACGTTTTTTTTTTTTTTTCCTTTTCTTTTCTTTTGCGAACATTGAAGAAAATTTTAAGAGCTCATTTTTCAACTTTCTAAATGGTTTTAAGATAGATAAAAACTAAAACAATTTGAAAGTAAATTTAATTTAAAGTAAAATATAGTTAGTAATTTAATCTCTAAAATTAAAATAATTTTTAATAAAGTAATTCATGTTTTATCGTCTTATATTAAAGTTTATTTGTGATTTTCCAATAAATTAATTTTTTAAAACTTTATTCTTTTTAATTTTCTTTTCTTTTTTATTGAAATTTTAATACGTATTTTAGTAAAGAATTTATGAAATTACATGTGTCCACAAATCTTATTTTTATTTAATCTTATAATTGTTGCGTGTAAGAAGATCATAATACTCAAGCAATTAAGAAATTATTTAAAAGGAAGTTTTAATGTTTCCTTAAAAATGTTCCTTATGTGATATTTTTTAAATTTAGTTGTTATTTCCATACTATTTATAAAGAAATCGATTATGAAACAATAGTTTATATTATTTACTTTTTAAGCTTTATATAAGCATCCATGATGTAAAATTTTAAATGCGATACAGAGGAATAAAATTGTGTTCTCTGTTTCTTTTAAATTGATATAACAAAATTGTTACTTCAAGCAGTTGCAATATCAATAAGTAATTCAAAGATAGTAATTGGCATTTCTCCTATTAATGTTAATAGAATACTATTTGTTAATGGAATCTTTTATTTCCGTTTTTATAAATAAAAAATCACCAGTTTCGAAGACATAAAATTTACAATTCTTCCAAACTTAATTTATATTAGAATTTTACATAGCTGAATTATCAGATTTCTACATAATTAAAATTAAAAAATGTTAAAAATGATATTTCTGCTTATAACTCCAAAACATTCAACAATATAAAGAATATATTACTGAGAATAAAATTTTCAATTTTACTTTTAAGAAAAGAATATTTCTGTTTTTAACATTTTCATACTAATACATTTAGAATCATTTTTGTTTTACAAAAATAATAGTATATTTTATTCCTAAATACATTTATTTAAGAAAGTCATCAAAGGAATGTTCAGTAATTTAATATTCTATCGTTAAATTAAATTACAATACATTCCTTTATTATTTGTTACTATAGAATGTTTGTATAAAACTGAACTCTATTTTAAAAATCTTTCTTGTTTTAGAGAATACTTTATTTTGATTCATGAGTTTAAAAACATTAATCTTTCCAACCCCAAATCTGTAATAATTACAATATATTAATATTATGATGAGTTAAATTTGATTAGATTAAAAACTTAATTTAAAGATAATATTTTTTTAAATTATTTTAGTGCTGACTCAATAAAACTATAATTGTTTCTCATACAAATATTATGATTATTTCGAATCACAACCTAAATTAACTTGAAACAATAGTTTACCGATAACCCATTACAAAATATCTATTAATTCTAATTATGGTGCTAAGAGTAATTAAAGTTTCTCTGTCGATTTATTAAGTTAGAATATAATTACACAATTTGCTATTGGCAACAGTTTGGAATACAATATTAAAATTAGTCTTATTACTTTTATTAAAGTCCGTTGGAAGTAGAATTGTATCTTTTCTTATATTCTCCAATTTAAATTAAAGGTGAACTGAAAAATATATCAGTAAGATAACTACAAGTTATTGTTAACATTAATAGTTATTACAAACATAAAAAAGTTTTTTTTTTTTATAAAAAGAAGACTAAAAAAGAATATTTCATTCAAAAAAGTATGCTGAAAAAATATCTCAATAAAATTAATTAGACAACTTTGTAAGCTGCAAAAGGCTTTTTGAGAAAAGTTAATTTAAAGAAAAATATATGTGGAAAATTTGAGGCAATATTATCAGTATTAATGTCATTTTTTCCCGTAATTCAGCAATTTTTCTCAGTAATTAATTAAGGATAAGAGCCAGTTAAATATTAGGACGTTGAAGTTTTTGTATTCTATTATTTTATACAATATCTTGCATTGAATGTTGGAATGTGTATAGATAAAAGTTCATTTGATTTAGTTTATCCAAAATCCATAGAATCGCTTTCAGAAAATATATTGGTTGTAAGATATAAAAACAAATTAATAATTAACTTAAATTGAAATATGATTTCTAACAAGATAATTGAAGAAATTTTAAAAATTCATTTAATCCACAAATTTTAAAATTTAAATGGAATTTTTAACCTTTTAACAAATTAATTTATTTTTATTTTCTGTAGTTTTTAAATCATATTTCTTGTATAATGCGATTGACGAATTAATTTTAACTACAAGAATTCTCACTAATCTTTAAATATCATTCATTTTTTATATAAAACGAAGAATATTTAACCTCAATGATGTAAGATTTTAAATTTTACAATTGTTTAGTTTATATTATAACGTTAGAATTGGCTTTTTTTTTTAAAAAAAAAGAAAAATTTGAACTAAGTTTTAAGTTGACAGATGGTAATACAATCAAATTCACGTGATTGAAGAAGTCTTTTAAACAAATATATATGAAAGCTCGATTCCTTTTAACCATCATAATCATCTGATAATATTGATGATACTGTCTAACTCTGTGTATTAATTTAAAGGTGACAATGTCTTGAGTTCAAAATTAAATCACTAGGCATTTTTTACGTTTTTAGCCCCAAATTCACACTTTTTAGATCAACTTCACCAATTCGCTATGCCATTGTTGTTATAATTATAAGGCTACCGACGGTTGTTGTACTTAATTAGTGACAGTCTTTCAACTTTGGCGTATAAATCAAACATCCATTTGTGTGGTAACCCTAACTCCCAATCTCTGCACGCTCCGGAAAAGAATAAGGAATACATAATTTATTGCTAACACATTGCGTTCTAATAGCGCTTTCGTGTGCCAATGCGCTTGCCTCCGACTCCCCTCCTTCTGAATACACGTGCATCTGTATGCTAATCGAATCTTACCCTGACATCTCTTGAATGCTACGCACAAGTTGGGCCCTTTGCGTTTTTGACGTCTCAATTCGACCGGAATGTTGTGTCACGATTCTTTATTGACCCGTCGCCTGGCGATCGTTGTCGTCGAGAATTGTCGCCAAGGAAAGAACTGACAAATAATGACACCCTTCTGAATCCTCGTACGTCATTTTTATGTTCTCAGAAGAATTGTTGGGTGCGATTTAGATCGCTCAGTCGAGCAATTAGTTTAAGTAATGTATGTAATATGATGTAAAAGTTGGAAACGCGAGTGCTGCAGAAGAGTAATGGCTGATGATTTATTAAAGACGAAAGGGATGGAGTTAATCAATTTAGTTGGACAGTAGTTAAGTGCTGTTGTAATGAATTAGATAACGCCGCTTAAGTTTGTATTGAATAGATAGATATTAACTGTATATTTTTAATGTATTTTTTATCAGACATACACAATTTCAACCATTCTCTTGTTCATTAATTTTTATTATTTAAAACCAATTTATATATACTGATTTATCAAACATGAATTAAACATCTTTAGTGAATTTATTAACGAAAAAAGTTACAAGAATATTGAAATAAATCACAAGACACATTTCAAAAAAGCTTTTATTGCTGGTTTGTTAAAGGATTACTCCTTTTAAAGAGATTAGAAGCTTAGCAACATGTCACATTATTTCAATTTAAAATATGTGTAGTTTTTACTTTAAAAAAAATTGTATTTTAAATTTCAAAAATAACTCCATCATACATATGTTGCTGTTGTTGTATTGTTATCGTTTCGTATCTTACTGTGCATATAGGCTTAACCAGATCCATGAGAACGTGCATAAACAAATAGTCCACAACAAGAAGTGATCTTTGAAACAAATCCTCTTTTTCGAGTCCTAAGCAGGAAAGTTGATGACCAGGGGTAAAATACGTGATGTTTCATTTCCTGCACACCACGATACATATAATTCATATTATTATCTATTTATTTATATGAAATTACATTGTGACATTCAAATAAGCATTACAATATTAAATCTAGTTAAGTTTTGATTGTAAATAGATGCTACTATTTCTTCAACCATTAAAAATGCTTTCTACATTCGTAAGTTATTTTGGATTGCTATTAGAATTTTAAAAAATACATAAAATAAAATAAATTTTCAATAAGTGCACATAAAATTTATTTATTTTATTAATAACAAACAGACAATAGCAAGATGGAAGGGCTCTACAAAATCCAGTCTGAGCACATTTTAAATTTCTATTCTCATATTCCACATTATTCTATGAATTTATGGTGACAAATTGGAATTATCCATTTTTCTAGCACATTTGAAGATAATATTTCAAGCAAATAGCTTGCAGAAAATGAAAAACATTTGAAAGAATCAAAAATTTGTTGATCAAAAAAAGTAAATATTAGCACAATATAACAGTTCGTGTGGGATGCAATTCGAAACTTATATAATATTTGTAAAAAAAATATTACTATAAATATTACCAAATTAACGAACCAAACATAGACTATTATCAATGTTTCATTGAATTTATTTTTCAGGAAAAAATTACTATTGTAAAAATTATTATAATAGATCATTTACAAGAAAGTTTTCAGATTCAATACGAATATTTTTAATTAATCCTCTTGCATCAGATCTATTACAAATATTTTCATAATAAACATAAAAAATATCGATCATTCATTTCTCAAAAAAACTTTTTTGATTATTATAATCAAAAGACATCTCATTTTTAAAATACAATCTTTAAAATTATAGAAAAGATAAAAGCTGACATTACACTGATTAAAGTTTATATTTCACAAAAAAATCAGATATTTTATTGTCTTTCGTTAAACTAATGTCAACATTTGCTATTAAAAATTTGAACTATACAAAAATACATTTTTAATTTGATCAAAATTCTTTACGTAATGTTTTTTAATAAAAGAACCGAGGAAAATTTTAATTTATAATTATTTTTTCTTTTAGAAATGACAGAATTGTTTTAATCACATAGATTAGAATCCTAATTACGATTTTTTGCTTCTAAATACCTCTTGAAATAAGAAAAAAATGATTCCCAAAGTGTTCTGAAGCAGGTAAATCATTGGATAACTCTACCGAAATTCTGGCGGTTTGTGAGCCTGTAACCCCATATCATTTTGGACCACGGAAAGAAATAATTTATTTATAGTAGCCCATTTCTCAATGCTGTCAGGTGCTATCAGGTGCGGCGCTGTACCATATTATGAAGGCTCAGCGACCGTTAGCTGGGAAGTCTATATGTTGCCTGGAGATAAAGTTTCCTAACTCATTGTAAAAGGCAGCACGAGTGCCTGCCTGGTTGTAGGGAATGATGGTTTAGGTATTTTTCCCTCTAGCCAACTTCTCTTGCCTCGATGTGCAATCGTTTGTTGAAGTGGAAAATCCTTCCTTTGATGAGAGTGCGAAGAGGAGAAATATTCCTAACCAGATAGTAAAGGAGGCGGAGTTTTCCCTTCTTGAGAAGAAACACCAGAAATTTTTTCCTTATGCAACCAGTAAATCATTAAATCCTCCGCAAAAAAAAGTTTTATAAGAAAAATTAGAAAATTTTTTTAAGGCGTAAGCAAGGGAATAGTCTTAAGATTCAAATTATATTGCAAATATTGAAATTTTTAATTCAGAATTCTGTTAATAGATGAAATTTTTTAAAATTTAAATCATCCTTGCTGATGTAAACTTACCATAAAGTGGATATTTTGTGCCTTGTCTTTTCCATTTTGCACTTTTGCTCTCTATTGTCCATGAGTTAATGGCTTGAATCAATGAAAACAGCTTCTTAAACCGATATTTTGCTCCTTATATAAAAAATAGTTTTATTAACAAAATGAACTTTGACACTATTCTCAGACATTCAGTGGTGACCTTCGCTTTGTCTGCTGCCGCTCGAAGAATGTAATTTGAACGTAGGCAGCAAATTCGTTGAAGAGTGGAATTTACAACGTCGTCTCGATACGATGTCATGTAGATGGAACGTTAACTGACGTCATGGATATTTTAAAGCAATAAGAATCTTAAGAAAGTGTTGTACTCAGGGTCTCAACTGTAACGAAATGAATAACCAACTTATGGTTAATAAAATCCAACTACAACTTTCTTTATAGTATAATACGTTGACACATATTTTAATTTGTAAATTAAATTGATAAGAATATTATAAGGCTTTACTGAGTAAATGTGAAATTAGAAAAATAATGATGATCAAACTGAAACCAATTAGAAACATATATATATATTTATAAACTTTAACTCATACTCTGAAATATTAGAGTTTCAAGTAATGAGAAAAAGAAAAAATAGGAAATAACAAGTTTTGATATTCGAACAAGGGCTTCTAAAAACCAACCATTTTAGCGCAGAGAGAGAGAGAGAGAGAGAGAATAAAGTTTAAAAACCATACAAAAA
Organism: Latrodectus elegans; assembly: GCA_030067965.1. Lineage (NCBI taxonomy): Eukaryota > Metazoa > Arthropoda > Arachnida > Araneae > Theridiidae > Latrodectus > Latrodectus elegans. Next base: position 21,882,003 of record CM057816.1, read on the forward strand.
ATATTCCACGATAATCATATTAGAATGTTTATAAGACTATAATGAAATTTCCATCTCGCTTCAGTTAAATATTTCGCATGTTACTTTCGGCATTAGTATATTTTTCATATAGTCTTATAATTCATTGAACTGAGGAAGGAATTTATTATTTACTATACAATTTAATATTTTCAATATTCATTTTCATACGAATTTCATGTTATTTTTATTATGTGCTAAATATTCCTGATAAAAAATCGAGAACTAATGTGGTAAATTACATACATAACATGTAAATAGTAAATACCAGTTGGAAAATTATTAGAAGAGTTTATACAAATAACGTTTTTCATTAGTCACTTATTCAGGTAATATTATAAATTACTTTTATAATATTGATTAAATAAAATGTTATACAAAATAATTGACATTTATTATATTAAACAGTATACACATATAGTGACTTTTTTATTTTCATTTTAATTTAAATATCGAAGTAGAATATTTTAATGCTACACACATTCCTTTATCCAAAACCTTACTAATGTAAAATAATATCGTAGGAACCTAAAAATAACTTTTCCAGGCTCAGTTTGTGTCCTATTCACCTTTCTATCGATAATTATTCATTCCCTATCTTTTGCTAAATTTAGGAGCGCATCTCCTAAAAGAACTCCAGAAACTTCCCAGAGCCTGCTTTAAGCACTCCGAAAAGCAACTGTACCCAAAATTCTAACCAAACCACCCCCTTGAAAAGCAAGTTCTGGCTGCTCTGTCGCATCTGGTATGCATTTATGCATAGACGGAAAGTGTCGAGGAGAGTTGAGAAGAAAGGAAGCTGAATCAAAGCCCAAGATCTGCCGTGCCCCGCGCCATTTCTATTTTACTGTGCTACTGGAGCGTTAAAATTAAAAACTTTCATTGCCTTACTTGGCCCATCCTGCAGGCTTGGGGTGGCGTGTAACATTTTCTGTAGCACTCTAATCTTTGTTAATTTATGCAACTTGCGTTGGAAGTTCACAACGTAATTTTCGATAGTTTTAAATCTATGCGCAACTTATGTGAATTACACTGTGTAATCAAAAATAGCTACATATATAATCTGTAAAAACGCTGGATTAAAAATTAGTCTAAGATTATTTTTTTTTTGTGTACGTAAACTAGTAATTTAGTAAACTTGCTGAAGACAAAGTGTAATTTTATTTGTTTTTTTTAAGTCTAAGATCATAATTAGACTCTCTCTTCTGAATACTGTTAGAAAATAAATATTTTTATGAAAATTCTCAAAGTGCATATTTTACTATCTATATATGCAGGGTGATCTCTTGTAAAGTGACAGTGTTTGGAGCGCCCTCTAGCGCTATCTAATTGCCGAAATGGCACCAAACTTGGTATTTAGACTAATCAAAACATGAGAAAAAGGATTCCGTAAAAAATATTTTAGTTCCAAAAATCGCCACTGGGGAATTTTGTGACGCTTGACAATGTATGAAATGTGAGAAAAGAATAATACAAACACATACACTCGTACAGTTAAATTATTAATGTTCATTTACTGAATTAACTTCCCCGTTGAGGAATTAGACGACATTCAATGTGAGCACCGTTCTCAGAATTAATACCGTGCATTCTGTGCACAACGTTCTCCAAAGCCGTACGTAACGCATCTCGAGGAATATCCCGCACTGTCCTTTGGAATAGGCAAATTTGATACTCCACCAACATAAACGCAAGTTCCGGTAACGTGAGAGGTATGGCCACTGGAGATCTTTTACTTCATCTGAGATTATTTGTCAGAGATGACTACTACTTGCTTTTATAGCCCCCTATTACTGGCACTGCCATCGCACAACATTTGCAATTTTCTTTGATACCTGTGTCTTATGCTAACTCTCGTTATTGTAAGCTACATCAGCGCCACAAAATGCCCTTGCGTCGACTTTTAAAACTAAAATTATTTAGAAAAAATATTAGAAATATATTAAAATAAATTAGTAGTTAATTAGAAATATATATATATATATATATTTAACTTAAACATATTTAAATGCAGATTGTGGTGACTAATTTGAAGTTAAAACTGTTCCCCTTCATATTTTTAAACACGATTACAATATAATTATTTTTAGAAAAATATTTATATAACTTTGATAACTAATATTATTTTATTTAAAATTATAATTTTAGAGTGGAATTTTAGTTTTATTTAACTAAAATCTCTTCTTTCAAATACTTTTGTCTGTTAAAATATCGATTATATTATTAAAAATATTTAACTGAACCATAAACAAATTTCTCATGAATGTGTGTTAAAACATCCGTATCTAGTTCTATTCATCGCAAAAGAACACAGTTGTAAATTAGCATTCGAAAAGAAGAAAATAAATTTTCCCCTTTAATTTAGTAAAAATTTTGAAAGTTGCTCGAACGAAAATTTTTATTAATTTTATAAAATAATTTTCATAAAAGCGAATTGTATCTTTTAATAACTTTTCTGTTCATAAGTTTTGAATCGCAAGAAATGAAAAAATAAATAAATAAATAAATAAAAGAATGTAAAATAACTTGAAATCTCGAAGATTTTCTTGCAGTAGGTATAACTATTCAAGAAAACTGCAAATTTTCAGTTTTCAAAATTTATTTTCTATTTGTTCTAAATATGCATCGTCAGACAGCGTGGTAGTTTAAAATATCATGCCTTCATCGAAGAAACATAATATATTTATCGATGTAATATCTTTTCATTCATCTAGAGCATATATTTTCGAGAGTATTTCTCTCTTTAAATTAAATAATTCATCTTAATTTTAAAAAAATTAGTATGATTCCAATATATTTGGAATATGCTACCAATCCAAACAAATAAGTGACCAACATTTCTTATGGTTTTTACCTTGAAATTAAGTAAATTGTCAGAGTAATAAGTAACATTACATAAAAAAAGCTTTCAATTCATTTGAAGACAATTGATTATTAAGTTTTTTATGTACTAAGTGCAATTTAATGAAAAATGCAACATTTTAAATTAAAAATTGTCCGTTTTATTTAGCATTGCAGCTTCAAGACAACTCTACCTTCAAGTGAATAGTTATTTTTAATCCACACACACATTCAGTTTTATTCGTGTTCAAGCAAGAATTGAGCGTAATATCCAGAAAAAAAACGCCATTAAAAAACCATCATTTTCTTATACCTACAGCAGCTTCGAAAATGGTTTTTTATGTTAAATAAAAAATGGGCATAAAAACAATCTTCTTTTGGTTTTCCATGCCAGAATTGAAGAAAAAGTACAAAAAAACGACTCAAAATGAAGCTTCCAAACCCGTACATGTTTTGTTTTGCAGAAAAGTAAGATTCCTTGAAAATCGCTCCTCACGCAAAAACATTCTTAAACAAGAATAACTCCATTATTCATGCTTGATTTTTGACAAAAAACTGCACCTGAGAAGATAGAATTGAGTATTTTTTTATTCGTATTTTTGCACTGTGGGACTTAAATTCGCATTAAAAATAGAAAGAAGTTGTCGAAAAGTCTTAAAATGAGAAGTATATGGGAGATTTATTGAGGGAAAAAATTCTGAAATTTTTTATAATCTGAATCGACTTTCCCTTATGGCCATATTATAATAAGTCTGAATAGACTATTACTTATTTTTCCCATTTTTTTAACTCAAATTTCATATTATTGGGAATGGATATTTATCTAGAATATATATATTCTATTGAATTTGTATTAAATAAAAATCAAGTTAACTTTATTTGTAAAACTTATGTATGTTTTTATGAAATTATGAAAAAGTATTAAGTATTGCATTGCGATATGTTTAAAAATGAGATGTAAAAAGAAATTTAAATATTCCAGAATAAATTCCATTACAAAAATAATAGTATGAAACTAATCTTTCTTAACTTATAAATATGAATAATAATAATATTTTACACGTGTAAAATCTTTTTTTCTGATTTACTGTCATTCAATAAGTTTCTTGAAGAGATTTTGTTTCAATTTTACTTCAGTGGCACAGAATCATTAAAATTAAAGTCCATTTTACCTTCAATTGAATTTCCTACATAGGATTATTAATTCCCTTACCATTTCTAGACTGGCAAACTATGAGAAAAATCAAAAAACACATATTTAAAAGAAAAATATTCTATTCTCTTCACTTTACTTTATTGTTAAAATATATAATTTTATTTGGTTTGCCGATCAGTGGCTTGCGTTCCTGACACTTAAGCTGTTGGTTCCTGGTTCGAATCCTGGTTCGAGCATGAGAGTTCCTTTCTTTCTCTCTGTGTTTTTCTGTCCTTTCTCCTGAGATTAGGATTATATCTCCCACCCTATAAACATGTTTGTACGACGTTGATAATTCTACTCGCCTCCGTGACTCGGTTCACAGGTGCCCACCGGGTAATGATAAATTAGTATCGATTTCTGATCATGTTGTAATTAAGAATTTCTAACCTTGTTATAGCCTAATACCCGACCTTAGGAATAATACTCTCTTGTTTGTGTCCTAAATTATATATATCTTGGAAGTATCTCATTTTTTTGCATTAAAATAACACTATATTCTCTGGTATTCACATGAATATAATGTCAGTGGTTTGCGAATTAGTAGAACATAGGATTATTTTTTGGTAATTCATAACTTCAAAACTTTGTAAGTTATAATGCTAAAATCAGTGGAATAGGTTATATTCAAGTTTGACCCACATATAATATGCTATATCTTATATTTCAAAGCATCCTGGAACTATTTAAACACCATTTTCAAGTATAATAAGAAAAGAATTTCCAAGAAAAATAGCAGTCCTATTAAATGTAATTCTTTAAAATATATGATGGAGTGTTTAAAATAATACACTTTTCAATCTGCCTATAGTTTGGAATGTCACTTTACGATTACTTTATGGACACAAGGGCTGAATGGACAAAAAGTCAGATTTATAACCATTCAACACTGCAATTTGGTCCTTCACTCTATTAGTCAATCTATTTTTATTGTTAGTTATGACACTTGGGGAAACCAAGCTCACTCACTAATGGACGCTATGCGAAATTAAGTCAGTAGAGTGGGTCTTTCGTTTTAACCAGAATTCCACGAAGGTAAAATTACAATCCTTCAAATTTGAATTTCATTTGGAGGAAGAGAAATTTTTCTCTAGACCATTACACCCATAGTAATTGCTTTACGACCGATCATAGTACTTTGGATTTCACAGATTTAATGAATATGTACTTATATCATAAGTAGTTGGTGAGTTTTCGACGGCATTTTTGGCATTTGAAAATCGAGCCCTGCCGTTACGGACGGAAACAAAATGCCCAAACCACTAGTCTTCCACGTCTCATAATCAATTGGTATCAGCGAAAACCGAACGCTTCCTTCTTTTCTCTTAGAAAGTTAAATCTGAAAGCAGTTTCAATAATAAATACTTTTGTTAAATTTGCTTAATCGTAGTAAAATATTTTTATGATAACTAATTTGGTTGGTGCACGCTGCAATACTAAAAGAAAGAGTTATAAGCAAATATGCCAACATTCTAAATAAAGCACTTATTTTGAGTGAAACCAGGGTGCGCAGTAGTAGAGTTTCACGCCCTCTCAGGTTCTATCCTCGGAGTGGGCCCAGATCGACTCAGCATTTTATCCCTTGAGTAGTTTGATAAACTAAGTATCAACATGGTTGGAAACTAAACACGGAGGGTTTCGCGTTCGGCTGACACCCTGACTGTATATATGCTTCGCACTCCAGGCTCATGAAAACAGATATGGGCACTGTAGGCCTTGCCTCCAATATTGGGCTGTCATGCCACTGGGTTTAGCTTAATTTACATTTTATGAATAAAGTGCCTTTTGATATGATATTATGCCAAATCGAATGACCCATACGGCACAAATAATTTTACAAATTGTGGTAAATATTTAGCTAATAAAAGTGACCTTTCACCCCATAAGTAATTAAATGACCGGAAAAAATAACCTTAAAAATTTATGTTTTAGTAATTATTACATTTTGACTTGTACATTTGAAGTAAGTAAATTTCCTTCTAAGCTTGTCAACAGCAATATTAGATATTAACGTGTGTGTGTGTGTGTGTGTGTGTGTGTGTGTGTGTGTGTGTGTGTGTGTGTGTGTGTGTGTGTGTGTGTGTGTGTGTGTGTGTGTGTGTGTGTGTGTGTGTGTGTGTGTGTGTGTGTGAGAGAGAGAGAGAGAGAACTTTCTAAAGTCTTCGCATTATCTGTTTACTTAAACGTGCCGCATTAAAGAAAGTGACATTTAGCATGCATTCGAAATTGCAAACATTTCAAAGTCAAATGAAATCGAACTCAACTTTCCCTTAGAAATAGTTTCTAGAACGTGAAACCGTCTGCCGAACGATTTAGAAAATGGAAATCTATAAAATGTGTTTGCAGATTTTTTTTCTGGGAAAAAAAATTCTTTCTTTTACTTAAAGTTGAATCTACGTTTTCAAGATTGAATTTGGGATTAAATACTTCCACATTTGTTCCTTGAATAATAAGAATTGTGCCGGGAAGAATCTCAGATTCTTTGTTTCCCATTTTTTAACCTTACTTTCTCCTTTAGAATATATTGATTTGGGAAAGTCTGCCATACTTACCTGATATAGTAGGACCTCGTGTGCATGCGAAATTCTTGTTACTTTCTTGGATAAATTTTTATTAGATCCTGGTGGACATAATCTTTTTCGCGAAATTGAATAGTCTTTCTTTGTTTCAATTTTGTTCAGAATTTCTTCGATTAAAACGCTACTATTCATTAAATATTGAACATGGTATACTAGGTTGCAAAAAGTGGATATTTTACTGCGATGTAACTATTTTCTTTTATTGGGATATCGTCCAAAAGATTTCAATAATGTAAAACTTTAAATTATTAAGATTAGAATAGAATTATAATCGTTTCGTTAAATTGTTTAAAAAGTTACATCATATTTATATGTCATTTCTTTAATATATTAAAAGTATATAAAATTATTTGCAACAAATATTGTATTATTTAGAAACAAAATATAGATTGATCAGTTGTTGTTGCACCAGCATGCTTCCCTGTACCTAGCTCTGAGTTGAGCTCTATCAGCTAGATAGAAGCAGCTGGGTAGAGTCTTCGTGATTATGAAGCATAATCAAGCAGAAGACCACCAATACTTGGCCTACCATTCCCAGAAGTACCATTTCACTAGTAAGACATTGCGACCACACCCAATTTTAACGTGTCCTAGCCACCTTTAGCAAATATGACCAATCTTCGGTCGGCCGGGATTCGAATTTACTACCTTCCAATAGTGAGAATGATAGCCTTACCAACCAGTCCACCGCGACTCCACACACACACACAAGGATTGAATAGTGCATATTTATTTAATCTGGGAAACTGAAAAATATAACAGAAGTTGTTATAACTTCTGTTTCTATTTATTATTTCCCTATTATAAACAATTAAATTAACTTTAGTAATGACTACTTATCTGTTTGCCTTCTTTTTAATAAAAATCGTTAAACACAAATAACAATATAATATTTTTACCATTTATGCAGAGACAAAAACAACAGTTAAACTGGATGGCTTTCGTGTTTTCAAGGAAACTTGTGAATCCAGAACATAAAATCTTACCCGATTATCTTTGTCTTATCCAGAAAGCATGTAACTTTTCAATACTTTTTGAATATATATACTATAAGAAATTAGCTTAATCTCTTGACCAATCAGCGTGCATAAACATTGTTTTCGTGACTAATTTGCAATAGTCAGGATTCAACTTGCTAAGTTTTACGCTTTGATAGTTTCAGCTATATGACTTTCTTGACGCGTGGACTTAATAAAGACTTTTTAATTGCGAGCCACACATGATATACAAAAATTGGATGGTTGATTGATTTATCACTCAAAAATCACTTTTTGCATCATAAACTTAATTTTATTAGAAGCTACAGTTTAATATTAATTACGAACTATTATTAAATATTTATTTTTGAGTTTGAAAGTGAATCCACAAACTGTCTAACTAAGAGCCAGTATTTTGACCATTAGATATCACTTCGGTTATCATCTGATGCAAAATATTAGGCTTTAAACGTAAATGGAATATTTATCATAGGTTCTGACATTTTACAGTAGGTTGTTACGCTGAAACATTTTTGATCATTTTCTCAAAAGCAAAAGATTTCTTGAGATTAAAATGTGTTAATTTCGTCACAGTTTGTGATGGTGTGGCACATAAATGTTTTCCTGAAAACAATGCAAAAACTATATCAAACTTTGAAATGAATATGGAAAACGACTCACAACACTATTGAACTTTCAAACAGCTCATTATTAAAATCAACTCTTAATGAATCAAATGAACCAGTCTTACATAAGATATAAAAAATAAATTTCTAACAATTATGAGTAAAACATATCATCTCGGGGCCGTGGTAGCCGAGTGGTTAGGGTATCAGCCTTTTATCCGGAAGGGCAATGTTCGATTCCCAATGCCGTCAATGACCCACCATGTACATGCGATATACGTGCTCGTTAAATCTGTGGAATCAAAAGTCCTGTGGTAGGTCGTTGAACAGTTACTATGGGTGCAATAATCTGGAGAAATTTACTCTCCCTTCAGATCAATCCCACAATTGAGGGAGTAGATCCTCTGGTGCTGTCATCTATCGGAGGATTTGAAGAACAAAAGCCGAAGTTTCACATTCGTGATGCTCTGATTAAAGGAAAGACGCTCCCAATTGTCTTAAATTCACATAGCCAAAGCATAGCGAGCTTGACTTGTCCAAGTGTCATTAGTAACAACATATCATCTTAATAAAAGCATATCATTATAGTATAATTCTACTAAATTTGAGAATATAATATTATATTAACACATACATATTTATTATTTTATTTATGCTGAATATTTCCTGAAATGGTAAGAAATAAATATATATTAAAACATGCACATGTATTTTAGTGTATTTATTACATTTCTTTTCGGAAAATATTCACTTTCGTGGAAGAAGAATAGTTTTACATATTTCAAATTTTAGCAATAGTTATCTACCGTTTTCTTTTCTAATCGCAAATATGCATTTTAACACACGTTCTGTTTTTACTTTATTCGCATATATAAAAATATTAGGAATTGTATCTCATTTTCACTCGTTATGCCCTTATTTCATAAATCATGCGAGAATGAAAAGATTTAACCAACTTAAAATAATATGCCTTGAACACGGGAATTTTAATTAAAAAACATTTAATTGCTCTAATTACTGGCTTCTTCTGAAACATTTTATACTCATTATGAGCTGGTGGATTTTTTTTTTCTTTTGATAGAAGATTTCTTTTGTGGAACGAAAATTATTTAGCGGTTTTAATGAACTTAGTATGTACCTAAGTTTCGCAGGAAGTAACTTAAAAATCGATTTTATTCAAGAAACTGTCGAAATATCTTATTTAAGTGAGTTGATTTGCTCTGGTTGGCATATATTTTTTTTTCATCCAGGCAGAGAACTACAAATGATTGAGGAAATTTTGTATCTGTCTTAAAGTATTTTAATTGGAGTATTTTATAAAGATTTTTGTGTGTCGTTAATAGTAGGAAATGCATATGATTTTATACCACGAAACAATTTTAAATGTGAAGCGAATTTATCTGAATAATTCTCTTTATTTAAATATGCTTTAAAATCTGATAATTTACAATGAATGGACCTGCATGTGGTTTAACGCTTTAAAACATTTCCAAGATTTTTATAATACTTACGTTAATTCAATTTCGGAAAATATTTTCAAAAATAATAGTATGTACTTATGTGTTGAAGGTGTGAAAATCCTTAAAAATTTTAAACCTAAAACTGGAGATTCAACACTCCAAAAAAGGGCAATTTTACCATTCGGCAATTGAGTAGTAGTTGAGTCTTGATTCTGAAGAAACATGGAGACTAAGCATTAGCCCACAATTTGCATTTTGTAGTATCTTCATATAAATTTTAATAAATATATGTATTGTTTTATGGTAAGAAATCAATTATTTCTGATAAATTCTTCATACTAGTTAAGAATTTACATAAAAAATATATTAAAAAAAACTTTTTAGCATTATGAATGTTTAAAATGTAAGAAAATTTTTTTTTTCTATTAATGTAATGCGTAACTAAAACTAAACTCTGCGGCACGACAGCCCCACGTGTGCCAAGGTCTATAATGCCCATCTCCATCTTCTTGAACGAGAGACCCTGCGATACGAAGTATATGTCCCAATCAGCTACTCAACCTAATGCGAAACCCTCAGTGTTTAGTTCACAAGCATGTTTGGTACTTTAATTTATCGACCCACTAATGGGATGTAAGGCTGTGTCGACCTTGCTTAGCCCGCGGATCGAACATCGGACATATATCTTGGAATGTAATTCATAAAAAATTGCAAATTTTATAATGGGTCTTTGAAATTCAAATCATGAGGGCATATAAACTTTGCCACCCACATTTTTTTCGCAGCAACATCTTCCGAACATTTTATCCATGATACCTTTTATTAATGCAACCAATATTTTTTTCTTTGTGTGTACGGATGTATCTTAATAATGGAAACTCAGAAAAATAGTGACTCAAGGACATTTATAAGAATTTATTTTGTAAGCACACTAAACTATAGTCTTAGCTACCAGCTTTTTCAGTATCAAAAGTTATTGTACGAATAAGTAGCTTTAGTGAATTTATAAAACTCACCCTTAACTGTACTTTCGTGTAGTTTTAAATTACTTGACTCTTGTTACGCCTATAAGAATAACGTTTTGAACAAAATTATAAGTAATTTTGAATGTAATTCTAGAATTATCGTGTTATAAAATTTTGTTTTTCCTATGATTGAAGTACAGTAGGTGAAGTTAACATAATCTGTTACAAGATTATGTTCGCAATCCGAATTATTCGTTATCCAATAATTGATTTACCATAGATTTTTTGTGAAATCGATTTATTCCTTCCAGAGAACCTAGTTAAATTTAAGAAACGATATATAATTTCTTAGTAAGTTGTCCGATTTTATTTTCGGGGCGTTAAAAAGCATGTCCAATGTCAATTACTTTTCTCTCTTTTTCGAGATTTTTCCGGAAGTGATTAATTGCTTTTCGTCGTAAAGATCCCCTACCTTACTGACATCAGCCTGGTTTGGGTGCCATCCTAAGACCATTACTCTGACATTCTCTCAATTCTTCAGAATATCTTTAATGGCATTGGTTCCAATTCGAATTTGATTGAAATCAAAAGTAATTAGTTTCAATCGGCAATTAGTTCTGGTTTTGAATGGATTTAAATTCGAAACTGATGACTTAATTTACCTATAAATATATTCTATTAGGAAAAAAACATTTTCTTATATAATTTAATAAACAAGCAAATGAAGAAACATAAAGAACGATTTTTGGTCCGTTGGGTTTGGCAACCCTTCACATTATGAAATCCTTTTCGCTAGAATTCGTTTTAGTTCGTTATCAGAATATGTGTTCGTTGTCCGAACACGAAAATCTTTCGTGAAAGTGTTCGTTGTCCAATTTGTTCGTAATCTGAGCTGTTCGTCAAGCAATCATCCACTGTATAAACATATTATGTAAGCTATAATTGAAACTAAAAAGTTCGTTAAAAATTGGTAGGGTATATTTCAAACGCATTTTTCTTAAAACAAAACTAAGAAAATTGCTAATTTAAATAGTGTCACGACTAAAACAAAGGAAAAATTAATTTTGAGGGAAATAGCGAATGAATATTTTAAAATTTACTTTTTTATATATAATTACATGAACACGTTGCTTTCTTTTGCTAAATTTTTCTAATACTGGGCTTAAAAATTTGGCCGCAGTAGGAAATAAATAAGGTTTTTTCAATGACAGAAGTAAAAGGAAATGATTTATTTTGTTATTTTGAAATGAAATGATATACACGAGTGGAATACTTTTTTTCCTTAAAATTAATTTTAAGAAAATCAAAATTAACAATGTAATAATTTTAATTAATTTTTTAGTAATTTTTTATGATTATTTTTTAATTTACTAGTATTATATGACATTTTACTATATTCGAGTTATAAATTATAAAAAAATGATCAATGATTCATAAAACTATGTGTGTCTTAATAAATGAGAGTTCTTAATGTTTATGTTATGTTAATTTCAGGAAAGTTTATCTTCGATTTTTAACGATTTGAATGAATTTACATGCCTGCATCTTTAAAGGTTCTGGAAAAAATTTATAACGAAAATTTATAATTTCTACAAATTTGGACTCAAAGTGTTTTAAAAAATGTGAAGTTGAAATAGTTTTTGAGTAAGAAATATTTTTTACCTTTTTCTTATGATTAGGCATTTTTTAAGAAACTGAAACTCAGTGAAAAAAATAAACATCGAATTGGTTTTAGAATCTAACTTAAAATTTTGTAATAAATTTGTTCCGATTCAGCGAATTTTAAAAATTATTTTTTAATTTATTGTTTTCTTATACATTTTACCATTTGATTTGAATGATATTTATTTTCAAATTATCATGTAATTTTAAAAAAAAAATGATTTAGCATTTGATTAAATGTGCTATTTAAAATTATCTATAATCTCACTGAAAAACAAATAAAGAGATTAGAAATAAATATGCGCTTTTAATCAAATGTTAAACTTCAAAAAGTATTAATAATTTTTTGAAAATTGCTTCATTAATCAATATTATTGAACGAAAACTTCATCGTAGTGTAAATTGCATTTTGTTGCTGGAAAATATTTTTATTTACGCATATTTGCATATATAGACCACAATTTAAATACGCATATTTGCATATAGAGTATAATGACTGCTTTTTATAATTATGAGTCTTTTTTATGGGAAATCGTTATTTATACTTGTAAATGAGAAAATATTCATTATTAGAAAAATGGAAATGTTCACTAAATTCGGACATATTTGCGTAGTTTTTGTTTAATATGCATATCAATTATACAATATTTTTTACTAAAATGATATTTCAAACTTAATTATTTTGAAATTTTAATATTTAAAATCAAGATTTGTTTAAAGAAATATAAATCGAATTACAAATTTCTTTCTGATTCTAAACAAATTCTTCTATATAAAATACGAAGTGCCTTTAATTTTTTTTTTAATACCTCGAAGCAAAGTGTTGATGTGATGAAAAATATCACTATTTTTTTTTTTTTTTTAGTTTTCAAAACACTTCTTTTTAACATTTTATGATATTTTAAGGAACAAAATATTCCCATAACATTTTTCGACATCACTTGGGAAAGAAAACATTTCTTTCATTTATTTTAATAAGGGAATTTTACAACGGATAAAAATATTTCATTTAGCTTCGAATTTAGAATACTTTTATTTATTCTTCGAATACAAACATGCAGTATGATTTATAATTTTATTTTAAAAAAAGCAAAGCTGGAATTTCTATAGTAAAATGTTTCTTAGAATGATTAAAAAACTTCCATTTATACAAAAGTTTCTTGATTATTTTATGTGTTTTTTAGAATTCTCTTACTGTATATTATCAGAGAAATAGTATTTTGAACAATTTTTTCCTTTACTTAAATCAATCTCTTGTTAATTCTCAATATATATATATATATATATATATATATATATATATATATATATATATATATATATATATATATATATATATATATATATATATATATATATATATATATATATATATATATAACTCTTTCAATTTATCCGCGGGAGCTTTCTTTATGATGTTGCCATTCTAATTCTAAAATACATTTAAATTTTTTAAATTACTTGTGGGCATGAATTTTTATCATACATGTTTGCCGATTTGTTCTTTTGTTTAGAACATAGTCATTTTATATTGTACATGGATTAATTAGGAAACATTTTTTAAATCAATAAGGAAATCATTTTTTATTTTAAAAAGATAATGTTTGTATGTACTTTCTGTAAGCTTTGAAATATTGCAACCGACAACTAAATTTCGTTCCAAATAAAATATTTCAATTAATTTTTATTAATGCATAAGTAAAATAGGATTTTTTTTGTCAAATATATTTTCTTTGATCTGATATTTATATTAGCATTTCTTTTCATATTAAAAAAATGAAGCATTCAAATATATTTTATTGAAAAATTGTAAACATTCGTTTTTCATCTATTATAAGAAATATATAAAATTGAATTGAAGCTGAAATTATATTTTTAGAAGTCTTCTACTTATTTAGTTTTCGCAAATATTGTTTTTTTTTTTTAATTTTACATGTAAAATGTAAGTGTCATATAAGAAAATGAAAATAAGCGAACCTATTCAATTTTTCTGAAAAGAACTTTTCGTTTAAAATTATTTATACTGCCTAAATAAAGGTTTGCGTCTCAACAATTAAGTTTTATGTGTATTTGATTAGAAGATTTATCGAAATAGTTGGTTTAAATCAAGGAATTTTGGAATCAATGAATGTTGTATGAGTGAAATTATATAGTGTTATATTAAACTTTAAAATGTTTACTATTTTTCAAAGATTCTATATATTATTGTCTTTTTTATTTTACCAGTTAATAAAAATAAAAATTAAGATCGAATTATTTACGCAACATTTTATCTATTACTCCATATCTTTATATTTTAAAGCTTACTTCTCTTATATTTTTTAGTTATGTATATGTTATTCTAATTTAAAAATTTATTTTAGAAGACTATACTAAATTTTTAACAAAATAAAAAGCATATTTTTTATTTCACATGTTATTCATTAAAATAATAGATTTTCTATACATTTATCATGAAAAAAATATTTTTTATATATTAAAATTATGTTATAATTAAGTATTGTTAAATTTACCATTTACTATATTGAAAAAAGTTAAGTTTGTGTACTCTTATATGAAAGAAAATTTAACTGTACGTTATATACACACATTTTTCTTCTCTCCTAACTTATTTTCATTAAGATTTGTATACTTTATATACCATAAACTTTTATATGTCATAGTTTGTATAAAAATGCATTGTAACTTAAACAATGCTAACTAAATGACTAAAATACATATAAATATTTAATAAATGCTAAAATATATAAATATTTATTTATTTATTTAATTGTTACAAAATTTAGTTTCAACTTTGGATACAAATTAACATTAAATAATAAATTAATAAATTGTGTTTAGATGTTTTTAATTTTTGTATTGATATTTTTTCTACTAAAGGTATTTCTCAAATTTTTTCTCTTTATAATTTTTGAAATGTCTGAATTTTTTTTTTTTAATGTAACTACTCTAATTGGATAAATTTTGGTAATTTTTTTAAAATAATGAATAGCTATTTCTTGCAATAATAGCTTTGAATATTTATTATAAGAGTACAAAATAGTCTTTTTAAGTAAGATGTGACAATATATCTCGGCAAATATAATGTGATATTAATTTTTATTTGAATTTCATAAAGTGATATATATATATATATATATATATATATATATATATATATATATATATATATATATATATATATATATATATATATATATATATATATATATATATATATATATATATATATATATATATATATATATATATATATATATATTGCCGATGTATTTATCTAAATATGATTTTTGGTGGTCATATTGGACAAAAATAGCAATCATGTTTGGTTTGTTTCCTTTTCATATCGTCTTTCTCTCTCGGCAACTTGTCATAAATTGTTTTCTTTGTTGACATTGTATCAAATGAATAAAACGAAATGGTAGTTTTTATTTAATTTTCCGGCTAATTTATCTTCCAAAAACTGACAAGATTATGGTTAAATGAAATGAACAATTTATTTTTTAATTTTTTATGGAAAACATGCGCTTTTTTTTTTCTTGTTTCCTTTTTTTTTCTTATCTGTGGAAAAAAAAGGAAAATGCATATTCTTGTATTTTCTTTAGAATTTCATTTATTGATTGAGTAGTTTTGCCATTTATTCACTATCAACGTTTATATTTCTTTGGAAAAATCTTAACTCACTTTCAAAATGATGAGGCAGCTATGCTAATAACAACTATTCATTCATTAAAGTGCGATGGTGATAATGTTTTGATAATATATGCGAAGGAATTCAGCGGAATGCAAACTCAAGTTAATTTATCAAAAAAAAAATCTTTCGCAATCAAATACCTTGCTGAATAAGTAGCTGTATTAGTAATAAAATATTTATTGGTTTTAAAAGCTCATTAAACAGTTTGAAAAGAACTCGCTCTAATTCGTTGAAGCTCTAATGGCGTACTCAACCGAGGGAAACTAATTCTGCATATTCATGGAAGGAAATTACATGCATTTAAACAGTATTTGCCCATTAAGACTTTGCTAATCCCGCCTAATATGACAGTTGCCGAGTATCGAACTTCAATTAGGTCCACTGTTACGCAGCCCTTTGTCTCGAGCATTTGAGCTCACATACAAATAAAGAAGGAGCAAAAGTATCAAAAAGGTTTTTCTTATTTGATTTCTTCGGAATGTTTGATTGTGTTTCAGTTTTGTAAGAATAGAAATGTTATTTGAGTTAATAACTATTCCTCAATTTCTTCACAGATTGTAAATTTCTCCTGGTTAAGGTGTATTACTTTAATTATTTCTAATAAGATAAGACTTAATTTTTTTGATCAGAGAATGCATAATCTTACATATATTCTTTGATAAAAATAATTTAAGTAAACTTTGTGCTATTTTTGATTTGTACAAAAATAGATTATGATTAAATTTAGGTACATTAAATTATGACATGAAATTAGATAATTCTTATTCTAAAGTTATATTTTATCTAAAGTTATATAATACACTTTGTTTTTTGTCTAATGTTTTTGCTAACTATAAAAAATAATTTTGCATCATTTCGTAAATTCATATGTTCTGATGATCAGATGTTGTGAATGATCATATGTTCCGTATGATATTCTGATGCTCATATGTTCTGAATGATGCTCTGATGCTAAGTGATCATATATCCTAAATGATGTTCTGAATAATCATATATGTTTTCAATGATATTCTGAACGATCATGTGTTCCGAATGATATTCTGAGTGATCATATGTTCCGAATGATATTCTGATGCTCATATATTCTGAATGATGATTTGATGCTAAGTGATCATATTTCCTAAGTGATGTTCTGAATAATCACATATGTTTTCAATGATATTCTGAATAATCATATGCTCCGAATGATATTCTGATGCTCAAATGTTCTGAATGATGCTCTGATGCTAAATGATCATATGTCCTAAATGATGTTCTGAATAATCACATATGTTTTCAATGATATTCTGAATGATCATATGCTCCGAATGATATTCTGATGCTCAAATGTTCTGAATGATGCTCTGATGCTAAGTGATCATATATCCTAAATGATGTTCTGAATAATCATATATGTTTTCAATGATATTCTGAACGATCATGTGTTCCGAATGATATTCTGAGTGATCATATGTTCCGAATGATATTCTGATGCTCATATATTCTGAATGATGATCTGATGCTAAGTGATCATATTTCCTAAGTAATGTTCTGAATAATCATATATGTTTTGAATGATATTCTGAATGATCATATGTTCCGAATGATATTCTGATGCTCATATGTTCTGAATGATGCTCTGATGCTAAATGATCATATGTCCTAAATGATGTTCTGAATAATCACATATGTTTTCAATGATATTCTGAATGATCATATGCTCCGAATGATATTCTGATGCTCAAATGTTCTGAATGATGATCTGATGCTAAGTGATCATATGTCCTAAGTGATACTCTGAATAATCATATATGTTTTGAATGGTATTCTGGATGATCATATGTTCCGAATGATATTCTGTTGCAGATATGTTTTGAATGATGTTCTGATGCTCATATGTTCTGAATGATATTCTGATGATCATACGTACTGTTTTAACATATCCGATTAAAGAAATATAATTTTTTCTCCATTACCTTTCCCTACTTTCTATGAACAGTTAAAAAAATTTTCCCTTTTTGATAATAAATAATGTTTTTCAACTGACGTGACTGTTCAGTCATTAAATGCTAAATATGAAAACAAACCTATAATGTGTGATGGGAAATTTTCGCAAAAGTTTTGATTAGACAGTTATTGTGGTAGAAAATTTTAAAAGAAAACAATATAATCAGAGGGTAATCAAAATTTGTTGTATGTAGCGCATGAAGTGATACTCTTACAAATGACTACTTTTCTTAATTACCTCTATAAATACATATTGATAAATGAAAGTGTTACTTATTTGAAGATGATTACAGGACATATTTTAAGTTTCACTCTTATAGAAATGAAACATAAATATAACATAAGTGCAATGGGAGCATAAGAGGAGCTTACATTAGTAACATATTGGCACAGATGCCAAATTCAAATATTGGCGATTTTTTGGCAGATTTTTTATGTATCTGGCAACTTCGTTTTTAATACGTCATACATATGGAGACGTATACGAATTATGCAGGAAATTCTATTTTGGTTAACCCTAGTATTTACGTCATCGTTCACGTCACAGTACGGCAACTTGACAACATTTCTTAATCGTCAAAAAAATTGAGAATATGGAATCATGGATATACGGCACATGTGCCGAACTTTTCAATACCTCATATCGAAATAAGCAAAAAGCAGGAGAATTAAAAACGTTTCTTTTGAATAAAGTTTCAATTTAAACTTAAAAATATAAACTGAACAGTTTAACTCATTACAGAAATAATTTAATGATTTCAAGGCAACGTGTTACAACACTAAATGAAGCCTCTTGTAAAAAAGAATAAAATAAACCGAATGAGGAATAGAATTCTTCAAAACTACCTTGGCTAAATCACTGTTAGATACGGCAGTAAATGATAACCATTTTTCCATTCCATAATACTTTATTCATTATCTCGCTTATTTTATGTACTTACATTTTAATGAGATGCACAAATCTTACTTCATTTCGTGTTACAATAACAGCATAACTGATGCAATTCAGAACAAACTAAACTGAAATCGAAAATACAGAATAGGTTGGCTAAAATTAATTAGTTATACTTGACATCCTTACTTTGGTGAAATCACATTTGCTGCGAAAGACAAAAGCTTATTTGGGTTCAGTGTCAAATCGGATATTCCTTGATTTGGCGAAAAATTTGGGGATACATTTGGGCAATAAAATTCAATTTTTTGCAATTCGGTTAACCCTATCCTTGTATAGCTTTTGTGAATCGACCATCTTGTTAGTCACATGTTGGCGCCTATCTTGGCGTCAAAAAAATCGCAAAAGAATCAAGGAGTGTCCAATTAAAACCTTTTACAGATTATTGTTATTTAAATCATTACTTTTTTCTAAAAAAAGTTACATTAATATAAATAAAATAATTAAAAACAAAAAAGGACAGGAGATTGGAGGCTATAAATACATTTTTTTTTTTTTTTTACTTTTTCCAACGATTATGCATAAATGGCAATTTTAGAGAGAGAAGAAAACCACCTACTTCTTCCGTGAAATGAGAATTTAAATGGGATGTTATACCATTTAAATTAATTACAATGCGGGTAAAGAAATTTTATATGGAATTCAAATCTATTTCTTATATGTCCAATTAATTTTAAATCCTACAATCAAAATTTGGATATGAAACACATTAAGCTTTATGCTAACCATAGACCAACATCCTGATAAATGTTTTTACTTCATTCCGTAAACTGACCTTAATTTAATCAAAGACAAAAATTAGGAAGAAAACTAAATTAGGGTTATATTTATATGAATTTCCCACTTTTTATTTTTCTCTAAGATGTTATGGAAAACACTCTTCTTATAGAATAAATAGCAGCTTTGATAAATGTAACTAATTTTAAGTTTAGAAAATATTTCATTGCTTGTTTTTTTACTAAATGTTCAAATTCGTCACTCATGGGATAATTTGACCAAAACCTGCAATTCGGAGAACACCAAATTACTGCCAATACCACGACTGATGAAAAAATTGAAACTTAAATTATTAATTTAGTATCAAATGTCCTAATATTTACATTATTTATTCAGGTAGACGGTATTTGCAAATTTAAATCAAAAATTCATTAGAAATATTATGATATAAATGGAAAATATATTAAAAAACTTGATTCTTATATTATTTCGACAATTAGTTAGTTTTTTCAAAGAAAAAGATCAATTACACGATCTTAATTTTAATACATCTATTTCCTTTAAAACAAAGACCAATTTCATCTAACTTTCCTTTTCTTACAGTTCCGTCGTCCTTAAGAAGTTGAATAAGCAATAAGAATAAATAGGCTAGACTACTGGCTGTGAAAAAAAAAAAAAACAAGAAAGGAAACAAACAGAGCATGTAAATAGTGTAACACCGACAAAAGCTGGTTGTAGAAAGGCAGAAAAAACGTTTCTTTCTGGATACGAAAACAAATATATTCTATTAACCCTAATGAATGGATTCAGATATCTGGTTTGCCATTGGCGATATGTTTTCGCTCCAACAATTGACTTTGGGCCTCCAGCCAAGAAAACGTATTTAGACTTAAATGTGTTTGTTTATTTACTTTTGCTCAATCTGGAATATTATGATTTATTTCTTATTCCCTTTCATGCTTTTTCTCTGATGCTTTTATCTGTTTACTCAGCCAAATTTCTTATTCGCTAATTATAAAACTTAATGATAAAAAATGAGTTTTAACAAATTATATATTAATTGTGGGTTAAAATAAAATTAATTTAATGATATATTTATAGGAATAAGATCTTAAAAATTAGTTCATTAAAACCTTTCGATTATTGTGAAAAAGATTAATTGTAAATTAATTGTTGATTGTAAATGAATTTAAACAATTATAAGTATGAAAATTATTTATATGTTTTAAAAATCTTAATACATATTAAAGTTTTTACAAGATAAATTCTTTTATAATCATAATTTTTTCTTAAACATTTTCATGAAACATTTTAAATTAATAATTTTCTGATAAATAAAATCACAAGTTGCTTTAATTAATTCTCTTCTTCTAAATATCCTGCCTATCTTACTGATAAAAAATGAGTTTTAACAAATTATATATTAATTGTGGGTTAAAATAAAATTAATTTAATGATATATTTATAGGTATAAGATCTTAAAAATTAATTCATTAAAATTTTTCGATTATTGTGAAAAAGATTGATTGTAAATTAATAGTTGATTGTAAATGAATTTAAACAATTATAAGTATGAAAATTATTTATATGTCTTAAAAATCTTAATACATATTAAAGTTTTTACAACATAAATTCTTTTATAATCATAATTTTTTCTTAAACATTTTCATAAAACATTTTAAATTAATAATTTCCTGATAAATAAAGTCACAAGTTGTTTTAATTAATTCTCTTCTTCTAAATATCCTGCCTATCTTCAAAGTCCTCATTTAACAATTGGTCTCGGTCGAAATTGATTTTCTTGAATAAAATATGACCATATAATAATAATAAAAAAAATTTCAATTGATATTCATCAAGAAGATATTAATTTTACTTCTGGTTTACCAATCCAATATCTGTGGCAATAAATATATTTAATGTTACTTATATTTAATATTATTTTATCGTGTCATAGTAGATATAGAATAATTTATTTAAATGTTTATGTTAAAACAGGTGAAAACACCACAGGATTAATTGAAACCATTAAAATAAAACGAATATAATTGTCAGTGTAAATAGAAATAAAAACAAATATTAATAAACTTAAAACTGCAATATGTATTTAATATTTTATGCATCTCTTAAAAACATTGGTTAAAAATGTCTAAGACATTAATTTATTTTTTTATTACTAATTGATTAAGAAATTAGCAATTTAACGCAATTAATTAATTAAAAAATCTTAGTTAATTAATGTCTTTAAATATTTAAATATTATATTTACATGAGATATTTAATTTCGAATTTAAATATATTGCATTTAAATTCTCTCTCCCTCATCAAAGTGATCTCGTTTCTCTTGACATTTTCTTAATAATTCTCAGATTCGTGCTTTTAAGAAAATTATGATATTATTTTTCCTAAAATATTTCTCAGAAATCATATAATGTATGATTTAATTTAAATGAAAGAAAATTGAAAAAATTAATACAAAATATATAAAAAAAATTAATTAGAAAATCTATATTTTCTCAAAAACATCCGAAAATCTTGCAATAGAATGTAAAACTATAAATAAAGTTAATATTAATATTACTTACAATATAACAGGAAAAGTAAGTTATCAAATGCTTTTATACTTTTTATTTCAAAAATTTTATATTTTAATTTTTTTTCGATGTTTCGAATGAAAATTAGATTTGTCTAGATATCAAAATAAAGTGGATAAATTGTCTCTTATCGACAAATGTAGATATAGAAAACAGAAACACGGAAGTCATCCCCCTTATCAAATCACTGATTCGAACAACAACACTTTTGGGAATTTTAATTTAATACACATATATTATTTAAGCTATATGATTAAATTACTATTGCTTTATGTAAATATTAACACAGAAAAGCATTTATATTATTTAATAATTAAACTAAACCAACACATCTTGGATTCCTTGAAGATTTTATATGTTTTTAATATATTTCACGCCTTTTAATATAAAATTTTAAAATTGCTGGCACTTATAGAAATAGGGTTTTCCTATTGCGGAATTTCATCTTAACGAGATAATTGCATTAATCGAAACTCTTTAGCTATAGAGAAATTATCATTGTATTGATTATCCGTTTTTTTAGGGGAAATTAGGGAATAAAGGGAATAGTCTTGAGATTTTTAGTTCTGAAAAACTCTTTATCAGTTCTTGGATAGTTAAATGTTTTAATTTGTGAATGATCCCTTTTTGAGTAAGAAATTTTCTGCTGATTTTCGATTCTGTCATCTCACCTTTACGAGTTCTTCTTCATCACGAAGATTCCATCATCTTTGAGCAGAATCACGTGATCGCGGTTTGCGCCAATGAAGAATATGATTCAAGCACGCTTCTTCAACAAGTAAAGATACTTTTCCCTTCTACTCATTATTTTTCATTTTTTTTTTTATATTTCTGTCCCCCCCCTTTTTTTTCCTCCCTTCGAAAGGTTGACATTTTTCTCACAAAAATAGCGGCAGAAAAGTGGGTGAATGAGGGGTTGATGTTCTTGGCTGCAATGAATAATTTTTCATAACTGCTGTGGGAATTTTTCCTCTTCTATTTCAAGTTGCATCAAAAAATCTGCAGGTATGAAAAGTTATTAATATGCGTGATATTTATAATAAAAGAGGGGGAAGGCTCGTAGCTTTTTTTTACACACTATAAGCAGTCAAATATAACGAAGGAACTGAAATATACTGAATCTGTTTTTGGCTTGGCTTGGCTTGGCTTTCTGTCATGCAGCACTCCATTTTTTTTTCATGTTATTTTCTCCCGTTTTTCTTTACCTACTTCTGTTTTTTTCCCATTAAATTTAGAGGTTGTGTTTCCTTTCTTTTTGTTGTGTTTGGCCGTGACATTTCCAACTGTAAAAACATGCAAACAAAGTTTCACTTGCGGAAATATGAAAGAAGTTTATTTTGGGTCGTCATTTACCACTCAATAATTTTAAATGTGTGTGTCTCTTTTCGCTTATAAATATCACATATTTTTTTGTTCTTTAAAAATTGTTTTATTTATGGGATATATATTCTGCAAATAATTATTTTGATATCAAATTATAGTTACATGGTATCTAATATGTCACTCTTATAGCATATAATTTTACCAACTATTTAGTTACATTGATGTATATTAAATTCTGATTAAATTGAGGGGAAAAAATTGATTTTTAATAGAATTAGAAGCTAATGTGGTAGTAAAACGTCGAAAATTGAATTTTTTTTTTAACCTGAAAGAATTTCATTAATTAGCATTTTTGTGTTTTTATTTAGAAATTTGTCTCATCATTTCTTCAGTGTTTTTTTTATCACTTTTTATTTAATAAAATAGTTGCTATTTATTGTCTACATAATCTAATGACGTAATTTTGAGGAGCAACAAACTCAAGTAATCAATCCCTGGTTTGATCTTCTTCTCCATCTCCCGTCTGTGGAAAGCAATAAATCCTTTGCATATTTATATTGCATAGGCAATCTCCACTCTAGTTTTTAACTTTATCAAGAAATATATAACTGGATTCCTTCTTCCTCAAAATGTGCCAAAACATCAATGAATTTTAAAAAAAATCTTCTTAGGGGCAAGGATATGGAGGTCATGGCCTATAACACTCAAATCTGTTTTCGTAACAAAAGACCTTAAGTTGTGAAACATATGCCCTGGTTTGGTGGTCAACCTAACGCAAAACACTCTGTGTTTAGTTCCCAAGCATGCTCGGCACTCAGTTTTATCAATCCATTGACTGGATGAAAGGCTGAGACGACCTTACTCAGCCTAAGGATGGAACCTCGCACTGGTGCCTTGGGAGCACGAGGCTTTACCACATTTCCATTGGGCCTTACACTAATGCATTATGGTTTGATAAATCGATAGAATTAATTTCATAAATTATTATTTTATTTTTTCATTTTTGAGAACTATTTTATACAAAAAAGGATAAAAAAAAATACCGTATTTTCT
The DNA here is from genome assembly GCA_030067965.1 of Latrodectus elegans. Taxonomy (NCBI): domain Eukaryota; kingdom Metazoa; phylum Arthropoda; class Arachnida; order Araneae; family Theridiidae; genus Latrodectus; species Latrodectus elegans. The sequence continues at coordinate 21,906,645 of CM057816.1, forward strand.
TTTATTTTGTAGAAATTTTCTCGTACATCTTGTTTAGGTTTTTATGATATTCAAATAGTTGATGAATAAATCGAGGTTGGTAAATAATCTTGTTAATTAAATAATTAATATTGCAATTCTTGTAGCTATAATGAGAAAAAATGGGTAAAAGCTAATTGTTTTTTGGCATAAAAAGGAGAATTATTTCTGCTCCCATCTTTTTATCAAGTCTAAAAATATTATGTTTGTGAATTAGCGTCTAAATCTTTTGACGTAGTGATGAAGTTTAAAAAATGTCATTCCCCCCTTTCCAGAGGGTTTTTTTTTTTTTTTTTTTTTTTTTTTTTTTGTACAACGGTGGGTACTGATGTTTAACCCTTCATCACAACAATGCCGGAAGCTGCTAATCATTTGGCGTTACCCAGCGGGCACTTGCGAACCAAGTCACGGAGGCGAGTATCATTACCGGCGCCATACCACCACAAACCCGTTAATAAGGCGGGCCGCATTCATACAGCATCACAGAAGAAAAGACAGGGAAACATAGAGAGATAGTAACATCCATGCCCGAACCAGGATTTGAACCTTGGACCCACAGCTTAGAAGTCAGGCACTCTAACCACTCAGTCATCGGTCGGCTGTTTTTTGCAAACTTATTATATTGTTACCAAAAGATCAAACTTTCCTCAATAAATACCTATATGCTTAAAATCTACGACATGTGCGCACCTGGTCTCCAGGAATATTCCATACGTTTGACATAACATGGTGAAGGTTAAACACATGAAAATTTATTTTTGAAACATGAAATTTCTTTAAACACATAAAAACGTTTTTTTAATTGAATTTACAGTTTTTTATTATTGAGAAAGCTGATCGATCATTTAAAGTATAGCACTGCTGCTTTTAATTAAAAAAAATATGGGATTGATTTCTTCCATGTGCATGCATGATTGTATTTGCTTAAAACGCACTTTATATTATAGATTCAAGAGACTCTGTACATAAAAGATAGGAACCAGCGAAATTAAATTAACCATTCTATGGAAGCTTTTCATATTATCATGCTGAAAGAAACACGTAAAAGTTTGAAATGTCCACCCTATAAAGTAGACATGGTTGGTCAGTGAAGTAAGACAATGACCACCAGTTACTCAACAAGTGGTAAATCTTACTTAAATACTTTGCTATAGTAAACCAACCTATAAATAAATTTTAAGTTCACACATTTTATGTCAGAAAACTCATACAAATGAAAATTTCTCATTTCATAGTACTTTATTACTTTTTCTTTGTAATTAAATGATGTGTCACTTCTTGTACATATTACTAAATTTACATTTTTATATTTTTACAGCTAAAGAATGAAGCTAAATATTTTGAAAAATCTATCGAAAATGTCTGATTAAAATTTTGTAAGTACGATTTTTTTATTTGCTTTTACATTATCAGTATGAATATAAAATTGTCCATTTTTTATATTTTTTGCTGAATATTTTATTTATCTTGTATTTTTTCACAGAAAAAAATAACGAAGTACTCAGTGACTGCTTACAGTATTTCTTACTAAAACCTGTTTTAAGTGCTATAGTATACAAGCAAGCAAAAAAAAATTTTAAAAAATGCGAATTTGCATCAAAGTACTGTATCGTATCAGCAATTCGAATATATCTCATTAGTGAAGCAGAAAAGAGCGCTATGCTTTTCAACAAGTTAGCTTTTCAATTTCCGCTTTTTCTCACAGAAAAAAATTACTTCAACTTCCACTTCTAAGAAATGGGATACCTATTTTAGAATTGGAGTTTCTTTTCTTTTCTTTTAACTTCTTTCAGCTTCTTTGCTGGAAACATTTCATCGTCTTTTCTTTTAAAACTTTTAAGACTGAAAAGAATATATTCAAGTCAATGCATGTATTTTATTAGATACGTTTGGCAAAAAAAAAAAAAAAAAAAAAAAGTATCGAATTGACAAAAGTTAGCCCTTCTCACCAAGCTCTTGCAGTTTTATTCTTTCGGCTTCGAATTTAATAATTTATTTTCAATTCTATTAATTCTCGTAGCTTCTTTTATTATTCTCTTCTTGTATATTTTATACTTTTGCAATACAGTACAAAGAAAATAAGTTTGTATTTTCTTTTCTTGTGATTTTGTATTAACTTTAAAATGCTTTTAATAAATATAGCATCTTATGACTTCAATAGTTAAAATATAATAAATATACGAATAGTTTTCAAAACTCTTTTGATGATAAAATGGGTTCTGTGCTGAATTTTTCCATTTATTGTTCCAATAGTTTTGATTTTTAAATCCCAAATTTATATTTTCAAATTAAATGAATTTTTACACAAAATTATGGTTAATTATTTTATTAAAGTCTATAAAAATATTTATTGAATAAAAATACAAAGTGTAATGCAAAGGATTTAAAATTATGGTCGCCTTATAAAAAATATTAATGTTAAATATATCGACATAAATTTTATTATTACTGTGTATTTGCTTATCTTTATACTGTATATTATTACTGTCTATTTTAAATATTAAAGCATGGGAATTAACTATATCTTAATAGTTAATTTTTTTTTGAAAGCAAATAAATTTTTTCACCTTTACATTTTTGAATTGTACTGATAATAGTTCCACGCATATCAAGATAGTTTATTCGTAATATATTTTTCACTGCTTTCATTCAAGAATTCATTTTTAAGGGTGCATAATTCTTTGTATTATTAAGCTGCAAAATTTGATTCCTGTTTTGATGCAATCAAAATTACTTACGCAAATTTATTTATTTTAAAAATTGTATTAATTATATTTTTAATACTTTTTTGTCTTATAACATTAATATTTTTAATAATTTATTACAACAGCAACGTAAAGTAAAGGATTTATTCACTATTAAACTACTTTTTGTTAATATGTGTAACATTATCAGTTTCTTACAATAGCAACGTAAATTTCAATACTTACAATAGCAACGTGGCTTCTCTTCTTTTAATCCGTTTTCGACTAGCCAAGTCACCCATCCATTTGGCAGTGAGAATTTGCTTGCGATTCTACTTGTGCTGGCGTTCTATCCACTTCAAAGCAGTTCCTAATCTTCAAATGCTTCATTAGCTGGTTGTCCCGACCCTGCTTCAACTCGGACAGTGAGGTCATCTTCTTATTTGACACTTTCAATAAAATTACCATCATTTTTGCAATTTTAAGTTCCAATCTTTGATTCACAATGCATTCTCTTATATCTTCAGCGTTAACTTCTGAACAACCAGGAATTTTCAAAAGAATGTTTCTGAATTCATCAAATGACACGTCATTCTAATTTTCACCCTTTTCTTACCATTCTTTTCTTTCCTGATTTTTTTCCCCCTCATTTCCCATCTTTTCTTCAGTTTCAGAAATTCTGAAAGCAATTTGGATAATCAGCGATTCGGATAAGCGAAGTTCGGATAATTGGAGTTACAATAATATGGGGAAACATTTAATATAGCGCTTTTAATTACCATGAATTATTTGTTAAAAGGCATAGGCGGTTTTTCAATATTAGTTTATGACGATTATCCTTGAGTAAAATATTTTGTTACAAACTTAAATTATATAAATATAATTTACTGAAAATTTTATTTGCGATTAATTGAAACTCATTTTCGATTAGAATCTGTTTTAAGGAAATTCTTAATTTATAAAAAAAGATTTAGCTACTCTTACAAACTAATGATATATACATTAGTTTAAACAAGCAATCCTTATTTATACTTACCTTCTACTCCATAAAACAAAATTTATTTTAAATTATACTCCTCAAAGAAATTTACTTATTGAATTAAGACAAATTACTGAATTATAAATAATGTTTCATAAAATATATTATTAAAGAAATGTTTTAATTGCAATCACTTTATATGGATCAAGAAATTTCCTTTTAAATTTAGCTGCTATGTATAAGCTTATTTTCAAAATATAAATACATTTAATCGTTTTCCTAACAAAACACAAAATTACGATCAGTTGTAATCTGCGTGAAAAAAATGTTTAATATATAATCGTAAATATACATAAAAAAATACTAAAAACTGTAATCTAATAAATACATCTATCTAATTTGTAGTAAAATCTGTATAAATAAAAACGTTCCGGAAAGTTTAAATATATATATATCTCTTCTTTTTTTAATCTTTCGCTGCGTTAATTATTATTCTTCTCTAGGAATTAGTTTTTACATTTAATCAACAAGTGCGACTTTGTTAAGTCTAAAAAATTCCATCCTGTAAGTAAGGCTTATAAATTCATTGGCTGTCATTCTTCGTTTCAAGAATCAATCGGCTCGTTCTGTCTTTTAACAACCAACAACTACATTTAAATAATTGAACATCGTTTAAGAAAGATCAAAGTTGATATTATAATGACACATAATTACCTGCTGAAAGAGGTTTAAGTAAATGTTGCGTTGATTTTATTTCTAAATGTACATTGCCGGCTATTATGTAATAAAATACGCGATAACTCTCTAAAAATTGTTATAAAAACTGCGAAAAAAAAATTTTTTAACCACATTTTTCTTTTTCATTTCCTCATCCACTTTAGAAAAATGAAATAAGAAAAAATTAATGGCGGTATCTTGGGTGCTATTACCATAATTGCCTAAAAGGAGGCGAAATCTTTTTTTTTTTTTTTTCTTTTCTTTTTTTCCACATGTCACTTCCCTTTATAGTGTTAAGTTTCGCATTGTCATAAGCAAAGAGTATCTCATTTATCAAAAATCTTTTCCAAAAACATTCAAGACAATTTAGAAGAGATTGTTTGCTGTTGCCTTGGGAGACGTCTTTCTGGAGGTTGCCATGACGACGACGTGACGAAAGTTTCGGCTAATTATAATGCCTACTTTCTAATGAATCGTTCCAATGGGCGTGTGTGACGAATAACCGCGAAGATTGAAGCTGATTGTCAGTTTTTTTGGAAAAAAACGTGGATGGAATTCGGTGAAATACACACTCCTTTACATTTGCGAAATGCATTTTATTTAAATAGAAAGAGTTAAAGAAGAGAAAAACCACAAAAGCGTTAAGTTGAAATAATGATTTATGCATTGTAAACATGTCTGTTAACATAATGTAGTTCTGCGATATCTTTATTATAACATTGTATTTACAAATATATGTAATCACTTTTGTTATTGATTTATTATTTATTAGTTCTTATAAACAATTAATACAAGTGATATGTTTTGTTTAAATAAGCTGTCAGAGATGATATCTCAATAATAAACTCAAATGTGATTGCCATTTCAGGCTAAGGAATCATGTCCATGTACAAAAAGTATTAGCTATGTTTGTAATACTCGTATATGGGCAATATTATTCCAAGCATATCCAGTTGCATATTATGGCAACAAATATATTTGTAATATATGAAATCACTGCATTCATTGTCGATTTGCACTTCACGGTCACAGAAAACACGGCAAAGGCTATTATTTGTAATGCTCTCCGAATCTTTTGAATTGGGTGGCTGTCAGATATATTTATCTGTTACTTAAGCAGTAACTTTACTAAACGCAAAAGTGTTATTCTCCTATATTTTTAGCTGACCTGGTATCTAGATCTTGCTTTCAACTCACTTTAAACTATATGTGGTTACTGAATTGCCCTCGTTTGCAAAAGAAACCATAAAGTAATAAACCGTCTATTAACTATTTTGGAATTTTGGATCGTGTTGGCTTTATTGTTTATATTATTGCTTTTTTTTATTAACATAATGTGGCTTACTCAAGTGGTTTTTGATGTTTTAGATGGAAACATTACTTGCTTGGAAATATTACATGCTTTGTTTCCTTGTATAGATAGTAAAATGTATATCCAAAATATTATATACATAATATCCTTTCCATCCAAAAAAAATTTATTGACTTACAAAGCCTAATTAATAACACTGAATACCTAATTATTAACAAAGAATGTCAAAATAATGGCTCTACCAATTAAAATCATATAGTTCCTATTAGTTCGTTTGCAATTTTTTGTATCAGAATTGAACTTGTTATCTTTCTAAAGGATTCAAAGCTGTTTAAGAGGAAATAAGGGGATTGTTATAAAAAAAAGATCTTTACCATGAACCATTAAATTTCTTTGATTATGATTGCCAAAAGATGCACACAGAAATAATTTTCATAGTTTTGAACTGCCAGTAGTAATACCTAAAAACCTAATTTGTGTCCTCCAAATTTAAAACTGAGTTTGACTAAAAAAAATTTTTAATAAATATGTTACTCCACTTGAAACTAGATTTATCATTGAAATATTTAACCTAGAATAAGAAAATACTCAAAAAATGTGAACAAAAAAATGCTGACACATATAATTAATTACGACTTCGTACTGAGGATGTGGTTTAAATCCGACATGTTGACAAGTTTACTGCATGCCTTCAAATCACATTCTTCCAGCGGCAGCAAACAAGGTGAAGTTCACCCTAATGTCTAAGAATAGTGTCGAGGCTCATTTTGTTAAGAAAACGGTTTCTTATATAAAGACAAAAGCATCGGTTTTAAAAGCCGTTTTCCATAGATTCAAGCTATTAACATGTTTAGAACAGAAAAAAAAGCAAAATAAAATAGATAAGACAAAACATTCACTTTATAATTAATTTAAATCGCCCTTGCTGATTAAAAATCTAAATTAATAATTACATACTTTCACTTCGGGAAGAAGACAACTGCGGATGGAAAATGTGGTCGTTGTTTATATATTTTCTATACATTCCAGCAGACGTTTTGAGACACACGAAAATTGAATGCATGAGTCGAAATGTTTCTTACCATGAGTCTATACACATGTGCAATTCAGACTTCTTTTTCTCTTCATTTTAGTTTCCTAACTATTAATACTAATTCATTAAAGGATTACTGTGCTCATTTCACAAGATGAATATAAATAATGTTCACTTTCAATTTCCTGACACACAATTTCATTCGCGAGGATTCGGTGACGTCATTTTTAAGTATCAAATTGCAATATTTGTAAACAATTGCTTTTAAATCTTAAGGCTAATGCTTTGCTTACGCCAACATTAAGAATTGTTTATTTTTTTAAAAATAATCTTTTATTTAGTTAAAATAGTTGTTTTATTTATAATAAGTAAAAATTAAAAATTTTAGATTTAATATAAATTTTTCTGAACTTGACAGAATGGGAGATGGCATATTAATTAAGCTCCTGGTACAAAATCGATGTTACTTAGTCTGTGAAACATTTAGCTTCAAAATCACAGATTCGAGATGTCCACAAGTTTATTTTAAAAAATAGTTTGAACATCAACATTTGTGTGAATATTTCACGTTTTCTAGATCACTTGAACGCTAAAGAAACAGGCATATTATTTCATTAAAACTATTAGCTTCGTTTCAACACTTTTCGCAAGATATATGAGACATTCAAAGTTGCTCAAGAGAATGGCAAAACGAAGTATAAATCAATTATGTCGGTCAAGCTGTTGCAGCGTTCAAAGCCAAGTGGAATTCCAAACTAAAAGCCTTATACGTCTGAAGACGCAGCTACTAAATGTACTCAGTAAATATTTTTAAGTGTAAGAATAATCGGAGAAACATCTTTAACTTCTTAATTTCTCCAACTACTTTATTTAATCAAAAAGCATCGCTTTAAGAATATTTATTTTAGGAGAAACGATGATTCGCTAGAGATGTTGGAAAACGTCTTGTTTGCTGAAACAACAAGGCTATCGGCATTTTGTTTGTTCTAAATTAGTTGCTTGTTGAAGTTATTTTGTAAAACACTCCTAAATATATCCATGGTATCCCTTTTAAATTTTAAGAGACCGTCTGAGAATTATTTCTCCGTTTGTATTTACTTTTATTTATACGTTAGAAATCTATATAATCGAAGGGCTTTTAAGCAATTTAAAGCTTTTAGCTAAAGGGATAATTTATGATTAAAAATCTCTGAGTAAATATATGTTGCAAAAAAAAATTATTCTCTTAAATATAATTTACTAGTTTTTCGCCTTTTCACGTACTTGTATTTTAATCAAATTAATGACACTTTCATTAGAAGTAATTACAAACTTTTAGTTGTCAAATGGCGACTGTAAAAGTTTATTTTTATACTGACTATTTTTCAAATTTGGAAACCTTAGTTACTTCATAACATATCATATTTCCATTATCCCTGTGGAATAAATTTACAAAAGTCATATTATTATAAACATATTTCTAAAACATAAGTCACAGATCTCTTTAGAAAAATGTAAATATAACTAAATATGTTTTAAGTGTTTGATACTATTTTCGTTTCAAATTCAGAAATTTCTCTTGGGAAGTGCCATTTAGATTTAATAAGCAATTTAATTCTCTGCAATTTTGATTAATAATTGAATCCCACGCTAATATTAAATTCCTTCAAATCATATCTTAAAATAGTTTCCAAAACTAGTTTAGGTCTATTTTCTAAAATTGTGTTGATCTAATACAGTATAAAGAACACAATTCTTTTCTTATAAGCTATATACATTTATTAAGTAATCGTTTATAATAATTTGTGAATAATGAGAAACTCATAAAATAAACTATATAAAAATGATGTGAAAATAAGTTTTGATATTGATATCAATTAAATATTAGTTATCTTTAGTTAATTATAAAAATAATCTTATTTTTAATAGAGATGATTATTAGGCATTAATCGAATGGTATTTTATATCAAATAATATTGTTACATAATTAGGATTCGTAGATCAAGAACCACACAATTTAACGAAATTAAATTAGATTTAATAATTAGTTGCAAAAATTAGTACACTTAATTGGCTAATTAGTACACTTGATTGGCGGCATTCATACCACAAAAATACAATAGTTTGATATACTACTCAATTCACAACATAATTTAATCAGTGTACAAAGCAGTTCACACTATTTTAGTACACAAGAAACAGCTCTCTCTTGAAGCAACGCAATGAGAAACTATCAACTACTTGCCCAGACCCATTGGAAGCCCATATATATAGCATCCGAAGGGCTATTCTCGACTTTTCCAGAAATTTCCAGAAAATTCTGCATCTTTCTAGAAATTGCCCGAAAATCATAAAAAATCGCCAACTTAGTGAAAAATTTGGAAATGTATCACCAAATTTTACGCCAAACATGAAGGTTTTAGAAAGGATGCCAATTTGGTGATTTTCGCATAGAAAGCAACCAATGGATGCTACTAGGCGCAACGCTATAAAAACTCATCTAATCAAGCAATCTCCGTCAAACTAATTTGACTTTTACATTCTGAAATGCAGTAAAGGAATAAATTAACACATGAGGATAAAAATTTACACAATATTTACAGAAGTCATAACAATATTTATTTATAATCACCTTAACTAAGAATTTAATTGAAATCATAGCAACTGGGAATAAATTATACACAATTGACCGCCATCTTCCTGAAATTTGCCTTTTCTTGCAAAATGTAAACAATGCATGTTTTCATATTTCAACTAATATTTTTTAAATATATCTGGATCAGTGATAATTTATGAGCCAGATCTCTGAGGCAACGAAAAATCAAAGAAATAGGTAACATTTTTCATTTAGGTAATCTTCTACCAGGGAAAATAAACTTTATTGTGCAAAAAAATGAAAAAAAAACAGTGAAAGGAAATCTCTGATGTTGTATCACCCTACGCCATGCCCATCAACATAACTTTGATGAAATCAGAAGACTTCTGTACACAAAAAAGAACTCATTTATATCATTTAATCACCTAAAGGAAATTTCTCCAAACCATCAAATTAAAATACAGGTTCTGAAATCATCCATGCCCTTTTTAAGATTATATCCAATCAAAATCTACTAAGTTATCACAATAAAATTTCTCATAGCATAGGTTCCTTCTTTAAAATCACTTCTTCCTTAAAAATTAAAGGATAAATATAAAATTTAATCCTTTTTGATATTTTTGCTTTCATTTTAGATCAGTGTGTCAAAGGCACAATAGTTCATGGAAAAAAAAAGCCCTCCAGTGCAAAATCCTTTTTTTACACATGGTAAATGGTATGATTATAAACTTAAAATAAATTAATTAATTAACCACGGTGAAAAATTTCTGGTTCTAAAATAAAAATAAAACACAATTTGAATCATTTTTAATTTTTTTCCTTTCACTGAATGACACAGCTAATGTCTCACATATTCAAAAAATTAAACTGAAATAATATAAATTGCCACCTAAAAAGCACCCTGTGTAACATAAAAAAATATATTTCATTTATTACTTGAAGTGTTTTTGAGTTTATAACATGTAAATATTCATATATAAAAGTCAATTTAAAATTTATTAACATAGAGATAAATTAATAAAATTGAAAAAATTGTAAGGTTTAAGTGGAAGCCTTGTTATTTATATTACCCTCTGGAACATACACTTGATTGGCGGCATTTTTCTTGTGGCGACAGAGGTCATTCTTGTGCTTTAATGTAGGGAGTTCAATATTTGAAATAACCAAATCTGTTGTCTTGAAAAAGCATATGCACACAGTAAAAGACGTGGCATCATTTGCCGCGGACAATGATTGGGATGGTGACCACGCACGCTCACTCACTAGGTTGTTGGAGCTCCATGTGTTAGAGACTTTAATATATGACGACCAAAACCTTTCCGCTGGTGTGGCGTGAATGTGGAGAGGAGCATGACTTCAAAGTGTTTTAAATATGACTGCGTCATCTGACCGTGGTTCAAAATGACGAGGCACTTGGTGATGGGCGAGTATTCTAAACCAGTTAACCTAAAGGTACAGTCCGGGGCTCACCTGCGCCGTTATGTATGTATAAAAAACGTGATTCTCATTGATTGTGGGATGTGTTGAGAAAAATGTCGATCTTAATGGCTTAACTGTAACTTTCACTGTAAAATAATTATAACAAATTATGTCCTGTATAACCTTATAGATTTAATAAAAATTACAGTCTTTTTTAATTTTTCCATATAACACCAAATTTTACTATCAAACTATATTATATGCCAGATAATAAAGCTCTATTGAATAAAAGAAATATCATAACCTTATAACTATAACTAAATCTTTCAAAATTTTAACGCGATAGTAAATTAAGTTCATATAGTCATTTATGCAGAAGAAAATTAAAAAATACGGTATGTAATATTATGAACAAATGTCTTTTCAAATGTTGTTAAATAATTTGAATACTTTTCTCATAGTTTTGTTTCAGTGTTACTATATTTCTAACATTTAACTTATTAAATATCTAGCGAAGAGATACGATATCGGAATAACGAAGAAAGGATTGTACAGCATTATCACGACCTAAACAAGAAAACTGGAAAATATTTCTGAAGTACATTCATTGCAGCCTCTAGCTATATTTTACTTCCTTCGCAATCTTTTAATATGATAGCAGTGTTTGCATTAATCGCGCAGGAGGAAAAGCGGGACTAACAGTTACAGTTAATTAAATCTCACAATAATTTTAGCTGGGAGAAATGTTACAGTTACATGTTTAAAAGGAAGCGAGACATTCCTACGTGAGAACTAGGAATTATTAAAATTCCCGCCACGGCTTTTAGGAGCGTGTCAAACTATTTAAAGGTGTGAAAGATTTTTTTCTTGTTTTAATTTAAACACAAATGAACTTGTGATTATGAGGATTTTTCTACAATTTGTAGTGCGAAACTCTGAACTGCAGAGATTTGTGATATTTTGGGGGAAGTATTCTTGTTTCCAGTTGCTTAGCATTGGTTCAAGTAACGCAATAAAAGCTATGCTCAGAAATTATTTATGAAATGTAAGTTTTAAAATTTGGGTATCTTTTGTGGCAACGTCTTTTGTAGTGCATTTTCTTTGCATTTAAAAACGTTATTTGCTTCATCTCTTATTTTCCTGAAATTCTTTTAAATAAGCTAGGAAAATATACATCATTAAATAAGGTTTACTGAATAGTTTTCTTACTTTCTTACAATTTCAGAAGATTAAAATTTAAAGTTTAAATTTATATTTTATTCTCATATTAAACCATAGAGAAATTATTTCATAAACTACAAGTTGTTAACAGCGATATAATTATTTTATAAAAATATAAAATATGTAGCTAATGTAAGAATATTAATTATAGTGAATTAAATTCCCTTTTTCATATTAGTTGATAAATTTATTCATGAAAATTTTGAAATTGCAATCAGGGATTATTTTCGTTATAAAAAGACTTTAGCCTTGGCTGAAAAGAGATTTTGAAGTTTTTTATGTGCTTAATTGATAACTAATGTGAATTTAAAATTTAATATTCCAAAAAAGCAGCTCCATCGAATGCTTGAACATTACTTATTAAATTGTTAAAAATTATTATCAATCCGAAATATTTATTTCTTAATGTTATTACGGGACGTATTAAAAGGGAATCTCTTTTCAAAAACTCTTATATGTTAAAAATGCATTATAGTTGCCATTATTCTTAATATTTATTCTTTATAATGCATTAAAGACCTTCATAAGTAATATAATTTCTCTTTCAATATAATTTAATTATCATAGCATTTTACTTTTATAAATATTTTATCTTTAGCTTAAATTCTCTAAACATGAATTTTTCTTAGAATATCTCATGATTTTATCGTTAAATATTTGCATCTAAAGGCCTTTATTTTAAAATTAAAAATATCTTCTTGCAGTAACAAAAAATTCCATTTTAACAGTAAAATATTTTCAAAGGATTGTTGCAAAAATCTTTATTTTTTACGCATAATATCAAGATGAAAATAGATACTTAAATATGAATAGGTTTTATCCTTTTAAGCCAAATATAAACTTTTCCCCAACAAGACATTTTTAGAGAGAGTATCCTTCACAAAGTCTGCATCCTTTATTCTTTTAATCACTGTTCAAGAAAAGAAAAAAAAAAGAAAAAAGCTCCAACTCATTATTTTATGACTGGAATTATTCATTTTTTTCCTCCTTCTCCCTCTCTCCAGTATGCAGATCTGTCCACTGTTGTAACAGAAACTCTTGTCCCGTTGCCATGGAAACCTTTACATCCGTTGCCAGTTATCGGTGAGGAAAACTAAGAATTAAAAAATAAGATCGGAATTAAAATACAAAGAATGGAAAAGTAGTTGAGTAAAAGAAGAAAAAAAAAACAGAAAAAGAACCTTCCAAAAGCTATTTCGTCGGGACACTTTTCTTTTTATTATCTTTAAGTGCTCTAATTTAAGTTTTTAGCTAATATGAGAGTAGCAGTGTTTTAAATAAGCTTAAAATCTGAGTATAGTATAAGTGGCTTAATTTAATTTTTCACCAAGAGTAGAAGTTCATTATTTTTCTTGTATTCTTTTAGCTTAAGAACGCTCTACAGTACCGGCTGTCTTTAATAGTTGAATACAATAGCGCTGTGCTTAAGATTTATCCTTCAAGGATATTTTAAATATTTGATTTTCACTTTCATCAGTTTCAAAAAAAAAATGAATGAAATTGTTAACTTTATTTTTTATTTTTATGATTTTCGACTTTTGCCTCAATTGTTGGCTGAAGTGAAGTGATCGGATCAAATATAAAATCAAGCAATTCTTTTTCAAGTGCTTTGATTAGCAAACTTGCAACAATTTAGCAAATCGGGCTTTGAAGTTCGTCTTTCCACGCACACAATTTGCTAATAAAATACTGTAACAAGTTTTTCATTAAAATCGTTCAAAACCGTGGCTTTCAAGTGTAATTTAAATATTAATGAACCGTGTAAGTGAAATATAAATTGACCAAAATTCATTATTAAGAATTAGTTGCTTTAATTATTGTTAGAATGAAAAGTAATCATGTATACATGTACAAAATTTGATTACTAAAAATTAGAACAATTTTAGAAATAGTTTTTACTTACTAGCTTCAAATTCAAAATAGAAAAATATTTCTACAATATAAATTAAGTTTAGAAGTTTCACTATTAAATTTTAAACTAATTTTGAAATTCCTCAAATTCATGTTAAGACGTGTTTTATTTATATATAAATACTGTCGCGACTTGCTATATTTGCATTTCTGAATTTGCCGTCTCATAGTTATCTATTGCGCAAATCTTTTCCCAAATAAACTAATATTTATTTCATGAATAGTTATTAAATTGAATTCTCTTCCCTCTTTCTTCTTATAAATTTATACATCTAAAGATCATTTTTTTAATTATTAATCATGTAACTGTAGCAATAATAAATCTTGATTTAACAAAAAATTTATCAATAAATAATTGATGATAAAATTTAATTTCTGGTAACCCTGATATTTTTAACGCTTTAATTAACGTAGTTTTACGGTTGCTATTTTGGTATTCACATTTTACCGCCTATTTTGGCATCAAAAAAAATCACCAAAAAATCGAGGAAATTTTATATTAACACTGTAAATTTCACATTCACAAATTTTGAATTCCTCATGCGTATGCTAAACTTTTTTGATAAACTTCATTTCCAAATCATTCAATTAATTTTACTTGTAATTATAATACATCGTTATAAATATATATTTACTTAATTTTAATTACAGGCATACACGTAATTACATTATTTATAGAAACGGTTAATTCATTATTTATCTTAGAATCACAATAAATATTAGAATCACAATAAATATTCATATTTAAATTTAAAAGAGATTACTTCTATATGTATCTGGAATGATCATATATTAAGTTTTAGAATTTTATTGATGTTTCGTATAGAACATTTCAAGATAAAAATGAAATCATGTTTCTTAGGCACAAAATTTAGCTAAAACAGTAAATAACAAAATGTTCTACTATAAGTTGGTTAGGTTATTCACGTGAAAAAGTTGCAACTATAGACAGTTTGCAGTTTTCAACTTTTCCAATTGAATTTCAAAGGTAAAAGAATTTTGGTCTACGGAAGTTTTAAAATTGAATTTTTGACAAAAGCGATTTGACCATCTTTGACTGTGGCAATGGCAATGAAAAATCTTCGCCACAGTTACAACTTCTTCTTACTTGAAAAAAATTGTAAATTTAAAAATATCTCAGATTTTCAGCAAAAAGTTGTTTTTTTCCAAATGATACATTTATTTTATTGTTTGCATATTTTCTTTATTATTATGGTTTTCTATTCCAATTGTCCTGAAGTAATATTATATTCCACCATATATATATAGGGTGTGTGTCAATATTTTAAAAAATATTTTAGTTATTAATATCTTTTGCTGGTTAATTGTTTGTATATCTTTAAATTGATTCATTTGGTAATTAGTTTAGATCTTAAAAGATGTCGATACAAAAGTTTGTTTACAATTTTAGAGTTCTTAAAGTACTTAAAAAAATGTCAGATTATTAACAATATATTATACATTCCTTTTTCAGCTATCAATAATTGTTTCCTGAATAACTACACTTAGAACAATTTTTTATCAAATTTAAAAGCAAAAATTGTACTTCAGAAACTAAATATTTTTGAATATTGTAGCTACCTAGATATACAGAATGAAAGTGGCATTTCATTAAATAATTAGTCAATATATAATATTTTTTAAAAATGATGTTTGAATAGTAAATTTAGTCGAAAAAATTATATAAATAGACTAAAATTTATGCTTTCATGTTCAATAATGTTCGATACATAAATTTCAGATTAAGATATGTAATCTTTAGTAATTTCAATGCTTCATAATCTTTTACCTAGAATAATAGTAAACACTTCTATCTGGGAAAATAAGATTAAATAAGATATTGTATAGCCTACATTTTTAACAATATTAATGCGTTGTATAGGAATTATTAATTAAAAGCGCAATATAAATAAGGCTATCATTGTTTATAAAATGATTTAGTATCTCATCGCTGTATAAATAAAGAGTAACAATAGATGTTCATTTTATTATGGAACAGTAAGCCAGAAATTTACTGCAAATTGAAAAGCTTATGTTACTTTCTTCTGACAAACTATTTTTCTAAAGAATGTCTTCAGAGTATTTATTAAAATCTTGCAAGAATTAAATGAGTTGATCCAATATTTCCATTTTCTTTATATTATTTAAAATTTAATGAAGTGTCTAGTACAAAAATTAATTTATTACAGTTACTTAATTAGCTTTTAGATTATTTTATCATTATTAAAAATTTATGTATGTAAACTTACCATACAAATATTGCTTTTTAAGATATTTAAATCAATTTTAATTATAATGATATGAAACTGATCGTTTTAGATAACCATTCATACAAACACACACACAGGTATATATATATATATATATATATATATATATATATATATATATATATATATATATATATATATATATATATATATATATATATATATATATATATATATATATATATATATATATATATATATATATATATATATATATATATATATATATATATATATATATATATATATATATATATATATATATATATATATGTATATATATATATATATATATATATATATATATATATATATATATATATATATATATATATATATATATATATATATATATATATATATATATATATATATATATATATATATATATATATATATATATATATATATATATATATATATATATATATATATATATATATATATATATATATATATATATATATATATATATGTATATATATATATATATATATATATATATATATATATATATATATATATATATATATATATATATATATATATATATATATATATATATATATATATATATATATATATATATATATATATGTATATATATATATATATATATATATATATATATATATATATATATATATATATATATATATATATATATATATATATATATATATATATATATATATATATATATATATATATATATATATATATATATATATATATATATATATATATATATATATATATATATATATATATATATATATATATATATATATATATATATATATATATATATATATATATATATATATATATATATATATATATATATATATATATATATATATATATATATATATATATATATATATATATATATATATATATATATATATATATATATATATATATATATATATATATATATATATATATATATATATATATATATATATATATATATATATATATATATATATATATATATATATATATATATATATATATATATATATATATATATATATATATATAATTTGCACAGATAGTAATTCTTATTTATTTAGGCATCGAGTCTACATTTATCAGGAACACATTTATATCCATAGAATACCATGTATTGTCTACACAAAGATTTTGTAAGAATATGAAAGTATACAAACACATCTTGATTCCTGAAAGCAATCCTAAAAACCTAAGAATGTCAAATGGTGTTTTTTTTCAGAGCTATATGCTTAGATGACCAACAGAATTGCTTTAAATCAGAATAATAATGATCCTATTGCCTTCAGAGACATATCTTGACTTGTGAGGTGTGTTATATCCATCCTGGAATTGTCAATGCCTATAAGAATATACAGTTTACATGAATGAGAAATCAGACAAAATGCTTACGTATTTGTCGGAGATGTTTTTAAACATATTAATGATTCCATATAACTACACCTCATACTCCCCATACTATTATAAAAGCTTCACCAGTTTGAGCGGAGCCCTGTTGCTATGTAGGACATATAAATTCGTGGTATTCAATCCATGCATACGTACAACTAATCGATACAGCTTGAAATGCTGCTATTTAGATCAGGTAGTGCGTTCCACTCAAGTTTAAATGTAGGCATTTATTGATTTTAATTGCCAATATTCTCAATATACTCGTTAAATGGTCGCACGTAGCAACCCATATTTCTTAACTATCTCGGAAACACTATATCGTATTTTTCTTGCAATAACTGAAGAACCACGTTCAAAATAACTTAAATCTTAATAACCTGTTATTGCAATAACAGATATCACAATTTTGCTGTACACTTTTTTTCTTGTACAAGTTGAATCTTTCATATCAGACTTTTAATTGGTTGCAAATATCCACTATTTATGTATACAAGCTTATACTATTTTTTACTGTTATATTGAAAAAACATTTTTACATAATATTAAAATAAATGATCTAGTTTAAAATTTAAGATCGGAAAAACAACTTCAAAGTTTTAAGAGAAAAAAAAACTTTCATCAACTCGAACCAATAAAGCTCTCAGCTATATATACCTTAATGGTTTAAATTGTCTTACATTATATTACGCACTTATATAAATGTACAAAAAAACACAAAATATATTTGTTTGTATAAGTTTATGAATTATTTGAGATCGCATTAATATGCACATATATTCATTTTCAAATAGTCATCATCAAATATTGATAAGTGCACCTTAATTGACATAAAAATATGCAAAAATAGTACCAATGTGTTCATTTTCAAAAGAAAGAAAAAGAAATCAATACTGAGGGATTAGGGAAAATAATAGCTGAAGTCACACACACACACAATACAATTTAGGAAAAATTAATAGCTGAATTCATTAACAAAAGAGAATTCTAAAATCAAAATATAGGGAAAATAACAGTAATATATTGGTAGTGCGTAGTATAGACAATCTATTGGCTAAAAACTGTAGTAAGGCATTTCAATTTCTATCGCATGTAATGCCTACTGGAAGACTTTTCACTAAATTGTGAGCACTATTTGCGTGTCACAAAGATGGAATCCCAAAAGTCAACTCGACAGAAGTGAGTGTGGTGCTCTAGTTGGCTTGGAAGTCTTTCCCATTCTAGGAAGTTAGTGAGTTTGAATCCCGGCATAACTGAAAATCCATCGTGTTAGCTAAAGGTTGTTGGGGCACATTAAATAGGTCGTGGTTGCAATGTCCTCCAAGCGAAATGATACCTTTGAGAGTTGCATATGAAGTAATGGGATTTACTGCCTTGTTCCTGCTTTAAAATCACTCAGCTGCTTCTACCTAATTGATAAAGCCCAACTCAAGAAAGCATGCTGGTGCACCAACGACAACTCAACAGACGGGACTGTAGAAGGCAAAAACGCAGCACCTTCACCCTTTAGTCAACTGTGAGTAGGATTAAGGAGGCTTTTATCATTCTGAACACTGTTCTCGTACCACTGGCAACTGTCAACCTTTTAACATGATCACTTGCAATCCTCAAATAAATTTTACAAGAATAGTTATACACGAAGTGATTACCTCCCGTAGAGCAACCATTTTTGTTGAACAATTACCGAAGATATCAGATTAGTTGGAAGGAGAAACTTATTCACAACGAAATCAAGAGCGTGTTAAATATTTCCACTCCAAATTCAAGCCAACATAAATCAGATCTAGTAAGTAAGCTGTTCATGTTGGACGCTCAAATTATTCACTCTTTTGTAAAGGTTGGTGATCATAGCTTTATTGGTGCGCTAATTTTTTACTATTGAATCAATACCAAGACAAAACGGAGGGGTTAAAAGACAAACTATTAAAGCATACGATCTTACAAGATGTCTATAATTTTACATCTTTGCAATACCACCATCCCATAACCTCATCTACAAATCAGTTTATCTCCCTTAAACCATTTCCCATGCTGAGATATTTCATTCTTGAAATGTGTAACATTTGTTGGCATTGTAGAGTGGATTGCATGTACGTCACACTCCTAGATCCTTATGCATTTTATATGGATCTGCAAGGCAAATTTGATTCATTCGAGAACATAACTGCCTTCACTCAAACATTATTCAACTAAAATTTTGGCGATGCCGCTTTATTCACTCTTCTGCTTATTAGATGCGAACAGCAGTAATTTGTAATCTGGACCGCACAATTTACTGCTACTTCATGGTAGTGATAAATATCTCACTATCATTCGTTTCCATCAATAATGTGCTTACTACCACAATTATCCATTTTTTACTAGGCTGTAGTGTGGATGATTGGATACAAATCATAAAACAACATATTCTAATATTCAATTATATTTAAATGTCAAGTTTATATACAATGTTTTTATTGCATATTTCTTGACATGATAGTCTGATTGGTTATATCATTATATTTTTAAATATTTCAATGTTCCTAGTAGAGAGTTGTAGCTTTCCAAATCACGATATTTTTAATAACTAAGATTTTCATATCCGTGCTTTCGTTTTAAATAAGAAAGAATATATTGTACTTTATGAAAGAGTTAGAAATTGTAAATAAATAAAGTAACAAAAAAAAATTAGCATCGGGGCTTTGAATATTTTAACTTAATTATATAATTTATGGGAATTAAATAATTGGTTTCATTCATCAATTAAGTATAAGCAACTACTTTTTTACTACAATATTTTATTTTGCAATATGGCACACTTAATCAAAGATGTTGGCATAAATCAATAATTTATGAGAATTAAATAATTGGTTTCATTCATCAATTAAGTATAAGAAACTACTTTTTTACTACAATATATTTTTTTGCAATATGACGCACTTGATCAAAGATGTTACATTATGTATTTTTAATAATAATTTTAACTAAAGAAAAGTTTTAAAGAAAAATTCTATTAAAAATGTTGCACTTAATGAAATAAAAGTATAAACTATAAGCGTAAGATTAAATTTACGTAATGTATTTAACTTCTACTTCCTCTGTCAATTTTAGAAAAACTAAATTTGATTTTGCTTAGCCTCAGAATTGATTAACTGTCCTGACCCCAGTAAAATACGCTAACTTTTACCATTTTTAAACTCTTTCAGAAACTTTTACCCTCTTCTCTCTGTCAGGAAAAACGACGGATATTTTAAGAAAAATGTAGGAAAGTTTTGAAATATTATAGTCTTGAGAAATAGTTATTTAAATAAAAATTATTTCATCGCGAGTTAAAATTTAAACACAACTCATAAAATTTAATGCATATACTTTAATTTAAGCCCATACATAAACATAAGACGTGTTACGTCAAATATAAAATGAATTACTGTAAAAATATTGTTCTGATGAAAGTATTTTTTGTTCATTTTATTGAAGCTAGGGTGTGTTGTAATCTTTTATCATAAATATTGTGTTAGAGTAAAACTTCTCCTTAAAATGTAATAAATCTTTACAAAGTTGGTTTTTCTCTTGTATCAAATTCATCACTGGTGAATTTCGATATTAATTAAAATAGTTTTTGAACTAATTATGAATTAAGTTATTATTTATTCTAGTTTTTGAAATAAACATAAACTACTTTCCATAATTCATTACAACCTCGTATTTTCATGGAAGCTTTGAGGTAAAACAAAATAGATGATTTTTTTAGCTGAATATATGTATAGAAAGTATGTAGTGAATAATAAAAATTATTTACAAAATTAAGTACCTCAGTCAACGGGTTAAAAGGGTAAATATTAAAAAAATATTTTACAAAATTAAGTACCTCAGTCAACGGGTTAAAAGGGTAAATATTAAAAAAAAATTTTATACAATAACTTTTTTCATGATTTACATCACCTTCTTCTTGTCATAATTAAATGCTCTATTCTATTTGATTTAATTGTGAATCGTTTATTAAAATAAATTTGCGAAGCAAAGAAATCATGTAAAAATTAATTCAATTTTATTATATATTTACCGAAACGAATTGTTAAGCTGATTAATATCTCTTTAAGGTATTATGTTCTTTCAAAATTTTTACAAAAGACGCTGTGATATCATATCTATATAAGAAAACAGAAAGAGGAATAAAAACGTTTTATATATTTTATATCAAAAATAATTACTGGGGAGAGGGTGAAATTAAAAGCAGAATTTCCTCTTTATTTAAGAGGTAAGAGCACAAAATAGCATAAAATAAGTAACTTATTTCATCAAATGAATTTAAATTTATTGATATTCTTCAACTCTGCAGTAGTGAATTTTGCTTTTATTCCTGATTTAAAGTATTCCTTTCAAAATAAATGCATTTAAAATTTTTTTACATTGTTTGTTTTGTTTTTGCTACTTTTGTTATATATGCTTTACTTTAAAAAAAATGCTTTTATAAACTCAAATAATTCAAAGAAAGCATTTTATATTTGGGTGAATTTTTATGTAGTAAATATATCTTAGGTAAATAAAGTAATGTTTTTAATGTCAATAGAATTTCTAAATTGATTGTTTTTTTTCATTTCATTTTATTACATTTGTTTAATTTTTGCTTCATTATACTTAAAATTCTTTATATTTAAATCTTCATAAAAAATTCAAAAGAATAAATATTTTTTATTGTTATGTAAATCACTTTATAAATGCAATTTTAAACAAAATTTTATGAAATAAAATCATGATTTTTTTTTAAATTTTGAAATTAATAAGATAGGTAAAAGTAGACTTTAATTTTTTTTTAATTTCTAAATCAAAAGTAAGATAATTTATTTTAAATTCTACATTCGAAAATATTCATAAGAATTACAGCATTCATCAATTAATTAAATTTAATTATTTTTAATTTCAGAAAATACATCGAAATTAACTGTTTCATAAAATATAATCTGTGAAATAATAATTTGTATTTTCTGAGAAGATTCTCTTAATTTGATTAAATCGTGAAATCAGTCATATTGCTAAGTTAATGAAATAATTAATTTCCCATGCATTGATATTGAAGAGTAAGTATTTCCCTGAAAATTTTTAATTTCATTTTTATAAATGAATAAAAATCTCATTTAAAATTATTGTTTATAAAATAAAATTTTCAAAATGTTTTGTTGATTCACCTCTGCTTTTCAATATTTTTCATTTATATCCCAATATTTACAGTTAAATTTATGAAGGAAACTGTGTGTGTGTGTGTGTGTGTGTGTGTGTGTGTGTGTGTGTGTGTGTGTGTGTGTGTGTGTGTGTGTGTGTGAGTGTGTGCGTGCGTGCGTGTGCGTGAGTGCGTGCGTGTGAGTGAGTGAGTGAGTGAGTGAGTGAGTGTGTGTGTGTGTGTGTGTGTGTGTGTGTGTGTGTGTGTGTGTGTGTGAGTGAGTGAGTGAGTGAGTGAGTGAGTGAGTGAGAGAGAGAGTGAGAGAGAGAGAGAGAAAGTGAGAGAGAGAGAGAAAGTGAGAGAGAGAAAGTGAGAGAGAGAGAGAGTGAGAGAGAAGGTAAATTAAGGATTTTTTTCTGGAACTTTTAGTATTATTTTAATAAAATATTATGCAATTTCTTTTTTTTTTTTTTCAAGCATAATGTTTAGATTATTATCTAACAATGAACAAATATTAGTGTTTATTTAAATGTAAATTTTTCTTGCAATTAGTTGCAAGTAAATATGTAAATTTTTAAATTATTCGCTATTATAAACATAATGATTCACATATCTTCTATCCAAAATAAACATTTTATCTGTATTCCCAATGAATTCATTATAATATGTATGTAGTCTTTATATTTTATTATACTGCATTTTGAATACAAGTTTTTTTAAAGAAAGAATTACATAAATATTCTGTTTTTTAAATATTATAATGAATCTTATACAAGCATTTTTTAATCCTTCCATTTGTGAAATGATAATATTCCATTACTCCATTTTTTAAATATTAACATAATAAAAATAGCCAATTAGCTGAAAGTGATGATGTTTCAATTAAATCAAAAGAAATAAGTAGCTTATCAAATTAAAAATATTAAAATAAAATTTTATACACTCAGAAAATAAAATAAATTGTAAAAAACAATCTGTAATCTCTCAAATAAAACTGTAAGTTGAATTACATACTTTTTCATTTCTATAGCTAATTTTTTTTTGAGTTATAGTTAAGTAGAATTCAAAAAAAAAAAAAGTTCAATGAAGTTGGATTTTTTTATAATTCTAAATTTTTTGAAAGATACATGGATTCGAAGGCTTATTTTTGGGGTAATTTATCGTACAAAGAAATTACTAAAAATGAGCTTGATTTTAATTTGAGAATCCTTATCAAGAAATTTAAAATTAAAGAATTCTTTTGGATCGTAAGTATCAAAAGTTTCCAAATCTATAAGAGCATGATTAGAATTAGACAAAGTACGCTAAATAATGTGAAGCAGACAACGTAAGATAAAAAAAAAATAATGTCCTAGTAGAAAATAAATGACAAGTAAGTTAATTACATATATAATGTTTGTATTTTCCTTTAATTGCTTTATTACATTTTAATTTTATTTTTGCCTTTAATGCTAAATATCTTTTATTGATAACATAAACAGTTATTCTCCACCAAAGAGCCCCTAAAATATCAATCATTGTTCCCAAAATCATAATTTTTACTTCCTGGACAAAAAAACTTGTAAGATCATCTTCAGAGTTCCGTGGACGGATGACTTGATGGAGGAATGATTTCTTCCAAAAAGTATCGCTTGTTTCCTTCCAGCTAATTGGGCATGAGACTGTAAGTGTCGGGAGGACGTTCTTCATCGGGGTCCTCCAATGAACCTTTAATGCCCCGGCTGAGTCAGATAAAATCCTCGGTTATGGATGTCCGGTTTGACCTCGGGCTCTTGTTAAATGGTGCAGAAGAACTATTGACGCTGCCCTTTCTGTCGTTTGGCATTTTCTTTTCTTTGCTATTGGAGCACTTATGGAGTACTATCTAGAAATGAAAAAAAAAATTGTTTCAAAAGTTAGTTTTAGTTTGAAAGTGATGAAGTAGTTTTTAAAGGAATGTTTCATTAGGTACTCGTGTGTTTTCACTTGATTTATTGAAGATTTTATCTCATTTTCTAGTTTGCTTATACCATTTTCTTAAGATTGTTGATGATTTTAAAATTTAAAAATTTATCTTAATATGCTTATAAATTTAAAATTTACAAATAACTTTTCCTGTGAGTACCTTGTAAAATAAGAATTTTTGGCAATTAAAAAATAATGTAGACATAAATAAATTATTTGTTTTCATTACATTGTACTGACGAAATAATCCGTAGTATCCGAAAATAAAATGATTTCAATTTTTTTAATATTTTAAAATGTTTCGATTGCAAATGATTTGTGTAAAAACTTTTGCGGTAATCATAGTAAAAATATGTTTGGATGCAAAACCATTTAGATAAATTTTAAATGTTAATTGTAAAATACTGTTACATTTTTTTAAAAAATGTATTAAAGAATTTACTTGAAATTTCAACGGAAATAAATTTTAAATTTTAGCAGCAAATTCATTCAATCCATTTTAATCTATTTTTACATTTATCAATTTAGTGTTTTTTTTATTATTCTTTGTATGAAAATTTCAAAAATATACTATTTCAATACAAATGTTTTTTTAATGAATTTTCAGAATTTTTTTATTTATTATTAATTTAAATCAATTAAAAATTAGAATTTTCGATTTTACTTGGTTCAAAAATATAAATCAAGATAAAATTAGTTACATGCATTTGAGAGTGTTTCTTGGATTTTTTTCCCTTGTAAGAAGATAGCAAACAATACAATTAGCAGAGAATACCTGCATGAAAACATTCACATTAAATGGTCTTGCAGTATTCAGATACTATCGCCGATATATAACGCTTCGAAATAGTGAAACAGAATGCTAGTAGTTCTTTCGATTTCGCCATAATTGGAGAAAGGAAAACATTTGAATGCTTGAAAAAGTCTTGTACTTTATACTGAATCATTTGTCAGGTTTTAGTATTAGGAATTTTTCAAGATTTCCTCCCTTATAACGAATGAATACATCTACGAATTGAATAACCCCCCCCTCTCTCTCTCTGTCTCTCTCTCTCTCTCTCTCTCTCTCTCTCTATATATATATATATATATATATATATATATATATATATATATATATATATATAACCAACAAAATCATTATAAACTTGTTCCCTTAGATTATTTTTGAAATGCTTTCAAGATGATCCATAATGATATTGTCAGAATTAATATTTTGCAATCCATGATGATATTTGTAGGAATTGTTTTTGCCTGAATTTTATAAAGGATAAATTTGAATTATTGAAGTATTTCGTTTAATTGATAATGTATCAATTGATCAAACTAATTCCATGTGAAGATATTACAGAATTATAAGAAAATGTACGCTCTCTCATACCTACATGAAATATTAACTGAATCGGATTACTTAAAATAATTTTGCAGTTAATTCCCGTCGCGTGGTAAGTCTGAATTATCGGGAAGTCGTCTCAATCAAAAGCCCATTCAATTCGGTAACACATTTAAAGCTAACTGAAACCTCCACGGTGGAATAATTAAATGCAGAAAACCCTTTTGACGTCACATTCAGGAGGCCGAGCCATCCACTTAATACAAAGCGTAACATTAATTAGACAGTTAAGATGATATCAAATGGCATTGGCTAGTTTCGAATTTTACGTTGTAGATGAAACATGGCGGAAATTCACTTAATGAACTGCTCTTCTGACATGTTGCCACGTCGCAAGTTGGAAAGATAAATTTTCAGCAAAGCGTGTATAAAATTGGAGGAGATTATTGTCTGCACGTAGCAAGAAAAAAAATCTTATACCCACTTAGAAAACTCTTAAGTTTCGTCCGTGTCAACTCTAGGAGGACCTTAAGTGGATTTAGGGAAATGACACAAAAGAGATTAAGTCATTACTTTTTCCGTTATCTTGAGTCTCCTTTTAAGAGTCATTACTTTTTTAAAATTTCTGTTCCGGGAATTAAAGGCTTCCTGGTCTCAACCAATAATCATCAGCTGATAATAGGGGAAATAATGTATGTTCTGTTCAATGACTAAATAAGTATTTTCTGCATTAAAATGACTTTTTTGAAGGTGCTTTGTTGTTCAAAACCCAATTAATCATTGTTTGCATTCAAGACCACTGAAGTGCATGTTATCGTAAGTACATTTTGCTGTCATGAGACTAAATCTTCTCTTTAGGTTGGTGACCCTTTTAAAATAAAAGGCAAATTATGGCATGGCATATGTGATTAATATAGCAATAAATTTACCTGAGAACCGGTAGTTGTTGTTAATCAAATAACTTATAAAAATATTGGGTTGTTCGGAAAGTAGTTTCGTTCTTTATGAAAATAGAAAACGTATAACGAATAAATATTTTATTGAATTGTATATTGTCAATTTCAGTCCAACATCTTTCACCATCTTTTCGGTGGTAGCTCAATTCCACACTCATAAAATGGTTGGTTTTTACTAGCAAAAATCTGATTGATGTGGGTAAAACGAAATTACTCTCTCCGAGCAACCCAATAGTTTTAATGTATATAACCAGTATTATTTTGCTACCACTGTAATTTGTTTCTTTCAAATAATTTGTCACATGGTTAGATGTCAGATACATAGTCAATTTCTCTTTCTTGTGCCTTCCGTTTCTATCATAAACCGAGAAAACAGCTGAATAGTCAAGGATATATATCTGAAGGGATTATTCAGTTTTGGATACGATTTCCAACTTTGAAGTTATATTATTTATAATAGTAATTTAAAATTTCTACTTAAAATCCTAGGTGGTTGTGGTCAATAGCTTTATGTAAATAAATGGACTGTATAACTCAAGAAATAAAAAAAAAATCTTTATTTTTCGTAGCTGATTCACCTAACTCAGTTTACATCTGCTCTTCCCATAGGCAGTAACTCGACTCCCTCCTCTGTCAGTTTTTTTCCCCTCGCATACAAAGATGGCGCTGCTGTAGCAGCGCTTCACGGGTACAGAACACTAGGCTTTAACTGAATAGATCAATAGCTATAAATACAATATACAATATAAATGAATATACAATAGCTATAAATCAAGAAAAAAAGCACTATATTCAGTACAAAATTTACCTTCCTTGATGAATTTAATATTTCCCTTAATTATTCATTCTAAAAGAACAATATTTTATCAAACGTTATGCAATAGCTAAATTTATGAATATTCCTGAATCTCTATAAGAATATTTTTGAAGTTCGTAAATTCTGAGAAAAATTTCATTTAGAATATAATGTAAACAAGTTATGCAAGACTGTTTCATAACAGGAATTTCATCTGTAGCTTATTTACTGAGAGAAAAAAGATATTTTATTCAGTTTCAGCATTCATAAATATTATATTTTGTGACATCAAAAATTTTTGCAAAAATTTACACGCTTATTATTTGATGCAGATATTAATACAAAACACTTCATGAACTTTAAAAAAAAAGAAACTAAATAACATTTGACTTAATGTTTCAAAGCTACATAACTAAATATTTGTGTGATAATAAAAATCAATGTATGCAGCATATTATATAAACTGTGATTTTTTTTACTAAAATAATCTATAATCCTATGTAAAACAACTGTAGTCTTACGTACGAATTCTTGGTATTAAATCCATCTATTTCGTAATCTAATCGAAATATTCTATGATGTAAAAGATTTTTGAACTTTTCAAGCAAATATTAATGTTTGAAAATGCAATTTTTTCTTATTCAAATATATAAATAATATCCTTATTTCATTCGTAGTTATTTATTTATTAAAATAATATACAAATAAAGTTAAATGTAAACATGAAAGCAGGTGCAAAATATATGAATATTAATGCTACAAAATATTAAAAAAGGAATATTTCAGCTTCGTATTTTATTTATTTTATGCAGTTATTGTATGATATAAATGGTAAATTGATATCTATTTTTTCTCAAATGCACCATTGAGTTTTAAACTTTCATTTCTCGATATAAGATTTTTCCTCAAAAAATGGTTCTTTTTTTATCAAAATGAATATTAAATTCTATAGTTTTCACATTTTTTTATGAAATTTTACTTAAAATGAATAGTAATAATCAGTTAAATGTCTTATTTATAAATACTTAAAAAACGTTTTTCAGTTATTTCAATAAAAATGTAAGGAAGTATATTATAATTATTAAATTTAAGTGCTTTAGAAGAAAAAAAAACATATTTGTGTACTTACTCTTAGTTGTACGAATTATATAAATATTAAATAAGCACAATTATGTTAGTGACCTAAAATGATTCCTACAAGAATTTAAATTTCCTGTGTTTTAGTAGTTTTCGTTAGGATACGTTATTTTAAATTATATAAAAAAAAATTGAAATAAATAGAAAAAAACCAGAAAAAAATGTATTCATTAGTCATTTAAAGGATAAAAAAAATTTCTTAAAATCTGTGTAATGGTCTACATTATTTCTTTACGAGAGCAAATTCTACTTTTAAAAATAAATGTACAAATATGTATCAGTTTTTAAAAATAGTATTTAATATATATTTACTATAATGTATGATTTTTTAAAAATTGCAATAAATAAAAATAAGAAGCCCTACAAGTTTAGTAATTAGAATTTTTAAAAGGTGTTTCTAATGGGGGATTAACTTAAGGGACCTGAAGTAAATACTTTAATTAAGTATTATAAACTTTCAATTGTATTCAACAGAAACGATTTAAAAATATGTTGTGCAACCAAAATTGTATGATAAAATAAAAAAAAATTTACTATGTTTTTTTTAATAAAGTATGAAATTTTCCAATTTTTTTAAATTTTGAAAGAGTGGTCATATTTTCATAAATAGTTATCAATTTCAAAAACAAATGAAATTTTTTAAATTTGTCAAAATTATTTTCTCTAAACTGAAATAATTTACTCTTAAATTTCTACCTCAAATGAACTTGAATTGAGATAGACCAATTAAAAGAAAGGTCTGTTAAATGATCATACACTTTGATATTTAATAGTTATCCTGTGCTATATTTTTTTTCTGGGTCATATTGTTTTATATTTCAAAAACATATAAACATTCATCTGATCAACTTGTATATAACTGAATTAATATTTGATGCTTATTAAAAGAATTTTTATTTTAATTTCATCTTTTCTTACCTAAATTTTTGGCATCTACGAGCCTAATTCTCTTCACAATTCACTCCTCATAATTTTGTAACACGCTAATTTAATAAAAACGACAACAGAATTGGAAGATTTCTCGCTAAACATAAACATTATATCCACAAATATTTAGTGTACAAAGGCACTCTTAAACTGACACAGAGTTGAATAAATTACCTGATATATTTTAAACCAATAAAAAAAAAGTAGAGGGAAATAGGATTTTTTTTGTTTCATTATAATTCATATAAAACAAAAAAACTTTGAGTTCATTAGAAATCGATTATGGGCCGTGGTAGCTTAATGGTTAGGGCATCGACCAACCATTTGGTTCGATTCCCAATGCCGCCAAACACCCACCGAGTACGTGCAATATACATGCTTATTTAATCGGTGAAATCAAAAGTCCTTGAGCAGTTACTATGGGTGTAATGGTTTGGAGAAAATTTACTCCCCCTCCAGATCAATGCAAAATTGTGATAACGTATTCTCTGGTGACGCCATCTATAGGAAGAGTTTAAAGCAAAGTCGTACTTTTACCTTTGTGATGACCTGGTTAAAAGGAAAGACGTATCCTACTGACTTAAATTCGCATACCTAACGGAATAACGAGCTTGGCTTGTCCAAGTGTCATAAATAACAACAGAAGTTGATATTCTGTATCCAAAAGCTAAATTTTTCTTAAAAATAAAATCTTCATGGAAAAGATTAAAAAAGTTTGATAAACAGAAATTTTTATTTAATGTTCTCTTTGTTATTAGTATGACATTTTTTCTTATTAGTTTAGATATTTTTTTAACTTTATGGTCTTCTTTAAGAAAACGTACTACTTAAAGAAACTAGACTTTATTTGGAACAGGAATGCAACTTCTTAAGAATAAAAGCAATAGAGTAACTCGTTCTTTATAAAGAATACTAGGGAGAATTTTATTTTCTTCTTACTTTCAGTTCTAAAACAAATATCCTAAGTTAAGAGAAAAAAAAGAAGATAATGGTGAAGCGTTTAAAATTCTAAAACTGTTTTACATGAAAATGTATAAGTGTATTCGCTTCCCACTAACGCTTGCCGGTGTAAAGAGAAAGAAGAAAAAGAAGGAAAGAAAGAAAAACTCCTTACGAGAAGCATCTTGAATTTTTCTTCTATATATGTATGTATACATTTCTTCCTTTAATATTACAATTTGTTTTATGCATTTTTAAGGGTTAGAATACTAAAGTGAATGAATTTCTTAATTTTTTTTTCTTTATAAACTTTTCTTCCTGTCAAAACAAATAAAAAAAGAAGTATGTTCCACAAACATTCTATGACTTTTCTCTCCACCTTCCAATTTTACAAAGGAGATGAGTAAAATATTTAAAAGAAAATAACGAAAAAAAATTGGCTTCTGTCCCAGACACAAACTTAGATCAAACAAAGCCATGAGGAAAAGATAACTGCAACTTTCTTTTTCACATTGCCAATAAAAATAAAATGGTTGTTTCTTCATCGTGAACATTAAGAAAAAAAATGGCTAAATGATCATAGTAACACCTGCTGTTATTTTTTATACGCATAAAAATCTTGTATATGTCTCTAAATTCGTTTTGTTTTTATCTAATGATTTTTGCTTCTTATTTTCCTAAATGAAGGCGGTGTAGAAAGTCAACGAGATAAATAGAAGCGTGAGAGAAAGGGGCGTTGATATAAACTGCCTTTCAAGTAGGTGTTAACGGAGTCGGTGCTCTTTTTAACAGTTGAAAGAGGCATTCCTCTCTGAAAAACTTTGTAATGTTTATTGGCGAGAGTTATTTCCGGATTCGTCTGATTTTGACAGCAGCTTTACAAGCTCAATTGTGTTGCCAGAAAAAAGGACTTTGTAGCAGATGGTTTCTTTCATTGGGACCAAGGTATGTCGGCCTCGGTTCGTTTTAAAACCTTAATATAAATGGAAAGAACTTAAATGGTATAGCTTACAAATAAATTTTCTAAAACGTCTGAGATTAAAGCTGTATAATATGTTGTGGAATTTTTAAAATACAGAATTCCTTTATATATATATATATATATATATATATATATATATATATATATATATATATATATATATATATATATATATATATATATATATATATATATATATATACAGTTGGTGATCGATTAAAGAACATAATCCGTTACAAGGCTATTTTCACAATCGAAATTGTTCGTTAGCTGACCATCAACTTACCAAAGATATTTTTTTCTTTTCTGTAATTGATAAATTTTTTTGGGAAATTCTAAAAAATAAATTAATAAAGGATGTATAATTTCTTAATAAGTTTATTAAAAAATAATAATACCTACGTACAGTCATTCATATGAATCAGTCCTTTTCATTATTTATTAATCGGACATTAATAATGTCCAATGGCGATTGCTTTTCTTTCTTTTTTAAGACCTTCCGGAAGTGATTAATGGCAATATTGTAGTAAAGATCCCTAAACTTACTGATATCAGCTTGGTTTATGTGCCATTCTAAGGCCATTACTCTGACACCCTCACACTTTAATGAATGAGGGGGGCTACCCAAAATAAAATCACTTTCGGGGTTGAAGCAAATCAAAACCCGAAACTGATGGTTTACTTTGGTTGTAAATATTCTATTGGAATAATAGAAAATTCCATTATAGAACTTTAGTTCTTTATCTGAAAGTGTGTTCTTTTTTCGAACACAAAAATCTTTAATGAAAGTATTTCTTGTCCAATGTGTTCACAGTCCGAACTTTTCGCCAACCGATCACCCACTGTATATTGAAATTTAAATTATAAAGACATTTATGTGACAAAAATATTCAGAAACATTTATCAGTCACAAAGACGAATCATTTCTAATGCAAATAATCTGTGCTTAGACCAATATCATGTAGCTTGACTATTTCGCGCGTCACCACAATTACAAAAACATGTTAAATTATAAACAATGATATCACATTAATTCTTCTTATCTAAATCTGAGGAATTTTAAAACAGTAAGTTGTACAGTTTTATGTTCGATTTAAGATTGTATAATCTGCTATTTTAAAATTCTAAATCATATTAGCCAGTGTTTATTTCGACATTAGACATAAAAACAATCATTAGAATCGTGAAGATATTTAGATTTTTATGCTTATTTATTTCACTATAAAAAATAATGAGAACGACTAAATATAAAAGCAATTCTTATAAGTCACCTTTTGTGACATTTAAGATATATACTTTTTCCAGCAATGGATGTTCTAACTAAATGAGAAATGGCTGACGTTCAATATAATTTGTGAGTCACTCTTCTCTACGCTTATATAAATCAATTGTGAACATAATCTCATATTGATCATTCATGAATTATTGAATTAAAAATAATATTTTATATTGCCTTAGACAATCAAGTTTATAGTTTATGTAATAGTCACACACACAAATACTCTAGTTAGAACGGATAATATATTTTAGTATATATGAATATTCACACCCACGATTTATAAAAAAAAACCTACAATTTACTTTAGAGAAAAATAAAAGGTTTATTTTTGCAAATATTTAAGTACAGGCAAACTCTGATGTTTTCTGAAGAATCTCTTCTCTATAATAGACTGTATAATATGTAAATAATTCTTTATCAAAAATATTTTTCATGAAAATTATTTTTATTTTCTAAGTATACTGGACTATAGTTTCTACATTTTTCGTTGGAACTCTTGCTATTTTAAAATATGGAATTAGTTTAAATAAATTTTTACATTTTTAGCTGTTGTTTTATGTCAGTATGAAACTTCACGCTGATGAATTTCAAATCGAATATTATACTTATTTGAAAAATGTTGAAACTTATGTTCTAAATACATCATTTTTCTCATAACTTAGTTATTAAATATTTCTTACAGTTCAAATAATTTTGTAGTTGCTCTTGTTACATTCTTGCTGATAAAATTAGTATAACTCTTGTGTATTTCAAATAAGGACCTTCCAATTTTGAAGTCTTCTATCAAAACGTCGTAAGCAGTTTTTCCATGACAAAATTATCACATACTCTAACACTTTGTTTCTGTTTTATTTGTCTTTATTTCTTGGCGAAAATGGAGACATGATAATAAAGATATGTCGCTTTATAAATGAAATGGGAACCGTTTGGATTCATATTATCAACCCTCACGAAACATAAAATATGAAGCGATACGTAAAGAAAATTGAACGCAATATGGCATAGAGCCAATATAATCGTTCCATGCCGAAATAAGAGCAGGCGATTGCGATGGAGGTAATCGTAATCGACTAACGTTCAAGAAGTGGAGTTGAGGCGTGCGACCGCTGCTTCATTGGAATCTTAATGTACGTGACTGCTTCAATAATCTTGTATTACGATATGAATTTCTTACTCCCATGCTTTATCGCTTTAATATAAGAGACGCATAAAAAATAAATATCTTACATTTTATACCATTTCTTTGATTTGTGATCTACAAGAATGAAAATGGCACAGCTTAGAGTTCATCTTCCTTTAAATTTAATGATATATTTTTAAATGTAAATTATTCGTCGGATAGAATTGTGTTTCCGAAATTTTGAAATACTATCACGTAAAAGCAATAATCATTAAAAATACTGAACTGCAACTTTTTTCATTCCAAAACAACATTATGTGCTCCATTTTATAAATTTAAGTTTTATTAGTTCTTGTTTGGCATTACAATATTATAAAAAATTATTATTTGAATGCAATAAACTTTACCTTAGTATAAGTTTATAATTTATCTACATTAGAATTAATTAAATATATCTGAACCTGTTTGCTATGTGAGCTACTTAAATTAAGAAATTTTTCAAATTGTACAAAAAATTGAGTGGCTGTTACATTGTTAAACATAAAGTAGTTGTTTTTTGCGCTCTAGTTCAAATAATGATTACGATGCTTTATTACAACTTTCATTAAATTAAAAATATAAATGATATCAGATGACATTTACATCACACATAATTATTACGACATCACATTGAAATGGTGTCGTAAGCTCGACTTGTCGATGAATTTTCTGCCTGCCTTCAAATCACATTCTTCAAGTGGCAGCAAACAAGGTGAAGTTCACCATCGAATGTCTGAGAATATTGTTGAAATTCATTTTATTAATAAAACAATTTCTTATACAAATACCAAAGCATCGGTTTGAAGAGCCATTTTCCATTGATTCAAGTCATTAATACTTTGACAAAGTAAAATCCTAGGAGAGCCCACACCCTTGACAATAAAATGAAAAAATGTGCCAAACTAGAATGAAATTCCAGATATAAATATGGTTTATTACATCATGTATGGAAGTAGGGTTATCACGATTGGTACAAGCCCCAAAATTATCGCCAACAAAAATCCTACGCGCCAAAAGGCGTAGGCTCTTCTAGGATCCAACCTCTAAAAGGACGATTTAAATTTTTAAAAATTTTGGTTCGTTGTAAAATTGGGTACCCTTTGGTTTAGCAAAATATTTGGTGGTAAATTTTGGTGATAAAATATAATTTCTGGTAACCATGGTATTTAGTTTAATTTATACAACGCCAGTGGCCATCTTATTAGACACATCTAGGTGTCAAAGCATCACAAAAAATCAAGGCATACCCAAATGTAAGCTTGTAACAAAAAATTTCATTAATTAATGGAATTCTAAATTAATAATTGAAATATTTGTAAACAATCAATTTTAAGTCTTAAGACTAATGCCTTGCATACACCAAAATTAAAAAATTTCTTTTTTTAAACTTTAAATTGTACTAAATTACATTATAACACAAAATAACAGAAATAAAAACAAAATACTTATAAATTACTTATATATTTTTATTACTTATAAATACTTATAAATTACTTATATAAATTATTTAAACTACTTGTATTTCCCAAGATATTACGTAAATTTGTTCATTACTTGGCTATTCTAAATTAAATTAGAATATATAAATTACTGAAAGCTAATTTTTGTATAACACTTCAATTATATTATTTTTAATGCTGACTTGATGTTTTTTTCTTTTAATGGGATATTTTGTAAAAAAATCTTAGTGTTTATTTATTGTTACATATTTTGTTGATGAACTCATTCTGTGTAATTAGTAAATAAACAAAATTAAGCAATGATATTTCATAGAAATTATATACAAAAAATCTATTCAATCAGTTTTAATTCAAAGAAATAAATAACTTTCATCTAATGTGTTGTAACAGTTATTTGAAATTTTTGCAAGGCATAAAAATTGTAATAATAATTCTTAATCTTCCTGACAATTTTATTATTTCTAGATGTATTTTTTCTTGAAAACATCATAACATTAAGTTTAATTCGAAAATAAACAAAAAATGTCTCTTCCTTAAATCGACCCATCTTAATAAAGTTATATTTTTAATATTTCAATCATTTGGCTATATATCACCAAATTAAACATGTGTATTATATGTATTCTGAATATAATATATGTTTCGAATTCTTTTATCGCATTACTTAAAAAAAAAAGCTGCTAAAAATTATTTTAAATCAAGGTTTCTCGCAACCAAATTATTAATTAGTATTTCATAAGAGAATTATATTTACATTTTTTTTCACACACAAACAGTTTTAAAATCATTTTATTCATATGTATATAAATATATATATATATATATATATATATATATATATATATATATATATATATATATATATATATATATATATATATATATATATATATATATATATATATATATATATATATATATATATATATATATACATATATATACATACATATATATATATATATATATATATATATATATATATATATATATATATATATATATATATATATACACAGAAAGAAAGAGAAAATAAGCTTTAGCTTCACTGAATATCAATAATTTTCTTTTTTTTGAAATATGAATTTGAATATATAATTTAAGTTATAAAATATAAGTCTTAGAATTAATATTAGCATACAAAATAAACCTTTTGAAAGTAATTAAAATTAAAAGTTTTAAAAGCTGCGAAGATTTTACTAACTAACGAGTTTTAGAAAAATCTTTTCATATACATACAATCTAATTACATTCACAGCTTCCTTCATTATAATATACTCATGGAACTCGCTTTTATAAGCAAATGCTCAATAACCAAAGGCATCGAAATATTCTGTTTCGAATCGTGGCATCACCTATGGCGTTTATTTGCTGTGAGACGATGGATAGAGTGATAATCCTTGCGAATTCAGCGACGTGGGAATATCTCATATGCTGTGACATCTGCATCGGCAAAGTCTCTGTCTTCCAGGGTAACTCGATGATTTGACAGCGCCTAGCAGTGGAAACGCCATTGAAATGAGGTGAAAGAGCAGAATTCAACCCGAGTGAACTGAAATATGAAAATCTCAGTAAGCAAACACTGGATGACAAGTTTGGTAACAAAGTTTCAAAACGATTTTGTCGCTGCCTTAGCTGTTGTTACATTCGAGAACTTTTCCAGAAAATTTTATTTTAGACTGAGGGATTTAGATTACGAGATTGTGCGTTTTTCTCTATTTCGGCTAAACGCGAAACAAGCATTATGATAAATTGAGGAAAATGCTCTTTGTAAATCAAAGAGCTATTAGATTTTTGTTTTAAATGAGAAAAAAGGTATATAATATTGTTAAATCTTCATTCTGTGTGTTCGTCAAATTTTTGTCGTGATTGAATTGGAAATATCTGTATGCAATAGAACTAAGTTTATATCAATATGCTATTTTATGACTAATTTAAAAATTAGGTTTTATTTTTGAGTGATTTTTAAGATTTAAATTAATTAAAAATTAGGTTTTCTATTAAATTAATTTGTTATTAAACCTGATCATCTTACTGCACTCTCCAAGAAAAAAAACATTTAGTTCTTTATTCCCTTTTTAAAATTGTTACAGAGAAAAAAAATAAGCATCAGATACCTTCTTTCCTTTATATTCTCACAATGCAATTTTTGTAAAATATTGTTATTAATAATTGCATCGAACGTGTTTTCGTGTTTTCCAATATGCTATTGATCCGAAATATATCGGGAATCTGTAGAAGAATTTCAACCTCCTCGTTTTTAATGCCTTCATTACAAAGATAATTTTCAAGTGTCCCTCACATCATTTATTTGTCTCTGTCTCACAACTGCATGATATTTCCTTTCTTAGTGCAAAGCACAATCCTAAGTAAAACTAATAAATATCACGGTTTTCCAAACCCTCGATTTTCGTCCAAAAACTAAGATTACGTTTTCTATAGCAAATCATGGCTTGCTTGCTATATTATTTAATTTATTGGAATTAATCATACTCTCTGCCACTATATCACAAATATATTATTTTTAAAGTTTTGTGCAGCAAAAGTCATTTTGTATTTTTATGGTAATATGTTAATCGATATTTTAAAATCAGAATATATATATATATATATATATATATATATATATATATATATATATATATATATATATATATATATATATATATATATATATATATATATATATATATATATATATATATATATATATATATATATATATATACATATATATATATATATATATATATACATATATATATATATTTATATATATATATATACATATATATATACATATATATATATATATACATATATATATATATATATATATATATATATACATATATACATATATATATATATATATATATATATATATATATATATATATATATTTAGCAATTTTTCAAAAGGTTTTGCATGATTAATGGTATTAGAATTTAAAAAAAAAACGTAGAAAAATCTATATTAAGTTTAATAGACAATTTTTTATTTCTATTTTCCAAAAGAAACGCTTTTTTTTTTTTTTTTTTTTTTTTTGAGAAACAATGCTTGTGATTTATTTTACCTCAAAAATCTCTCCATGAAGATAATAAAATAATTTA
This sequence comes from Latrodectus elegans, assembly GCA_030067965.1. Taxonomy (NCBI): domain Eukaryota; kingdom Metazoa; phylum Arthropoda; class Arachnida; order Araneae; family Theridiidae; genus Latrodectus; species Latrodectus elegans. The sequence continues at coordinate 21,945,353 of CM057816.1, forward strand.
TTTCATGGATATAAATGAATACTGCAAAATTTTCAAAAAAATTTTGATTAAATTGTTTAAAGGGATTACTGATTATAAAAATCTAGTCCTGCTGGTCTCGTTGTTCGTAGCAAGCAGCAATTTGCTAGTATTTAAACCAATTTAGTATCTGCGCAGCTTGAATTGAGACAAATAAAAAGTTTTTCATTTTATTTCAACCTGGAACTAGGAATTTTTAAAATTTTATTCCATGTTTAACTTATTTTATCTTTGTTAGCTCGCCGATCGCACTGTCTAGTGGTCAGAGTGCCTGACTGCGGATAGGGAGGTCCAAGGTTAAATTCCCGGTTAGGGCATGGATGTACTTTCTCTCTATCTATCCTGTCTTTGTCCTTTCTGTGTATGAATGAGATGTGAATGTTTTCTAACCCTATAAACGGGTCTATGGCATGTGTGTACTGAAGCAGTTGGACTCCACACCAAATATGGTTCAACATGAAAAAGTGGAGCAGCTCAACCCATATTGTCAGCCTATCTGGTACAAGACAAAAAAAATTAGTTAACTCCATCAGCATTCAATCTCATTTTAGATGTGTCTATATATAATAATTGTTAAATAATTTTAGTGTGATTTCCATCTTATTGGAGCTATTAATGTGTATCAATTAATCATGAGATCCAATGCACAATTATTCAGGTTCCAGAAATGTAATTTTTATATAAGCATTTTTTATTTAAATAATACAATTTTATGGTATAGTTCAGCCAAACTTTTATTTTATGTCGAGGGAATTATAGTTTCAACTATAGTTAATCTAGTGAGAAATTTATTCAAAATTATTTTTGCTTATTAAAATTTTATAGCAAAAAATACATTTCCTGATGTTATTTTTTTTTCTTCGTTATATTATTCTTCATTACTTAAAATAAACTTTAGAAAATCTATAAAAATAATGCCGCTTTTTAAGAAACGTGTTTTTTAAAAAAAAAAAAAAAAAAAAAAAAAACTATTCGGAAACATTAAAAATTTGAATTTTATTACAAGTAAAATATATTGATGTAGACTGTATTTTGTTTTGTACAAATACGTTGCTTAACGACGCATGTTTAGCCAGAAATCTCTATATATTACCTGTAAAAAAGCCCTCACAATTACAGAAGACTGTGATTTAATCGATAGAGTTCAAGAATTTACGATGCCGTTAAACTTACTTTCAATGATCCATACATCTATACATGGCGGTGCAGGTGAGCCACGGACTGTACCTGTATTTTAATAGGTTTTAAATACTCGCCCATCACCAAGTGCCTCGTAATTTTCAACCAGGCTCAGGTGACGCGGTCACATCTGAGCAGGCACCCTTCTCTCCTCATCCACACCACACCAAACGCAAAGGACTTTGGATGTCACATAAAATGCTATTTTATTTTCAGTTTTAAGTGCAGCTATTCAGACCACAAGCTCAGTACAAACTACTATATCAGCAGTGGTTCTCAGTTAGGAAACCTATTTGATACCTACATCAGAAACAAAAACGAAAATTGAAGTATAATAGACCCCTGGTCACTGTAACATATTTGGAAAAAGAACAGGTAGACTCCATTGAAAGGAAAAAGCGCAATGCTTGTTCCACTTGAATATTCATATGTGGCGTACCATATAAATAAACATAAAACAATTTGTTAGACAAAGATATAATTTGAAAATAATGAGTGAAATTTAGTCGAAGAAATGGGAAATTGACAGTCTCACATGTATATCATATTATCCGCAGCCTCATGTAGTAACCTCTTTAAGGTCGGATTTACTGGTCATGTTTGCCGAGACGAGTATCTGGAATGGTTTTCCCCAAACTTATGTCCACTCTGTGGTCTTATAAAAAATGCAGAGCTCATCTTCGTCACCCTAGGTCATTTTTTGATACGACTCCGAGATCTTCCAATATTCGCCTGCCAGTCATGGTCTAAAAGCAATGACATCGGTCATTTTTCTCTTTGTTGTATCCTTCATTTTCTAGGATTTTATTGAATAAACGAGGGGTGGCCAACCTACGGCACTTTGAAGGATTATTTGTGGCTCTCGATAAATGTATCCCTTTTCATTTTTGTTTTATTATATTTAAAAAAAATAATATTATTTTTACATATGTGTTTCAAAATGTCTTTTAAATTGCTGATAACAAATATGAAAGACTAAGTGGAAAGTTGTGGAAAATTTCCTTTTTGTCTAAGTTAATAATAATATGACTCATCGAAAATAGCACGAGCGAACAAAAACAATGGCGTAATCGACCGACTACAGACCGATTTTGAATTTGCAAACTTTTATTGCAACGGACAATTAACATTGTGCTCTGGAAGAGCTCTTGCTATGAATATAATTTATAATCTGAGATTTGTGGTAAGTTAACTGTAATTTGTTTCGTAGTATGTAAAACGTGATTTTAGTGCCTTAATAACACAAAAATTATAAAGCTAGCAATTTACGTGGACATTATGAAACCAATCATCCTCAGTTTTCTAATCAGTATCCATCAAATTACAAATTAAGATCAGATAAACTTGCTTTTTTAGAATCAAATTTAAATAAGCAACAATCAGTTTCGATAACTCTTAGCAATCAAGCGAATAATGTGGCTGAAGCCAGTTTAGTTATTGTTTGGAATATTGCTCGCGCAAAAAAATGCCTTTATGGAGAGTTCATTAAAAAAACTTGGAAGATGTATTTATGGTTTTAGATTCAAATAATGCAGCATTGCACAAAACATCTTTGCAAATTCCTATCTCGAGACACACAACCGAACGACGCATAACTGCAATTAATACATCTCTTGAGTATAATTTAAAAAAATGATTTGAAGAACGGTGCATTGCATTCAGCTTAGCCCTTGACAAATCGACAGATATCGTATATCTTACGCAATTGGCAGTTTTCATGCCTTTTGTTTCATCTGACTTCTTTGTTAAAGAAGAATTATTGAATTTAGTTGCACTTCAAGATTTAAATCGTAGTGTCGATATTAAAAATGCATTAGATACCATAATGAAATATTTTGATGTGCCTCTTGATAAACTTGTATGCATTTCAACTGATGGAATTCCATCAATATTGAGTAAAAATTCCGTCTTATTTGAGCTTTTAAGTGATGATTCTCAAACGCCACAATTCATACCAATGCATACCTGCATAATTCACCGAGAACATCTCGAGAATCGAAGTATCCTGAATTAAAAAAGGCTGCTTGTCGAATTATTTCAATATTTGGAGAACATACGTACTTATGTAATTCCTTTTATTCCACTTTAAATTTCATGAAATACAAACACCGATCCCTATTAACTATCCAGCATCTCAAATAATTACTGAAAGTGATTATTCACCAAATTTCAAAGAATTATCTAGAGAATTTAATATACGTGTTTATATATATAATGCTTAATATTTAAATTTAATACACATATTTTGTACTTTTATTTATATGTTTTCAATAAATATAATTTCTGTAAAAAAAAATTTAATACTCTTTTTGCATACCTTTTAAATACGTATTTAATTGTGGCTCGCGAAAAATTTCAAATTTTGGAAAATGACTCGAACTGTCAAGCAGCTAGGCCAACCCTGGAAAAACATTAACATTCTGCTGAATTTAACTATTGTATTTTGCTTTACCCTTAGAAATATAAAAATGGAAAACGATGCATGTATAATAGTTTAGTGACACACTTCATTTCTTTTTCTGTTGTAAAAATATATTTGGTCAAATAACTGCTACTGAATAAAAATGATTATATTCGGCTTCGCTCTAGGGATTATTTTATTTTAGGAAGTTGCAAACTCGTAAAATTTTCTTGTTTCCTTTTGAAATGACTTGCAATCACGCAAATATCTCCTGGTGAATACATACCTTCAAATAAGAAAAATATTTAAGAAATCAGGTTCTCGTAATAATCAGTAATAAGAATTTTCTTAGAAATAATACCTTAAAAATAATCGTCATACGTTGGAATATAAGCAATTATCCTGAATATTCCATAGCTTTCATCTTCATAGCCCTATAAATTATCAGAATGCTAAATATCCTAACTTAATATTTATCTATAGCGAAAAGATGCATTCTTGAAACATCTTGAATTTTTTCCACATTCAGTTTATATTTTTACTAACTACAAAGATATTGATATTCTTCTAATCTGTATTGTAGTTACTTAAAACATTTTTTCAAAGTTAGTGAAAAGTTGGCAGACAAAAGTTCATGAGATTAATTTCTACTTCATACTTAGAAGTTCGTCAGAGTTGGGAATTCACTTTAAATTGTAAATCATGTAAAGCCTTAAACTAACGTATTATTAACTATATTTTTATTTTAATTACAAATTATTTCTCTGAATGACCTTGTTATATGTCTTAATATGACATAAATAATGAGACATTGTGTTAATAACATAAATGATAGATTTTAAGCAAGAAAATGAATTTTAAATGACACGAATAAAATATCAAGTATTTTTTTATATTTAAAGTATAAAAAAAGTCAAAACCAAGAAATCAAGATTTACCCATTAATTTCTGAAAAAATTCTGAAATCAATGTATGATAGTGCTGTAATTATTTTTGAAAACAGTATCATATAATATAATACTGTTTATATTATACATTTTTACATGAAAAAATAATATAATACATTTTTACATGAAAAAATATGAAAAACTTCTAAAAAATATAATTTTGTTTGAAAATAATCTATAATTATTAATTTATATTAAAATGTTAAACTCAAAAATATCCATAGAGAATAATTTACACAAGATAATAATTTTCCTTGTTGTCGTCATAGTAATCGTTTCATTTTTAAAAAAGTTCTGCAAAAACGAATCGTTCATTAATTAAGCATCATGCTCCTTTTATTGCACAATCAACTGGATTTTTTTTTTGTTTTTGCAATTTATCTGTCACATATTTCAAACGTTTCTTGCATTTCTGTCGTTATTTTGTGTTTAACAACATCTTTAGCATCAATACTAAATAGAAACTGCATGAAATTCACGCAAAAACAACTGAATAATTTAAATTAGTATAAATTGAAAGACAGAAATAAACAATAAACTCTGTATGAAAAAATGAAGCCAAATTTAATTAATTCTTCTATTTACCATTTGTTTCGGATGAAAAAAAAACGAAAAGAAAAAGAATACAATGAATAAATCATAGCTTTTAAAGCTTATGCTTTCGCAGTTTCTTTATTTGAAATTAACTTGCTAAACGAAAACGAGCCTTTAAACAAGAAAAAGGAAATGATTCTAAGCAAAAATGAAACATTAAAAAATCTAATGAAGATGATCTTTAAAAAATACTTATGTTTCAAAAGATAATGCCACGTATTTATTTTGTTTTACTGGAATTTTTTTTTATCATACATTGTTCGCTGAAATGTCTCTCTAGAAATCTAATTTGGTTCACTTTCGATGGAAAAAAAAAGTGTTTATTCAATGGAGGTTAATTAAAATATTGCTAATATATATTCTTTTATGAATAATATAATGAATAATTTTAGAGAATCTATTCTCTTTATTTATGGGAGAAGTTCTTATTTAAGAAATTTGGAATGGAAAAAATGTATTTCAAGTTCAATTGATAAATTAACAATGTGTATATGAAAAAAAAATATGTGAATTTCAGTTTTACTTCCGGGTTATTTATATAATTTACATAAATTTTATGAAAAAAGAATATTTTTAAATGTTACAAAATTAGAAATAACCTAATAACGTCTAATTTTGTAACATTAAAAAATATTTTTAAAAAAAATTTTAATGTCTTTTTTATAAAAGACATTAAGTTAGAAAAGCTGTGTAATCTGTACATAAACATAACAATTATAAGTATTTATCAAACAGATACACTTTTCAGTTGCACATGACATATTTTAAATATTCTATACAATTTAAATATTATATAGACTATTTATAATCAGATTATTTTAATTTTTGGAACACGAGATAGATATGATGAGATATATAAAAGACATGCTTTACAAATTCAGAAACGTTTGTAAGTGTGATGAGTGAATAGAAAGGTTGAATTTTAAGTTGCATGATGTAAAAGAGAAAGAGATAAATACTTGGTAAAATCCAATTTAATCATTACAAGTTAAATATAATAGAAATTACACTGTATATGCGAATGTATGTTATTTGATTTCTCCCATTTAAGATTGATTCACACATTTAAGATTGAGGAATATCATCTGAAAAACTGCAGGGCACAAGAAAGCTTTGTTTATCATTTTATGCAGAAAAAACTAACTCAACTAGGATTTACAATTGAAAATGGATCAATAGATAGATAGATTGAAAGTTTGAAATTCAACAATTTAAACTCGGCACAAAAGTTACAAAAATTGAAAATGTGTTTTTCTATAAAGCTTTTGAATGCGTGTTAGATTCTTAGATGGGAACACTTCTTCATGTTTAAATCATCTCTTTACTTTTCTTTTCATTTTAGGTCAGATGTACCTTGAGTTTGATATTAGATTCTCCATACGGAATAAAATTCTATACTGCCAAATGCTATTAAGAAACTTCAGTTAAATTTACTGTTGCTGTTTCTATAAACTTCATTCGTTTCCTTTTCTTGGCCTATTGTTATTGAAAATAAAAGTGATAAGCTAAGGCAGATTCTTTAGCAATCGTTTCGAATAAGAAAGTTATGATATTATTATTATTGCATTTGTAGCTGTAATTTTATGTCAGGGGTTACAAAAAAAAAAAAAAAAAAAAAAAAAAAAGACCACAATGTTCATTGCTTTTCAGGATGAAAAAAATGATTTTTTTAGCAACTAATGGAATATGGAGACTAATGGAAACAGGAAAAAGAATAAATGATTTGATTATCAGTCTTATTAAAAATGAATATAAAATTATCGATTTATTTCTTTTTCAATGATAAAACATCCTTTAATATTTCGTATCATTTAGACTAAAAACGTGTTATTCCCAAAAACATTAGACTAAAATACTATAGTTATTTTAAACAATTAAAAGAAATGCAAAAAGAGAGAAAAATTATAATATTTACATAAATAACTTATCTCTATTTTTTATTTTGAAAAAGTGTTCCTGTAATGAATTTTCAAGTGGAAACAAATTATTTTGCGACTTGAATTATAATTATCTACCTTTTTCGAGAACTCACAAAAAATTATTAGTAAATCTTAGTGGATTCTTTTATAAGTATTTCTATAAGATTAATTGATTGGTTAAGATTTTTTTTATTTTGAGCAGAATGTATTAAATTAAATTATTGTGAGCAGCTAACTTTTTAAATTTAATTTATAAAATCTAATTTATTTATAACTTTTGGCACAAAAAATGTGGTCAATAAATTTAAGCAAAATCAAGTTATACGAAAAACTTTAACATTTCTAATAATTTCTTTAGCTTTTATACTTCGAAGAAAAGAAAATTTTTATTTCGGTCTTATAATTTTCATTTAAAACAAGATTATTATAACTGTAAAATAATGTTTTTTTTATTTATTGTTTTATTCACTGATTTTATTATCATAACTTTAACAACTTTATTTTTGGTGAAGACAATTAATAACCGTTTTAGTTAATAACAATATGATAAATTAATCGATTATTCTTGAAAGACTCAAATAAGATTTCAGACATATAAAAAGTGATTATTATAAAGTTACAAAACCAATTCATTATTAATAAATATTCTGTCACCTTTAATTTTCTCTTCTTTCTCAATGTAAAAATAATTTAACAGCAAAATATACAAAAACTATATCAAATATATTAAAATTCAGATATTAATAAATTCTGTGATAACATTTATAATGCTTATTAGGCAGTGAGTAATGTTTTATTGCATCTAATTTTAGATGTAGAAATCTTTAATTAGTATTTTTATTTTTTGAAAGTTACCTAAAAATATTTTGACGTTAACAATTTGTAAAGATAATGTAAAATGTAATATTTCTAAAAACACATATATAAAACTTCTATGTGTGTGTCGCATTTTATTAACTTGAAATAATTTCTGTGTTTATAATTTCCTGTACTTTTTAATCTGAAATATCAACTACTTTTTATATAATTTATAAGTGGCAACGTTAATATTTTTCATTCAGCTTAAAAGTTTAAAGAAAAGTACAACTTCTAGATTATACTGAATCAAATATAAAGATATTTTGTTGCATTAGCCATTTTTATATTGATTGCATTAAGTTGCATCTGTATACTATATTAATGTAAAAACTGTGCTTCTAACATATATGTATATAAGCAAATTTATCAATGTAATATTGTTTTGAAAATATATATAATTTTTAATTTTCTACAAATATTTACAAATGAAAATAAGATTTGTTGTCTGAAACATTATACACACTTTGGAATTAGAAAAGAGTGTTATTTAATAGAAAAATTGTGTGATCAGTCATTTGATATTTACAATACAAGAAAATCAGAGATTTCTTTATTTTGCAAAAAATTTAGCGACATAGTTTATTTTTTGTTTTTATTTTATGTAACAAACTGATACAAAACATTCCTAGACGCTATTTAAATATTCATTAAACATTTCCTGAAATTTTTTGATTTGAGCAATTGAACACTACACAACTGGTGAAAAACTTATTTTTCGCAACTTCAAAGAAAATTCTTTCGGTTCTCTCGAGACATAATAAAGGGAAAAACTGGTAATTTAAATATGCTGTTTCCCTTTCCACTCAATTACCCTCCAAAATTGTTGCATTTTTTAGAGTTATATAATTCTTTTATTTTCTTGTAAAATGGAAACGAAAAGTCAATGTTGCCACTCTCCAGATATAAAATAATCATAATTTTATTTCAAATTACGATTTTTTATTCTTTCTTTTTCCAAATCGTTTGGGACAAATTTATCTTAGTTTGTGATACCAGCTGCACTTTTTAAAAGCGGCACGACACCTAATGTAATTTTGTTCCATTCGGTTCTGTATCAAAATGGCTACATTTCATTTGCTTAGGAAAAGCTAAAGACGGAATAAAAATCTAATAAAATGGTGAGAAGAAAAAAACTATCCTCTCATGAGTTTTAAATTCCAATAATTAAGGTATCCTTATCACGCATATGCATGTCATGCAGTGCAAGAAAATAAAGAGGGAAAAAAATATCCCTTGTTCCACAGTCTGCCTATCCAAAATGGCATTTAATACGAAAAATCTTTCCTCATTAAAGACCGAGAAGGGGATTTTTCTATCTTGAAATCGCTAATGATCCAAATCGTAAAGAAAAAGCCGAAGACCCTAGAGAAAATTCCACTAGAAGAAGCAGGAATAAGATTACACGCTAAAAAAATTTCGGAAAGGGAAAAATAGAGGAAGAAAATCCAACAAGGCCCGAAGTAATTATATGCAAATAAGGAACCGTAACATCAAACTCATTTTGAAGGCTTCTTTTTATTACATCTTATTTTAATTTTCAGCTCCTTATTTTTATTTCATCCTATCCTGTTCTTTCCCTAATCCTGAGCGTGTCTCAACGCGAAATTGTAGTGAGAAGAAGATGTAACGAGAGCTATGACGTGTTTTATCGTTTTACTTTTCCCTCTCTTTTCCCTATTTTTGGGTAATCACATTTTGTGCACTTTAAGGAAAATATTTGAAGAATTTGCTAATGCCTAAAAATGTGAATCACGTTGGTTATTCTTTTATTGATTGAGAAATATAGTTGCGATTATTCATATTTCCATAGGAAATTTGCGAGGTATCAAATCCAAATCTAATATTTTTTAATCGAATTGTTAAGAAAAACTTTTGAAAGTATTACAAAGTATATATGTTAAAACACAGTGTAAATTTAACCTGAATGTATTTAAATTATATGATAATATTTATGATGATTGGATGTGTTATCATGATTTTCTATTAATTTTCCATATGGACTTGTGAGAATGGACTTCTTTATGAACTCGGTTTTAACAATTTAAAGAATATAATCCATTTTCTCAATTAACTTATCATTAAATTTTACTTTTATATAAATCTTAAATATCTCATCCATAAAGGAAAGATTTCATCTCTGAATTGAATTTTAATAGAAAATAAATCATTCCTGCTTTAGGGTATTTTTTTTTTCGATTTTTAAACATGATCAAATAACATTTTTGTCCAAAATAAGAATCCTTAGGTAAAAAAATCAGATTGAAGCAAAATATCTGAGATAATGTTCATCACTTTATATCCTGTTAAATATATTTCCCAAATTAGAAGCGGCAAATGGCAGCAGGAAATGCCCAACGTAGTTCTTTAGGGGTTAATGGAATAGGGTATAAAATATTCCAGGAAATGATAATGAATTTGCAAAGTACTGTGAAATGAACTGCGATGAAATATATGAATCAGATGAATAATTTTTTTCTAATTTTTTACTCACATTCTTAATGAAATATTTATCTTTAAATTATTTAATATGTAATTATTATATTACTGTTATGATGTGTTGGAGAATTATGAAGAAAAAGATTTTAAAAATGATCTTTGAAAGAAAAATATTGGAAAACCCAGCTTTCTGGATTTAAATTATATGAGCAATAATATATATATATATATATATATATATATAGTTATTCACCAGCATACTTTCCTGTACCTAGCCCTGAATTGGCCTTTACCACTTTGATAGAAGCAGCAGGGTAGTCTTCGTGAATTTGAAATGGTGACCCACGATGTTTGGCCTGCCGAAGCCAGAGATATCACTTCACTCAAATAACATTGCAACCATGCCCAGTTTTAATGTGCCCCAGCCGCCTTTACATGATGGTTCTGCGGTAAGCCAGGATTTGAGATCACAACCATCCGATAATGAACATGACACTCCAGCCCATGTGTGTCTATGCTGTATGTACATTACGCTTATATATGGGTCAAGCCTTACATTGCCTATGTCTTATTTCCTAAACTAATATCCTGGTATACGATGCATACGTCTCAGTTAAGTGGTCAGCTTAATGCGAAATACCCCAGTGTTTAGTTCTCAAGCATGTGATTGTTTCTCACTTTATCGACCCATTGAAGAAATCAAAGGATATATATATATATATATATATACAGCATAAACACATAGTAAGTCTGAAAAAACAGAAGAAATATTTATTTCTTCTGTTTACGAACAAATTTATTACGAATTATTACGATTGTTTACGAACAAATTAGGAAATTCCGATTGCTTTTGCCAAGAATTTAATCAGTAATATCACATAGGAATTCAGGAATGATTTCTTCTGAAGTTCCGCTAAATGAAATAACATTTCAAGAGTTCTTTCTGTTACAATTTTTTCATATAATAGTCAAAAAATAATTAAAGAAATGAATAGTAAGAAATATAAGAAATGCATCCATCCTTTTTTTCAGAAAATGTCCTGTAAAAATTTTACTATAAAGCATTTGTAAGCAATTTCAAGGGAAATATTTAGATGAAAATTTTGTCTTTGCTTCTTACACGATAGCAAATGAATATTATATTTGCCGTATAAGAATACACTTTTATTAAATAAAATTAACATCCCTGCTTGTAACTTCTTGCTATTTTTTTCTTAGTATTGAAAATTCTACGTAAACTAATTTTTAAAAAAAAAACCGTTACAAACAAACGTTAACAAAAACGTTAATATGATGTCATTTTAATTTCTAAATATACTGTAAAGTTTCATACATTCCAGAAACGAATGACATTACTTAAAATAAAAGTGGAATACTTAAAATTAACATAAGATTAGTATAAATTAATATAAGATTAGTATAACATAACAAGAGAAAAAATGTATCTAATATTAATTAAATTATAGGGTAAAGATATTAAATTATATTTTGCCTTTCATAGCTTTAAGTCTGTGTGTGTAAATCCTTTTTTTAAGTTAAAATACTTGTTTAAAAAGTTCCAAAGATTTATTATTTTTCAAAACACATTAGAGTTTAAAAAAAAACAGAAACAAATAATAAAGAAACATTATCTCTACCATAATTGCTTTATCACACACTCTTTCAAAATATCCGTAACTATTTTCTCAAATTTTTGCAGCTATTTCTTAAATATAATTTTTGTGAGCATATTTGCTGCGTTAAAAATTTCACTTTTTTAAATAGACTTAACAATATACATTAAATTCCTTAGTAAATTTTATGCAAATTCAGTGATTATCAATCGACATATATTGCGTTCACATCATTTATATTTTGAGATAGGGAAAAATGACTTAAATCTAAACATTTAATTTAATTTTCATTAATTTTAAGTTTTTTTTTATTAAATAAAACAAGTTATCTTGTTTGGCTAAAATATAATAGTTGAATATTATTAACTGAAAACTGTGAAATTTTCTCGATTACATATGACTTAATTACGTTCAACTAAACAAACTTTAGTTTCCTTAAAATAACTCCGATGATCATAAAAAACAAATCTGCATTAAAAGGGGTGCTTAAAGTGTAATTAAGGAAGGTTTATATTTTCAGACTCCACTCAGAAGTGCAATTACATAATTTTAAATACCGAAACTGCTTTTTCCCTTTTTAATCTTGGCGAGATTCGAAAAAGTAACTATCACCAGGGAAACTTCATACCTGAATATAAAGCGGGCCATATTTCAACTTGGCATAAGTTCGCGGTCGGCTAATGCAAAGTAATTCGCTAAAACATACCAGAACTGATGAAAACAAATGATCTGCATCGCACACTAGTGTGTACGTCCTTTTTCTACCACAGCGCCAACAAGAAGCCAAACAAAAAAAAAAGCGTCGCCATAAATAAACAAACTCGCAATGGCATTATTTTTGTACGAAGCTTTCATTATTGTCTTCTTCATTCAATGAATTAATTAACACGGTGGGACCCACTGAGCTCAAATTAGCGTCTCCCGCGTAATTAAGCAAGTGGGAAAAAAATAAAAATAAAAACTGCAACAAGGAAAACCACTACCGAGTCAGAAAGGGAAAAGGATGGCAGCTTTCTGGACGGTGCATTCGCCTGTTTTTCTTCCCTTGAGGAAAAGTGCATTTGTTTATTTGTTGCCATTCCAATGGATATAAATTTCGACCATTCTCGCAAATGATTCGAAAGCTTTCTGCTCGAATCTGATTGAGTTAAAATTTCACGTTCGAATTGATGTAAGGGTTGTGACGTATTGAGGTACAGAAGAGAATCGGCATATCTAACAGCAGCTCGTTTTAATTCCTGATTAGCTGTTGGTTAAAATTATCACTTTTATTTCCCTTTCGACGAATAGTTGAATAAAAAAGTATTGTTTATTTCCCTATTTAATATTTTAAAGCTAAACAGTTGATGATTTTCCTGGGAAATATGGCTAAATCACTGTTTTAAGATTTTAGAATCAAAGATTCAGATTCGAGAATATTAATTTTGCCCTCTTTTAATTTGCAAACTTTTACATTTCATTAAAATTAATTTAAGTTCCTATGGCTCCAGTTAATATTAATCAGTTAAGTATTTTTAGACAAATAATTTGCATTCTTTCTATTTTGGTTAAACTGCATTTACGTAACTATTAATGATAATCTACGCTTTGCAAATTAGAATTAGTTTCCATATTCTGCAGTAACTTTTTGTTGGGCTAATTCTACCAGTAGCTACAATTCTAAGGGAATTTTAAACCCCATCAAACATCAATGCCCAAACTTGGAAATGTACCCACTAGGGCAGAAAACAAAATGATCCATTATTTAATCGGTCTGCATTTGAAATATAACCACAGATAACACTAATTATTAAAGTTTCTTTGTTTGACCTTTGAAATATTTTATTTGATTTCAATTTACAAAAATACTGATAACTTTAGAAAATTTTGAATATTTTTTTGAATCCGTTATTATGTTTGAATTATAGTAATGCATGAACATGTTAATATATTACGATTAACGAATACATGAACATACTAATATATTTTTAATACATAAGCATGCTACTATATTGATAATACATAAACATGCTAATGTATCACTAATGAATGAATTACTAATACATAATATGTTCAAAACCACATAGAAATACTTCTGTAGGAAGGAACTGCAAAAAAAAATATTTCTTACCACAGAAACATTAAGTAAATATTATAGAAACATTTTTCATTAAGTGTAGAAAATTAATAAAATACCATACAATTCATGTACAGTAAGCTACTAGTTTGACCAACCTATCTTGGCAAAGGTAATTCATCAAGATCATTTAAATAAATAAATAAAATAAAATAAATCAGTTTACCCTGATTGCATTTTGCATTTTTTTTTCAGTATTTCGGGTGAAAAATTGGTATTTATTACATTATTTTAACTGGCATTTCCAAAAATTTACTATTCAAGTTTATTAAATATGAGTGTTTCATATAAATAATATTTTATATCCAAATTATATCCACCAACATTTTAACATTTAGTATTCTCCATATTTCAAAGAAATGTAAATAATGTCTTTGCAGTTCTAGCTATTCAAGTGAAAAATAAATCTTAAAAGCATATTAAATGTTATTTATACAATAATTTATTTAAAAAAAAGTACAACATATAAAATAAGCAGCTTGCTTGTTTGAACATGCTATTTTACAAATATTACTTTTTAAATATTTCTCATTGAAAACTGATGAGTCTGTTTTCTAAGCTAATGAACTAAAATACATAATTATAAACTTAAATACTTAACTTGCTTTTAATTTATAAACTGATTAGGATCATACATGTGTGTAATAGAACTCTAATACCTCAGTAGATCCACACCGCTTGAGTTAAGATCAGCATTATTTGCCAAGTTCCGTGACTGTTAGGGTGACCACTTTCTCCCTCACTGGACTGCTGGAGCTCCGTGTGTTGAGGACAAGCCCACGTTCATCTGTGACGTCCAAATTTCTTCCGCTGGAGTGGCGTGAATGTGGAGGGAAGCGTGCCTGCTCAGGTGTGACCTTGTCGTCTGACTGTGATTCAAATTTATTAGGCGATTGGGGGTGGGCGAGTATTGCAAATCCGTTAGCCTAAAGGTACTGTCCAGGCCTCGCCTGCACCCTATGTATGTGTATCAGTGTAATTAAGGGAAATTTATTTTATATTGGCTTATAAAATTGTCGAATAAAATTCAAAACGCTTTCTTAAGCACATTTTCAATTGAAATGAAATCGATTTTGGTATCATTGAAATCGGTGTAACTGTGTGTGTTTACAGAGAGAAATTAGGTAATTACGCAAGAGATTTAATGAAGTTTTATTATACACACAATCATCTTTATTTCAAAAATAAATAACATCTACAGTTTTTAAATCTAGCTCAATAATTCCTTAAGTAAAAATTCACTGCCAAAATTTCTAAGTTTTTCATAACTTTCCTAAAATTATGAACATTTTCAACTAGGGTTAATTTCATATTATTTTTCCATCACAATATCTTTAAAAATAGCTTAAAATGTTTGGGATGTTAGTAATGCATTCATATATCTAATAAACAAAAAGAGTAAATACTATTCATAAAATAGCATTCTGGAATTTTCAAAAGCACATAGTAAGGTACTTAGCACATTAATTGATGGAGATCACATTTATAAAAAGCTGTGGCTATCACAATTTAAAATTTGAAGAAATTTAAATTTATTTTAGAATGGGGGAGAAGGAGACTTTTAGAAGTTTGGGTGAAATAATAACCCTATAATGTTTGTAATACCTCAAACTATTAAAATAAACGTTTCAAGTTTATCATTTGTTTAAAATATCAGATTTAAAAATGCATTAGGAACGAGAAAATAATACACTACTGGCCATTAAAATTGCTACACCAGGAAGAAATGCAGATAACAAAATGATATTTATTGGACAAATATATTATACTAGAAATAACAAGTGAATAATTTTTCAAAAAATTTGGCTGGATATATATATATAGATCCTGAGAAATTAGTACCCAGAACAACCACCTCTGGCAGTAATAACAGCAGTTATACGTCTGGGCATTGAGTCAAACATAGATTGGATTGCATGTACAGGTACAGATGCCTATGCAGCTTGAACACGATGCCACAGTTCAGCAACCGTAGTGACAGGCGTTTGGTGACGAGCCAGTCGCTCGGCAACCATTGACCAGACATTTTCTATTGGTGAAAGATCTGGAGAACGTGCTATCCAGGGCAACAGCCGAACATGTTCCGTATCAAGGAAGGCCCGTAGAATACCGACAACATGCGGTCAGGCATTATTCTGCTGAAACGTAGAGTTTCGCAGGGCTCGAATAAAGGGTAGAGCCACGGTTCGTAACACACCAAAAATGTAACGTGCACTGTTCAAAGCATCGTCAATGCGAACAAGAGGTGACCGAGACGTGTATCCAATGGCACCTCATACCATCACGCCAGGTGATGGGCCAGTATGACGATAACGAATGCACGCTGCCAGTGTGCGTTCACCACGATGCCGCCAAACACGGATACGACCATCATGATGCTGTACACAGAACCTGGATTCATCTGTAAATATGACGTCTCGCCATTCGTGCGCCCAGGTTCTTTTTTGATCACACCAATGAAGGCGCTCTTGTCTATGACGCAGCGTCAAGGGAAGCCGCAGCCATGGTCTCCGAGCTGAGAGTCCATGCTGCTGCAAACGTTGTCTTCTGCTGCAAACGTTGTCCTGCAGACACTTGTTGTCTTCCAAACGACCCCGTTTCTTGACTCACGGCTCGTGACGTGGTTCAACGATCCATTACGGCCATGCGGATAATATGCTTGTCTTCTCGGCTGCTAGTGGTAGGTGACCGTTGAGATCCCGCATGCGTTCCGTATTACCGTCCTGAACCCATCGATTCCATATTCTGCTAACAGTCATTGGATCTCGAGCGACGCGAGCAGCAATACTGTGATAAGATAAACCGCAATCCCGCTACGCTACAATTTGACCTTTATCAAAGTCAGAAACGTGCTGGTACGCCTTTCTCCTTCTTACACGAGGCATCACAACAACTTTTCACCAGGCAACAACGTTCAAATGCAATTTGTGTATGAGGAACTGGCTGAACAATTTCCTCATTTAAAAACAATGTAGGTGTCGCTACTGGCGCCTGCTTTTTCTGAATGCGTTGAAAAGCTAATTATTTGCATATCACATCACCTTCTTCCTTTCGTATAAATTTCACGTCTGTAGCATGTCGCCTTCTTGGTGTAGCAATTTTAATGACCAGTAGTGTATTACAAAACTTTTCTGTCAAGAATATCAACTTATTCCTGGGCATCGCTTCTAAAAAATCAAGTTGTTTAATTTTTCCCAGTTGAACAATAATACTTTTAGACTCAAAAAACAATAAAAATTTAATGTTTGTAAAATATGTTAATAGTTTAATTGTTGATGGTTTATAACTGTTTTCATAGTTAAATCTTAAAAGTAACTAATATTCATGGAATGTCTTTTCCCCTGTAGATTTTTATCTTAATCTTTATTTACCTAATAAGTGTCCTCTTTATCTGTTCTGTATTTGAGCAAAAATTACTTAGCATCAATATTAAAGCATTAGCATTCAGATTAAACTGAAGTTTGTGCTTCAGGGCATTTATGTGTTCGCCAGTTGACATCAGCATCCGTCGTTCGAGTCCTTATCAGATATCTGCCTTCTACCAGACGGGAAAAAATGTCTGAAATGGCATATTTATAAACACATGCTATGGAGCATCTGAAACGAGGCAGCTATAATCACAGACAGACCATTTGAATCATTCCGACGTGTCACCAATTTCACTTGAAAAGTATGGCGTCACCATTCACAGCCAATAAAAGCGTAACCTCGTCATTTTTCCTTGGAAAAGGGGGAAGTGGAGACGTTTATCAACCATTTCAGCCTCTAACAGCCCCTCGAAAAACACAGTAACATCATTCGATAAACACGCGCTTAACATTTCCCTTTTTAGATATAAGATTATTTTTTTTACTTTTCTGTTTTTCCCCTCTTTGTCCCTCTTCTCGTTACGTGTGATTGCAAGTGTCTTCGCTTTCGTCGCTCGAGACATTCCAACGAGAGAGATTTTCCACATGGCTCGATCATGGCGCATAGAAGGAGCTTGCATGAGCAAACACACCATGCTCTACTTTTTTTTATGTCTCTTTTTCTCGACGTTTGGTCTCTTTTCTATTTCTCTCAGTACTAACTATTTCCCTAGTCGTTATTTTTTCCCTTGTGGGAGAAAAGAAAAAGGCTATGGGGGGAAAAAAATAAAATTGTTTGAAAGGAGGTTTCAGAGCTCCTCTTCCGATATGTGGGGGGTCCAGAAAGAAAAGATTTGTATTCGATAGGATGTGGAGATCCTTTTCGGGTTTTCTTTGGCTCAAATTACCCCCATGCTGTGGTTTTCTCTGGTAGGACATTGCCAAAAGAATTTGGAGATGACGAATTTTGGTGGAGTAATTATGAAGAATATTGTTGCAGAAATGTGACGAAAGAAATTAAGTGTCAAAGTCATACTGTCATAATAAACCGCCCATCGAGAAAGAGTAATTTAGAAGTCTCTATTCTGAACTCTTTTCCCATTATGTCATTATGTAATAAATCTCAAATTACAAATAATATAAAAATAATATCCTAATATAAAAATAAAATGCATATATATATATATATATATATATATATATATATATATATATATATATATATATATATATATATATATATATATATGCATTTCATTTTTATAAGTGATGTTTGATTTTTAGAAAATGATATCTTTAAGTTTTCGAAAATAAAAATGTATTTAATTTTGGCCAAATGAACTTTAAATTTGAAGAGAAAAGGAATTATTATAGAACATTTGAAAGACTAGACATGAGTTAAGACATTTTGTAATATGTAGTAAAATTTAAAGTATCGTGTATTAAAATGTATAAAAAAAATTTATTTATGGCATCTATTTTTGGTTATTAAAATATTAATTTCTCTGAGAAAAAATTATTTTTTTATCTTTTATTTATTTATTTTTGTTCTTAGAAATCGGAAATAAAACATGCATAAAAAGTGCATTCTTATGTTTAAGGGTGGAAAAATTGGAAATAGAATCACATTTAATCAAGCGAAATTATTAAAAAATGCTGGAATATTTTACTATTGGAAAAGTATTGTTTTCAATAAAAAGTATAGTTACGATAAGAGAAATTTAGAAATTACTCAAAAAATATTATTACTCAAAAAAATTACTCAAAAGATATTTTCTTAATCTTTTGATATGTAATATCTTTTCTTAAATCAGATCTTCACTTTTACTAAATTAAAAAATCAAAATTAAAAAAAATTGGTGATAGTTTAAGTGATGTTTAGCATAACCAAAACTCCACAATTTTGAATTCTAAGAAGGAATTTTTTACAAATAGAGTAACAAAAAATATATAATCCAGGTATATATATAAGATTTCAAGCTTTACTAAATTTTTCTTCGTAAAAGTTCTTAGTTATTGTTGTCTTAGTTCTTATTGTTGTTCTTAAAAATTGAGATAATCAATTAAATGATTTAAAACTTCGTTATAAATAAACACATTTTTAAAACCATATTTTATATTAAAATAAAATCTATTTTTCAAAGACATTTTTATAAGTTATCTCATTTATTGTGTATATTTTGTATTATTCAAATGAAAAGATTTTAAAATATATCTTACTCTTTTCAAATATTGAGAATCATTAATGTAATTTTAAACAAAGTATAAAAATACTTTATAAAACATCAAAGATTTGAGAAGTTATTTATCACGTAATTAAGATAACAGGATTGAAAATCACATGGATATAATTTTTTTCAAAATTTATACAATTCTCTTAAGGTAAATAAAATTATATAATTTTAGTAAATTTTGGAAAAAATGTAAGTTATTTTTTTTTTGTGAAACTAAAAATTCAACTGTGTTCAAAGGAACATTCTGGTACTAATTTTACAAAATCTTTGGAAAAAAAATTAATGTGTAGTAAAAAGACAATGTTAAATATTATTACTTAATTGATTTTTATTTTCATAAAATTATAATTAAATTAATTATGTCAATTGAATTTGCAAATTATATCTTTAAATTTAAAAAAATAATATTTTCCGAATTCGGAAGAAGAAAGATTTATAATTATAGTAAATCTTCATTAAAAAATTTCAGTTTTTTTTCAAAATAAAATTATTGTCACGAAAAATATTTTGTCATATTTTTTTAATTCTTGCACTAATCAAATGCTTTAAGAACTGTTTTGTAACTATCTTTATACTTGCTAACTGTTTGAATGACTATTTGCAAAAACCCAGGAAAATGTATTTTCTATTTTGGAATATATACACACATCATTTTTAATAACATGCAAGGTTTTATAATATCAAAATGAAATTTGATTAATAATTTAAACGTACTCGATGTTAAATTTCTTATATGTTAAAATTATATATTATTTTAGATTAATTCTTTTAAATTTGTATAAGTATTAATTTAAATCAATAGGCGAATAAATTGATTTTTTAAAAATTTCTTCCTAATAGTTAACAGTGGAGTTTTTAAGGAGTGATTTTGTTAACTGTAATGTGGTTTTTCCTTATTATATAATTATATTCATTTCCAAATAGAATAGCATCTTGTAATATTTCGTTAAAAACTGTTTTAGTTTAGATGAGAAGAAGCCGATTTTGCTCATATTTTTATCATGCGACATAAATAGCGAAATGGATTGAATTTCATTCATTGACTTGAAAAATATTCAACTACCATCGTATCAAACATTTCTGTAGTTCAAACTTCTCTTTTAAAATTTATTTTACTTATAGTTACAAAATATCTTATTTCACAAAACAAAATGCAGTAATCTCATCGTTGTTTTTAAAAGAAAATAACATTTAATTGCATGCAACAACTTTAACCTGTTTCTCAAGCGGTATCCAATCACTTTCTTTGAAAAAGACTTTAAAATTAAAGTAGATTTACTTTAATCGCTAAGTAGTACGACTTAATCCTACTAGATACAAAAAAAAATATTAAATCTGTAATTTCCGCAATTAAATGAACCTTAAATTAATTTCGATTGCTTAAAACTGCATGAAAAGAAGTTTCGGTCATTACAGCAAACGGAAAATTTTTAGCTTCCTTCTAGCCAAGTCCGATTTATTCACCTTAATTCATCGGGGGACATTATTTTGGCATGCGGCCGAAAATACATTTTCTTTTTAATTTCTCGAGAAATAACGACGATAATTATAAAGTCATTTAAAAGATAGAAGAAGAAGGAATGTGGGAGTCGTGGAAATAAAATAAAAATGAATCCGAGTAAATTGAAATGAGATTCGTTAATGCTAAAGATGAAAAGGAAAATTCGTTTATTTATATTTTAAATAGAGGACTGCTTATAATTTATATCCTCTTCATTTTCATTAAAATTTTGTAAGAAGAGATTTATCTGTACTTTAATGAACTGGATTTGAGGATGGGTACGGTATGAAAAGGTTTTACCCAGAGGCAGGAGTGAAATTTTCAATTAAATAAGGCATTTATTCTTCCCGTTGTTAAATTTGGGGGAAGAATTCCCCACCCCCACCCGTCCACCCCTTCTTTCTTATTATTCATCTTTCGGATGCTGAATAATTTCTCCAATATCATGTTTTTTGGGAGAATGGCCGTGATCGCATTTATTTGAAATATGTTTAATTTGTTAAGGTTCATCAAAGAAAAATCTATCTTTTCCACATCATAAGACATTGCATCTTGAAGTGATGTTCCACGTGTACTGGGATTTACCTTACCTGCAACTATTAGTACAACTATATTTAAATCTTAATAAAAATCATTTTTGAGTTTAGTTTTATGTTTAATTTATTAGTTTGGAGATCGATCATGGATTGTATTACAATTATTCTAAGTTACTAATGTAATTTACACAGAGGGTGTTCACACATATTTGTAACGACTTTGCAAAAATGTATAACTAAATAAATATTAAGTATTTTATTTTATAATATGTTCATAATCATAACCTTTTCTCTGAACTATCATATTACATAGAACATGATTTCGAAGATAAAAGTCCTTTTCTTCAAACATCAAGGTTGATATTGTTCCCCTCATACACAATCTTCCAGAGTCCATCCACTGTGCCGCTTATAAAGAGCTTGTTTTAAAAGCTCAAATGCCCTGTAATTCATTGATGAAACTTCAAAAGACTTAGATGGAATGCGTTTAAAGAGAATAACTTAAATTGTGGCTTAATTTTTCATTTTTTTTAAAAAGAAAAAAAATAGGGCAGTACATTTAGAGTTATAGCTCAGAACTTAATACAGTGAAGTTTATTTGGATGAAGGAATGGAATTTCTTGTTTAAAAATAGGCGTTAAAGCAAACTTCTAACAGTAATCCGAATTAATTTTGACATTTTTTTCCACTTTACTTATTTTAAGTACCCCTTTATAAGAGAATCCAGAAATAACTATAAGATTTTTAAAGAATATTCCTGGTTTTTTTTCTAATCCAACTTGTTAAGTCTTTTTTTTTTTTTTCTCTCTCTCTCTCTTTTCCCATAGTAAATACATCTTTTTTTGTTTCAGTCAGATAAATATATACAAGCTTTATCAATTGTAACAGCATATTTTAAACAATCTGCATATAGTTTTATGCTGACAAATATGTTTCGGTGTCAGGCGATGAACATCGTGCTCTTTCGCTTCGATCAACTTTAAATCAGATTTTATAATTTTGTACACTGTTGCAAGAATGCAATAGCTTTTTCGGTTGTAGAATTTTCCTTTAAAACTTGAGATACAACTTTTTTCATTAAATAAGAGGTATACTTACTTTTGTTGGATATGAATTTTTTGCCTTTTCCCACTCAAATTGAAACAATGACGTTTATTTCATTTCATGTTAATTATGCCACTTATTTTACCTGTGGAAATATTAAAACCATGATTTTCACATAGTTTTTAATAACTGAATAAAAGTATTTCTCTTCGGATAACGCAAAATATAATCTTCGAGACACTGTTTATTTTTCGGCGACATTTTAAAGCAAATAATAATTTTAATGCTGCTGACGATAATTTTCCCTAAAATGATTTGATGC
Organism: Latrodectus elegans; assembly: GCA_030067965.1. Lineage (NCBI taxonomy): Eukaryota > Metazoa > Arthropoda > Arachnida > Araneae > Theridiidae > Latrodectus > Latrodectus elegans. The sequence goes on from CM057816.1 coordinate 21,968,418, forward strand.
CAATTGGATTTTTATATTATTTCCATTAAAAAATTAAAACATTTACAAAAATATGTGAATACTCTCAGTAATGATGAAATATCATTAAAGTTGGCAGCTTAAGAGTGGATTGCTTCTGTAATTTTCTTTTACCACCCTTCGTCGAGGAAGATGTTTTATAGGAAACCTGGAAAATTCTCAAATACCCAATATGAGAATTGATTTGAAAATAAAAATACATTATCAGTATCTCATATGTTAACATAATCATTGAAGTTATTGGGTATTATCTCGTAAGAAAAAGACTCGTTTGCTAATACACACGGTGACATTTCAAACTAAAAATACATATTTACCATTATTTAAAAAAAAAATCAAAAACTTTCAAGGATAGCATATACATTCTCAATTTTGGTTATAATTAAGAGTTTTGTAAAACTACAAATCAATTACCCTTATTTTTTAATTATAACTTATTATAAAACCCTTTATCATTATATTATCATCTTGTTTTTATGTTTATAATTAATGAGAATCGAACTACATATTTATCGTAACGAACATATTAAAATAACTATATTTAAATGTTATATGTAACACTATAAAGTAATATTTGACATTTAAAAGTCTATAGTAGCTTCGATTACAAAAATAAAGTACCTCTGAGTTTAGATACAGAGAATTTACTGGGGTCAACTAAATCACGATGAACCAACAATCTGCGTCGTCTTATGAAAATTCAATACCAAATTATTAGGTTGGGAAATAAGTTCGCAGCGTTTTTACTAAAGACTTTTATTTAAACAAATATTTAAATAAAAAACAATACTTATATCAATAAGTTAATCAATTATATATTCGCTGTTGCTGTTTACAACCTTTTCCCACCTCCCGACCCATTCGTTGATGCCGTTTCGCCAAAAATCGCTTGGTCTAATGTCAAAGAAGTTGTTGAGCCAATTTTAAAGGACCTCTTTGTTTCGGAAGTTACCCTGTTCATATGGTTTGACAAGGAGGGGAAAAGATGGTAATCGGTCGGTACAAGGTCCGGAGAATATGGTGGATGCTGAAGGACCACACATTCGAGTTCTTTTAGTGCGGAGTTGAAGACTTGTACAAGATAAGACATGGCGTTGTCGTTAAGAAGAATGGTTTGACCATTTCGATCAAGTCTTTTCAGTCGAATAGCCTCATGCACGTGGTGTAGCTGGGCAATGTAGAGCTCCTTGTTGACTGTGGCATTCTTTTCGACCACTTCCCAAAGCACCAAGTGAACTGGTTCAACAACTTTTTTGTTGTGGTTCAACTAAAAAGTTAAAAACTGGTTCAACAACTTTTTTGACACCAGACCAGGCTATTTTTGGCGGAATGGCATCAAAAAATGGGTCGTGAGGTGGGAAGAGATTGTAAACAACAACGGCTAATATATAATTGATTAACTTATTGATATAATTATTGATTTTTGCTTAAATAAAAGTCTTTGGTAAAAACGCTACGAACTTATTCTCCAACCTAATATTTTTGAAAATATGTACTAGATATAAGATAATAAAAGGAATTTCGTAAATCACATTTGTAACTATTTATTATAAATTATTCATTAATAGTTCACATGATTATTTATGAATAAGAGCATTTATTTAAAGTCTAACTATGTTATTCTAAAATCTATGATCTAGAATTTATTATAAAGTATTCATTAAAAAATTTATATATATCCCACGATTTAGAATGAATTACTTATGAATATCTAATCATTTTTTAGTCTTCACATCTTCATTCGAAGTAGAAAGTTAGTCGTTCGAACTTTGTTCTGATATATGTGAGCAAAAAAGACCTATTTTTGAGTATATTTACTATTTCAATGTTTGAGAAAAACATGTTTGACACTTGAATGAAATCAATAAACATATTATGGACATCACAAAAAGCATAAAAATATGCATTTTTAAAGGGAATTATGAGTTTAGATATTAATAGTGCATGTTATTAAGTAAAGTACATTTTGAAAGACAAAAATGAAAGATGGTTTCTAATTTAGTTAAAGTACACACCTTTAACGTGAATAGTAAATGTTGAATTAATCTAACTTTGCAAGGTATATCTCACGATCCATCCATATCAGTTTCCAAAATCCCCTAGAAGCCTAAAATATCATCTTTTTATCCTGTTTTGAACTCTCCTAATGATCTGATACAAGCACACCTCAAATATTTTTCTTGCAGTGACATGAGAGATATTATCGGGCAAATAAAGAACCATTCATCTTCTTCATGTCCTGGAAGTAATAGATCCAAGCCCACACGAATAAAAATATTTTAACTAAAAGGATTATGATTGGCTGATCCACATCCTTTAACACCTCCCATTTCCTGGTTAATGGTTGCACGATTAGATAAAGTCACTCTATCTTAATTTATAATGGCTTTTTGGTTCTTTTTTCTTAAGTTACACTTTAAAAGCATTAATATTATAATTTATATGCCGTTCTAAGCACGATATTTTTAATTAATATGCCCTGTTTCTAACTTCTTTTAAACACATAAGATTAAATGTGATTTGGAAAAAGAATGACTATTTATTATAAGTTTTAAAAAGTCTTTCTTATATTAATGCAGTTGTATTATTAAACGTTATCAGACTAAGTATAATCGCTATAAGTATTGAAAGTTCTTTTTTAAATTTTCGCGTTGAAGTATTAAAAGACATCAAAAAGTGGGGAAAACATGTAAAATTCAGAAGAACGGTTTTGAGCGAAATGTTTGATGAAATATGAGAACTGACGTATAGAAGATCGAGAATTTTGCACTTTAATGAAGAATCTGATATTATAGATGTTATCAAAATTATAAGAATAAAATAGAAGTGATATGCATTTTGAATTATGCCTTTTAGTTTTCATAAAAAAAGATGAAATGTTAAAGAGATTGGCCTCATGGAAAAATTGGAACATTCTTGCCAAAAGAAATTTATCTGAAAAAATTAACCCGAGGAAATTTTCTAGAAAATACGAAGTTTAACCTAAGAAATTTATATTAAGGAAGATATATTCCTTGTTATTTGAAGATTTGAATATTCATTCTTTTGAGAACATTTTATCAAAAAATTTATCTTCACTGAATTGTGTTTTTCATTATTTTGAAACATGATTGATCCACTCTATCCCAAATTCAATCACACTGAATAGATTTAGGAAATTATCCTATAATTGGTTACAAATGTATATTTTGTTCTCAACAACAACTGATTTCATATTTTTAAATAGATTAGACGATCCACTTAATATTGCTCATAAATCATTTGACAATTAATATTCTACACTCTTTGAATACAGCATTCCAACTAAAGTTGCCCATTATCCCTGCTTTTAAATTGAAAACTTTCACACCAATTCTTACAGTTCATTAATGGCGGTCAAATTAAATTATACATAAGCCATTAAAACTTGCCAAATTGTTTGTAACAGGTTGAAAATTTCAAATTTTTAAGCATAATTTTATTTGTGTGTATTTAGGTGTAATTATATGGGATTTGATGGATGAGACATTGCCTTCTGAACTAGATATTTTTAGTCCAGGGATGGCAAACCAATAGATCGCGTGCCACAAGTGGCACGTTTGAAAATTTTGATGGCACACACAAAATTATTTTTCATAAGTTATCTTTTTGATAGAAATGAATTGAAAATTATTAATCTACACTTAATTTATGATATAAATTTATAGTACTGAATACCTAACTTAGTATGTTAACTGGAACCATCAAATTATACATTTTATTATTAAATATCGCATGAATGCTCTCGAAGTATATAAAGAGGCGCATTTGATAAAAAAGAAAATATTTTGCGCATCCAGTTTCGCCTTCTAATGTTATTTGTACGCTGTTGCCACCGCAGCACTCAAATCAGACAACAGCCTTAGACATTTTTAGTAACCATCGTCTTCGAAACTTCAATGACTTGTTAAAAAATATAACCGTTTATTGTAAATAGATATAGTGATATTTCAGGTAAATAATTTTACATATTATTTTAAATTTTATATTCTGCATTCGCTTATAAAAATATATTGCATCACGACTGAATTTTTAACGTGTAATGTATTAAAAGTTACTAAACTTAGAATCTATGTTGCTTATTTTTGAACAATAAAATATTTTATTATGAGAAGTTATTTTGTTACACTTACGTATAGTTTCACCACGCTAAATTTCGAGGGAAATTTTATAATGGCAGGTTACCTAGTTAAAAAAGAATTTTTAAGTCTTTGTGGCACGGACATCAAAAAAGGTTCGCCATCCCTGTTCTAGTCAGCTTGATTATGGTCCTCATGGTTTTTAAAAAGCGTCAAGCAAAGTGGGCTTGAATTGAAAGGTAGTGAGTTCCGTACTAACCCAAGTCAAGATCATTCGTGTCCCCTAATGGCTTCTTTGTAATATAAAATAAATCGTTATAGCTTCAGTAAACTGATATATCTGAAAGTGGCAGGCTTACTCTGAAGGTCTTTTGCTAGGCTTTTATTTCTAAATGATCGAAACTAATTTACTTTTGGAGCTAAGGGCGAAGTTCGGTCCAACTGACAGCCAAAATTCATCGATTTTTTATGCTGAGGACTAAGCATTTCTTCCGTATTGCATGTATCTATCAAAGTTTAGATCTTTTTCTATTCCATGCATACTGGCTCTAGCTGAGAAGTTTTCTGTACCATGTAATTCAGAATACTAAAACAATAAAATTTTCAACGTTAGAACATATAACATGCCTAACCCACTCGATGGTTCTATTTTAACATAATGTTTAACATAATGATATACAGGATATATCCTGTATGATTCACAATATCCTGTATGATTCGGTATTGTGTGTTTACCATTTTCATGAACTCTACCTATAAACTCAAAAAGGAATTCCAAATATTTAAGAACAAATTATGATTTCAAAGTCCCTGTTTCTAAACAGTCAAAGTCCATGTTTCTAAACCATTGCTAAGGGCAAATTTATATAATTTATTTGCAATATAACTTTCGGATAAGCATTACAGTTGTCACTCACATATGTTTGTAAATGCATTTCACAAGTTGCTATAACATAAAATAGCATTGAAATAATTTATCAAATAATTTTTCGATCATGAAATCTTTTATGTCAAAATTAATTTTAACCCATTGTTAAGCTCATACAACTACGTCATTAGTTTGGAATTTGTATTGGTATTTTCCATTGTAAATTAATTGCCTAATTCTAGATTTTGTTTCAGTTACACTGAAATAATTTTCTTGACACACACACACAAGTTCAATATATGAGGAATATTTGTTTGATGTTTTAAAAAAATCTTTATAATTGCAGTGCGTCATTAAGCATTTAAATAAACATTTTTTTTTACATTATTATAGAGGAAAGAGAGGAACTTATTATTATTTTTCTTAATAAAAACTCAGAGTGAATTAAACGGTAACTGTACAGTAAGAAATTTCCATTCTTTTTATATGAATTATTTAACTATAAAAAATTGTGATTTTTTTTATGTTATCTTTAACAATATTTTTGTGAATATTTATTGAATTTACTTTTTTTTAGAAACTGCCTTTTATATATACATTGGGTGATCGGTTAACGAACAGTTCGGACTGCGAATAAATCTGACAGCGAACACATTCACGAAAGACTTTTGTGTTCACACATCGAGCACGTGTTCATATAACGAACTAAAACAAGTTCTAACGAATACTTCTCGGTTCTTGGAGCATAATGTTCAGGGCTGCCAAACCCAATGGACCAAAAATGAGAGACATTCATATTTCTTGAATTGTTTCTTGCTTATTTAACTTCATTGTTCTATATTGAAAAAAACATTTTACAAGAGAATATTTATTATTCAAATTAAACCATTAGTTTCGGTTTTGATTTCATTAAAAACCGAAATTGATTTCATTTTGAGCAATTTGTTATTTTATTTTGGGAGGATATCAGAACAATGGTCTCAGAATGGTCTCCAAACCAAGCTTATATTAGCAGGATTGGGAATCATTACAATGACCATGCTATAATTCACTTCGGGAAAATCTTGAGAAAAGTAATTGGCATTCGACATATTCTTTAACACTACGTAAGCAATAAACGAAAAGCACTCATTAATATGCAAGGCTATATGTATGTATTATTTTTAATGAACTTACTAAGAAATTATATATCCTTTGCTCAATTTAAATTTTAGGGTGTCTAAAACGAATTAATAGATTTCCCACGAAAATTTATGGTAAATCAATGATCGGTTAACGAACAATATGGATTACATACACAGTCTAATTACAGATTAGGTTCGTTAATTAATCAATTATTTTAATATTTTTTAGAGTTTCATTAAAATACGTTTTCTATTTTTTATTAGGTAAACTATAATTTCATTCTTAATGGACTTCGATCGCCCCAGAGTGCGCCAAAAAAGCGCCCCAACAAGCGACAATGAGTCCAAGTACTATTTCTCTGACATTGGAGATCTAGGACGGTCCAAGGACAGTAAGCAGTTGAGAAGGCGAAAAACTGCTGAAGAATCAGACGCAAAAGAACATCCCAAAGGAAGAAGCGTGTCTGCTGAAAAGAGAGCGGCTAGTTTTGACCATCATGGACACAAAAGTGGCAAACATCTGGCTGAAAGATTTCAAGGACGACGTGGTAAGTCTTCAGGAATACTATATTATCTGATTTCTAAAAACATACTTAATCTATAGATGTTTGTCAACAACTTCATACTTTCTAAGACATTTGGAATATCTTCAATTAGTCCGAAACATAATTTAATACTATTATGCTACGATATCGACCATTACAAATATCATTAAAAAAGAAAATTTCATAATTATAACATATAGATTCACAATGCTGTAAGCAGCTTTACTTACTCCGGCTGAAAAATCTTCTTAGCGATGAAAAGTACATTTGTACCCCAAGTGTATGCATTTTGTTTCTCTATATCAGGGAGGGCCAACATTTTTTGATATCCGTGCCACAAAGACTTAAAAATACTTTTTAACTAGGTAACGTGCCACAATAAAATTTCGTTCGAAATTTAGCGTGGTGAAACTATACGTGAGTATAATTAAATAAACAAATAAAATCCATTCTTAGTTGAAAAAAATTTTATTAATCAATGCTTTACAAAAAGCAATATGCTAGAAACAAAATTCAAGTTAAAAACAATTGTTTTTAATGCGATTTTTGTTGCTCACAAGATGATAAAGATTTAATATCTAGTTCATGTTTACTTAATTTCAACAGTACGCATGCAGAGCTCGAGTCTCATCTGTCATTCTATTCCTATATTTATTTTTTTATAAAATATAATTCTGAAAATACAGATTCACTTTCCCACGTCGAAAAAAATATTGATAAAATTGCTTTCTCCAGTATTTTTTAAATAATTAAACGTGTTAGAAATTGAATTCCAGATAGTTAGAATTTCTTCTTCTCCAATTTTATTTATTTTATGCAATAAATAATTCTAAAAGTATATTTTAATAATATTGTTGTAAAATAAATAATATATTCTACATTCGTTTGCTAGAACATATTTCGTTACATATTAAAGCACTAAAAATATTACCAACACAAAAAATAATAAATAATATATTAATTCAAGGTAATTTTACTAATTATTTATATATTTTACACTGATTTTTAAAGATAAAATAATTTCTCATAATATTAAAATATTTTATTGTTCAAAAATAAATAACATATATTATTATAAGTTTAGTAACTTTTTATACCTTAAGGTTGTTACATATTAAAAATTCAGTTGTGGCGCAATATGTTTTTATAAACGAATGCAGAATATAAAATTTAAAATAATTTGTAAAAATATTTACCTAAAATAGCACTATATCTATTTACAATAAGCGGTTATATTTTTGAACAAGTCACTGAAGTTTCAAAGACGATGGTTACTAAATATGTCTGTCGTCTGATTCGAGCGCTGCGACGGCAACAATATGCAATAACATTAGAAGGCGAAACTGGATGCGCAAAATATTTTTTTATCTAATGCGCATCTTTAAATACTTCAAAAGTATTCATGCGATATTTAATAGTAAAATGTATAGTTTGACGGTTCCAGTTAACATACTAAGATAGGTATTCAGTACTACAAATTTATATCATAAATTAAGTGTAGATTAATAATTTTAAATTCATTTTTATCAAAAAGATAACTTATAAAAAATAATTTTGTTTTTATTTGTGCCATCAAAATTTTCAATCTTCACACTTGTGGCACGCGTGCCATTGATTCGCCATCACTGCTCTATATGATTAAATATTTCTTTTATCTTAAATTTAGCGTTTTGGGGAATTTTTGATAGTTTATACTTTTATTGTTTACAAAGTAAAATGACTTTTATTTTTAAAATTATGAGCAAGAAATTTTCGGGTGAAAAAATTTTTTTAGTAAAATAATTGAAGAATTTGATTTTCTTTTAAATTTCTAGTTAATAAATAAGTACCACTTAATAATTACACTGTTTGCTATTGTCACCAATTACTTATAGTTTCACTGTAGTCTTAGTTAAATACTTTTCTCTAACACGAAAAAATCCGACATCTCTCTTCTTATATAAGTTTTATGTTAGTTGCACTAGAAGAATACCGGAAATTTTATCGCTAATTGACTTTCAAGAATAAATTTTCAGAAAAATTTCTAACTGCTATCAGGGATATTAGAAGAAAATTCCTTCTTAATTTTCAGTTTCTATTTGTATTTGTACAATCTTTTGTTTGCTTAAGAAACTTTTTCCTTGCTATTATACCCTTACATCGATAGCTCATCTTATTACCAACACATTTATCAATGTGAAAAAGAAATGCTTTAATTTATATTTTACGTTTTATCTTTTTGATATTAAACTGTGCAACAGTAAGCCCACATAGGGATCCGCCATTTATAAAGCAATCAGAAGCAACAACTGGAAAAGCTTTATTGATTAATAGTTTATGAATCTACGAAATTCAAGAATTGATATTTATGATATCTCAGTTTTTTAATTATTAATCTGTTATAATTTCTTATCACAATATAAAAAATGATTGCTGAAGATGAATATCAAAACATATAACTTAAAAATATTAAACATTTTTTCCAATGAGGAGATTACTAAAAACATTCCATAGTATTTTTACTATCATTTTACCTTTAATATTTAATTATAACCTCTATCAATATAATTAATAACTTGCCTGAAAAATATCATGTATGGGAATGCTTTATTCACTAAAGGGTGATCTGAAATATCATTTTGCGTAAAAATTGATTAGTGGTCTCTGGAATAGAACAGAGAAACTGGGCAAAAATTTTGAATATTGATTTACATAACTCTCCACTTAAATTTTTGCTTTTATACCACCTTTATTATGTAAGGTTAATGCAGGAATCTAAAACTCGAACTTTATCTGTTGGAACAATACATCGTTCAAGTCATACAAATATGAACCAAAAATGTGACATTGCTGGTGTGGTTTGTATGGAACATTTAATGTTGGTATAAGAGTACTTAGCGCCTTCAACTTACCCTATAAATATGTATTTAAGTACATCTGAGATGAATTTTTTTATGGCGATAAATTTTTTTGAGTTTTTATTCAGTTATATGTTTTTATTTTTACATTTACCAAAATTTTTTAAAACTGAAATTATTTTACTGCAGATCACAAAGTGTAAATTTAAAGCTATGCCGACCGATATCTGAGTGATTAGCGTTCCTGGCTCCTGAGCTCTGGGTCCCGGGTTCAAATTCCGGTTCAGGCATGGCCATTACTTTCCTTGTCTGTTCTCTCAGTGTTTCTTTGTCCTTTCTTCTGTGATGATGTATGAATGTGGCCCACCCTATAAACGGGTTTGTGGTGGTATGGCGTGGACAACGCTTCTCACCTCCGTGACTTGGTTCACAAGTGCCAGCTGGGTAACGACAAAGGAATAGTAGTTTCTGGGCTTGTTGTGGCATAGGGTTCGTCACCCAAGAGCCCGCCGTTGGGAAAAAAACATTTATAGCTATAATTATTAAATAGGCATTTTAGACCGTTTTGCTTTCCAATATTTAACCATTATTATATCTTAACTAATTATATTAAAGACATTTTGTTTTAATATTGTTAATTTAATATATATTTTTTTAGATATAGCATTAATTTTTATAAATTATGTGCTGTGTCTTACACATTGACGTTTGTATCGTTAACTTTTCATACCTCAATTAGTGTTTCCCATTCTATTTAGTAAATAATCAGTTAGCGAAAGATTCCATTCTATGGGCTGATATACAAATTATCAGTTTAACAATCAAGTTTTCGCAAAATATTTAACATATGATGGTCATGAAAATTAGAATGAACACTATTCATTGCTTGATTATCAGTATTCGAGTATACTTCAATTATATTCTATCTCCAAAGGGGTCGCTTTAAAAATCGATCACTTTTGAAACTCCGGTCCGAACTCTTGCTTTAACTTCTGCATTAATGATTCCCGGAATGAAAGAGTGGTGCCAGTGCGCTTGACATCATTGGTGCTTTTGACTGACAAATGAGAAACCAATTAGAAAACTTAACGAATGACGTCATCAAACACGTCACTCTTAGAAAGGAGAATGTGAATACTTTGAGAAAGACGGTACTCTCTTGTTGTAAGACAGGAGTTCGTTAGGCAGAGAATTGGTAACATGATTACCATTTTAATTACTTAACGAAATTTAACTTCTTTTAGAAATTAATCAAGAGCCGATTAGCTCCTTGTGTTTCAGGCAAAAGGTTGTTATCTACATTCTGAGCATATTTTATATCAATTCTTATCTTTCATTAGCCACAAAGGACATTGTAATGAATGTCATTACCTACAAAACTTTCAACTAAATAAAAGTTTACAAGTAATTAAAAATTATTTGAAAATTCATTTATTTAGGAAAAGGTATTTTTTTAATTAATTTAATGTGGAAAAGTGGAAGTTCTATCAAATAACCTTAAAAGAGCATACTGTAGCTCACGTTTATAATGATTAAAATATGGCAAAAATCTTTAATTTAGATTTAAATAAAATAAAAGCAGTAAATTTTTAATTGCTCTATCATTACAGAATTATTTTATGACGCAATTTTTTAAGCTACGATGCATTTATGCAATTTAATACTAATTATGCTTAAAAGGTAACGTGTATACAGTTAAATTTAGAAAATAATTTTAATAAACGAAATTCAACAATTTGAGACAATTTATATTAAGGAAATGAAATAATTAAAATAATCTGCAGCATATTTTCTTTTCGTATAAGTTAAAATGTATTAGGAAAAGTTAATATATAGTTTGTAGTATAAAATATGCATTAAAAGAATAATATAAATGTTTTCATCATTAAATAATTAATCATTTATTTACAGAACATAATAGTTTCTATTCTACCTTTCTTGAAATTACTCATATGCCAAACATCCATATTCAATTGTTGAATTGTTATGCGCACATATTATTACCCATAATGCATGTGCTAATTTTATATCAATATTTTATGTTAGTAATTTAATTGTAATGATTATGTGTAATAATTATAATACCTAATTTTTGATAATAATGTAAATAAATAATAAATATAAAATTTTGTACTGTATACATAATTTTACAATCAATAATTATATTTAATTTATTATTGAATAAATTGGAATTTGCTGTCTAAAAATATTATAAACATTTACTACAGATTAATATTAAATTATTTAAAATTCTTACTAAAAATTTTATTCATTACAAAATTTTAAAATTATAATTGGAATTAGTATAAAATTTACCAATTTATCCAAAACAGTTACCATTGTTTTGTAATAAAATATTTTATAGAGAATTATTAAATTTTTATTTATTACATAAAGAACAAACATGATTCTAGTAAGTTGTTGTTCTCGTGTGCCAGTTAGGCTTGCGAATTAGGGTACGCTGCTCCACTTTTCCAACTGAACAGTATTTGGTGTGGAGTCCGACTTCTTTAGTACACACACATGCCATAGGGACCCGTTTATAGGGTAGGCAACCATTTACACAAGGAGAGGACAATGACAGGATAGATAGGACAAAGCCAGGATAGATAGAGAGAGAGAGAGAATGTACATCTATGCCTGAACCGGAATTCGAACCCAGGAACTCCCTATCCGTAGTCAGGCACGCTGACCGCTAGACAAGTTGGCCGGCAAACCTAGTAAGTAACTTTTCTTTTAAAAATACATATAATTCTATTAAATAATATTTCTGTTTTTATTTTCATTGTTTTTATTCCAGTTTTCTTATCCTTTTAATTTCACCTTGTTCATTTTTTAGCTTTTTTCAAAAATTTCCGAAATTTATTAAACTTTTGCATTTTAAATTATTTGAACTCAAACTCCATGCAATAATAACTTACGCGCGTGTTTCCTGTTAGCGCATGAAATTAATTATAGTTTTAAAAAATATTTTATAAAGATCTAATTATTTCTGAGTTATAAATTCTCTTTGACAGAAAATAAGACTTTAAAGTAAATAATGAGGTATTAAATAATCGAAATCATTGTTCAAACACCCCAAAAAAGCTGATTTTTCTTTATATTATTGCAAATAAATCTAGTTTTCGTGTTATAAACTAATAAAATAATAACAATTAATTACCCTAGTATCTTTCCACCAATTGAATACTTAAAAAATTCCTTGAAAATTATGCAGTTTTTAATACTATAAGCGCTTTTAAAAGTAAAAATATTATTTATATCGCCCGCAGTTACAATAATTAACTAAATTTCGAGAAAAAATGGTCATAAATAAGCAATAACGCTTGTAAGTTGACTCACTCTAAAAATGCAAATTCAACATTTAAGTAATGTTTGTAAAATGCTATTGTTTCACTTGAAAGGACGCCAAGAAATTTTAACTTTGCTTAATAAAAAGGGGGCTATTCAGCAAAAGCCATACTTCATTTTCTCTACATTGGAGTTGTTTCTTTGATACTATTTTTCGCATTTTTTTCTTTCCTGATCTAGCTCTTTTTCATACTTTGTTTGTTTAAAATCGCTTCTGATAGCATAATTTCCCCGGCTTACACTTGATAGTCTGAACACAGAAGATGATGCATTGCCCCTTTATTTTTTATTTGTTTTTATCTTACCATCTTCTTTGTTTCTCTTGTATTCTGCAAACTATTTACGCAAGGAAAACTGTTAAAGAAGTAACACTGCAAAAAGAAAAAAAAATAGCGAACGTTGCCAACGCGAAACTGTAAACTTAATTGCAATTAATAAATTTTTCTCTGCCTGGGAAACTTCTGAAGAAAACAAAACCCAAGTAAAACATGGTACGTTTTTACAGCTCGTTTATTTTATTATTATGAAGACGTTACACTGAATGTTAAGCTACTAAAATTCTTGCAGTTTCTTATTAAAACATTGTCTGCATAGTACACAATTTCTGTTTACGTTGAAAAAGCGTCATAAATCAGTTATAGCTGAAGTAGTAATTTGCATAATAAAATTCTTCGTACAATCTTCTAAAAAGTAATTTATTCTTTAAAAGGTTTCTCATAATCTAAAAAGGAAAATGCATTAAAACTCGGATAATATAAGCATGCGGCACTAAAAAAAAGTTGTCTGAGTAAAAATTATGCCACTCCCTCAAAGTATGAGAATATGGTATAATAATTTCTAATTTTAAGTGCCTCTAGAAAAATTCAAACATGGTTTTTAATTTAGATGACTTCAAAACAGACACTTTTTTTTTTTTATTTTGATATTAAAATATTGAAGCGACTGACAAACAAAAATAACTTTCAGAGAATTTCATAGATTGATGTCTATTAAAAGTATTCTTGGTACTTTTAAAGACTCGAACTCTTTTTTGTCACCAGGCATGAAAAATAAATCTAATTTACATGCAGAACAAGTTACCATGTGTAATAATGAAGCAAGTTAATAAATGAGGATAAATTTTACGCTTGATGCATTAAGGTAATTCGTTATTGTTATCTTTATTTCTGTCTAATTTGTTAATACCATAATTTTAATATAAATAAATTATTGTTAATAAGTTTTAACGTTAAATTTATAATAAGGGAAAAATAACTGAAATTAAATAAATGAATAATCTTGTTATTTAAGTCGACATAATTTTGATTATTTATTAATAAATGAAAGAGTAAAGCATACGGTCTAAGCCTTACGGTTTAGAAAAGCAAGTAAAACGATAAGTTTAAAGCTCAGTGGTATACACACAATGAGGGGCAACTAAAAAGACAAAACAAAATTAATTTCGCCATAAAATTAACAAATGACAATAATATATATTATGCTGTATGTACTTTGGTAAATTCCTGAAATTCAGGAAAGAAATTATTCCAAGTAACCTTTTTTTTTTTTTTTTTTTCTTTTTTTTGTTGCTTTGATAAAATCATATAAGCTTCTTTAACAATGTCTTCGGTTTTAACAATTATTTTTCTGATTTTTTACCAGTAAAAAGATAACATTCGATATTTACGATATTACTTTAAAAATAAATACGATTGTTTTTTCTGTTACTGTAATATTGTTCTTTTTGGGGTTTTATATTTAAATAACTTTTGATAAAAATTTACTATCGGGTACCTCTTGCTTTTTTTTTCCATAAACTATAAAGTGGTTGTTTTTTTTTATTCTTTTGTTCCAGTTGAGATCATGATTACATTTATTTATATAATTCTCAGTAGTTTTAAGTATTCATGACGTCAGATAGCATTTCATCCACGTTGCAACTTATTGAGGTGGTGTAGTCACGAAACAGAATATGATTCAGATATTATTTTATTAAGCTGACTATTCATAAGTATACATTTACTTACTACATTACATTTTATATTTTACAAGTATTTGTGTTTTACAATATCTTAAACTTTATATTTACTACTTGGTATTAGAACAAAACACACACACACACATATATATATATATATATATATATATATATATATATATATATATATATATATATATATATATATATATATATATATATATAAATAACTCTTTTCTACAGTTGCCAATTCTCATTTTGATAGAAAACGAAAACGATATTTTTGTAGCGTTTATTTAATGTCGTAAATTTAAATTATAATTTTATATTATCGCTTTCAGATAAAATTGTTAATAGTTAGATATTTTAAAAATAATAATAAATTTAAACACACACATTTTGACTCCTACAGTGGCATCGTAAATTTGACGTGTCGATGAATTTTCTGCCTGCCAATCGCATTCTTCGAGCGGTAGAAAAGGAGGCGAAGCTTACCGTCAAAAATCTAAGAAAAGTGTCGAAGTTCTTTTTGTTATTAAAACGATTTCTTATATGAAGACCAAAGCATCGCGGTTTGAGAAACCGTTTTCCATTGATACAAAGCATTAACACATTGACAATAGAACAGAAGAAAAAGCAAAATGAAGAAAACAAGACAAAACTTATACTTTATGGTTAGTTTAAATTAGCAAAGACAATTTAAGTTTTTAAAAATTTCATTAACTTTCTTCATAATTTCAATTAGTAATTTTTTTAAACAATCATTTTTAAATCTTAAGACTAATGCCTTACTTGCACCAACATTAAATTTTATTTAAATTCAGCACTGTTAACTTTTAAATTTAGGATTAAGAATTTGAAAATCAAGTAAAATTTTTTTTGTAGCTCCAAGATGTAACTAACAAGATGGTCACTACACAAAAGCTAAACTAAGATAAATTAAATTTTATCACCACAATTTTTTTTAAACTAATAGATACTTAATTCTACACCGAACCCTAGCTTTTTCTTTGATGTTGTTAAAATCATAAATTCAATTTTAAAAAAAACAAAATTATTTATATTCAGTTATTTTAGCTAACAAACTATGCCACACAAATGTTTTTAATCATATGTTATTTAAATTACTTATTCTAAGATTTTTCTTTAAAAAATACTCTTTGTTTAGTTCTCTCATTGAAATATGAACTAATGAACAACATGAAAAGATTTAATATCAATATCAGGGATTGTCCTCCAAACTTTATAGATACATTGCATTTTACAAAAGTATCTTATTTTAAGAAAGGGTAAAACAGAGATAAATTATACTATCTGAAGCTCATATATTACCTTAGAGAAAATAAAGTCTCTTTGAATATTACTGATTATTGCAAACGTTAAAAATGGAAATTTAATTCAGGTCCCAACCAATACACCAATGCACCTGCACAATAACTATAAAAATAACAATAAAACACATTGGTTTTTCAAAGAAAAACTACAACCTAGATAGAATTTCTTCAATTCCTATTCAAAATTGTTAAAAAAAAGAAGAAAAAAATTAGGTCAAATGGTAAAGTAAGCTAATTTAGAATCATTATTTGTCGAGTGTTTGATTAAAGATTTATAAAAGAAATATCTTTCAAAAACAATTAACGATCTATGTTATTCTTCAATAATTTATGTCTTCCCTTTCCGGAAAAATGCAAAATAAGAAGCATAGAATCAATACTGTGTTTTGTGCGTATGTAATATCGATTGAAAAAAAAATTAAATTCTTTCATAACTATTCATTCCATAATTGTTCCTGAAATTAAATTTTAAATATGTCTCATTATTTCTGATTTCCAACGACAGGAAATTTGTTTCTTAAAAAATCATATTTAGGAAGATTGTGGAAAAAGAATATTTATACAAACAGCTCAAAAATCTTTTAAATCAGTGGCCTACTAATTAATGCTGTATAGCAACTAGCAATAAACATTCATGCACATAATTTAAATATTCTCTTAAGCAGAATATGTATTAATTAACTTATTTAATTGACTTTGCTTTATAACATTAATTCTCTAAACTTCTAATCGAAATAGTTATATGGAAGTTAGGACATGTAAATAAGTCATCTCTATCAAGAAATTATTTTCATCAAAGCAAGCAGAAAAACATAAAATCTGAATGAACTTCAGAGAAACAATATGATATGTTCTGCGAAAAATAAAAATTATATGACTATTAATTTGTGGCAATGATATCTTGCTTTAAAATAGACATTTGAAAGACTGATGTGTAGAAGATATCCTCGTACTATAAGGATTCATCCAAATAAAATTCATAAAATCTAATATCATATCGTTGTTTTTGGTATAAAAATTTGGTACGAGGATGTTGGTTCAGTTGCTAACAATCTATTGACAATAGATTATTGCTAACAATCCATCGTCTCCATTTGTGGATATCATCATTTGAACAAGAGTTATGATGAATGAACTTTGTCAATACTTTGCAAATTATATCAACCAAAATAAACTGTAGGAATATTAAAATCCGTTAAGATATGGATGAATATTCGTAATCAGTTTTTTTTTTCCCGATTTGGTTTAATTAGACTGCTTTTTTTATATAAAAAAAATTCTACTCATAAAGTAAGTGATTAACTGCAGATATAGACCAACAGCAAGAAAGTTTTATTTTAAAATATGTCTACTTAAATGCGTTATTCTTAATATTTTTATAGAAATATAGATTTGCTTTTGAAAAGTATATTTCCTTATGAAATTATTTGACTAAATATATGATAAAGCATTAAGAACATTTTAGTAACAATTAAAGTAAAAGCAAATGTATTTTTAAATATGCATTACATTTTGAACAGTATACACTGTCTATTCAAATATCTAAAAATTATTATATTTTATTCATATTTCAATATTAGCCTTTCCAAATTTCAAATTCTGATATTATTATTTTAGTGCTTTTAAATATTTATAGAATTTAATTTTAATACTAATAATTAATTATGATTACTATATTCGATATTTACAAATAAGTATTGAGATAAATATTATTGTTTTCAATACTAATATTTATATCAATAATAATAATATAACTGCCTTGAATATTGAATTACAACACATTATTTACTTTAATTTTAAGAATTTTGATTAAATTATTTACTGATGATTAAAAAAAGATATCGAAAACATTTTCATGTGGTGGAGTTGTATTTTATCTTCAACTCTTTTCTCAAAATTAATTTAAAAATTTACTATTCATTTTTGAAATGAAAAGAGCTTGTATGTAAGTGAAAATAAACAAACCGATATATTTTCTTTACACAATTTTCGTTAATTAATTGGAGGAATTTTTACTATGAACAGCATAAGAAATAATTAATTTTATTCAAGAAATTAACTACTCAATGATAACTAGTATTTCAAAAATCATTATAATGGCAAACTTAAGGAATGAAATTTTACGTTTCATTAAATATGAAATGCTGCTAATTATTTCCAAAAATATCTACGATATCTATGACTAATTAAAGAACTGTTTTGTTTGTATCAACGTATTTGGTTGAAATTTTTCTCAAGAGCCATGTGTGAATAAAAACAAAAATTCATATCCTTATCATTTAACAATTGAGCTTAAATGAAATGGGAAAATGCTTATGATTTTAGATATTTTTAATGCCTTTTTTGAACTCTATTAGTAGAAATGGTGAATGCAATCTTGTACAGTACTTTTATGACTTAAAGATGTGTCTAAAAATTTACAAATCATTTTCTTTATTTTCGTGAGAACAGAAAAAGATTGGCAGGAAAGTTTACATATAAATATTATTCGTTAAGGTAAATTAATATATAAAAATCATCTCATATTCATTTTTTGGAAGAAAAAAAAATAGAATGATGTATAGTTTTAAAAACAGAAATATGTTTTCCTCCCTCTTTTCCATTACAATTCTTTTAAAGGGAGGTTTATATCTTGTTTATAAATTTGTCATATAAAATATAATATTCCTTCTCAATTCAAGACTTTAATGAAATTCATTTGTATGAATTCAAGTTCTCATTAAAATAACAGAAAGAAGTATATATAAAACTATCCGATAGTTGGATAAAATAGTTGAGTAGAAAATAGTAAAATGAATAATATAAATTCAATACTTTAGCTTAAATATATTTTTTAATTTAAATTTAACTTTACTAGAAAAATGTAAAAATTAAACTTATATACTCTAAATCTAGGTATAAAAATGATATTTGGTAAAAAAAAAATATATTTTATAACAATAATAACGATGTAAATAATAATATCTTGAATAACAAAAATGAATATCAACATGGGAGCTTAAGAATGAATAATTTAGAATGGCTAATATTAGCAAAGTCAATTAAATAAATTAATTAATACATATTCTGCTTAAGAGAATATTTAAATTATGTGCATGAATGTTTATTAGTGAAAGTGGATGAAAATAAGTGTAAAAATATCCAATTTCTTTTTAAAAAAGACTTGCTAATTGCTTTGTATCAAAAAAAGAAAGAAAAAAAGAAAACAAGCTTTAAATCATAACCTAAAAATAAATCAATTATTCTCATCGTAAAATGAACACTCTTTTCTCCCTACTTAATAAAAGTGTAGAAAATAAAAAAAATTTATACTTGATAAGTAAAAATATGGGCTATAATAATTAACAAATATAATTAATTTTTTTCTTTTTTAATTCATAAATGTGTGAAACTCATTCTCTTGGTCTATAAGTTACTATATAATAAAAATAATTAAATAAAAATAAGTAAATAATGTATAAGTATATCAACCTTAAATCACAGTTTTTTTTAATTATTTTATTTCTTTATAAAGACTTTTCTTTTTCATCTTTTTAATTAAACTATTCGCCTCTTTTTAAAATTAGCATATTTATATCTTTGATTTGTATTCAATTTAATTAATTGCATATATCTATTTTTTTAATGTATTTATAAATATTTTTTACCTTCTTTGTGTTTTTCACAAAAAATTTTCTAGTTGTTATTGTTGAATTTTAATTTACTATTAATTATATTGCAAATAAAAAATAAGTGAAATATATTCTGATATTTCCAAATTAATTTAAAAGGAAAAATTCAGATTTATATGAAATGTAAATAGGAAGTCCAATATTAGAAAAAACCAAAAAAAAGAAAGAAAGTAAAAATAATTATTTTATTTTTTTGCATTTTTGGTGAGTAACATTTTTATTGATGTAAAATAGATCTTATTCGGTTATAAAATAATGCATTTTTTCATTTTTTATTTATGGCAAAAATTAATTATTAGTTATTCTTTTATATCATTTCTTTAACACATAAAAGCGTTCGTTAGAAAATGGTTATAGGGAAAAATTCTTTTTTAATATCTAAAAAAACAATGGCCAGATGTATAGCAGCATTTTCTTACTATGTATAAGAAAATAATTTTATTCTACTATAACTTTGTTAGAAAACTACAAAAGCATTTCGAAAAATTTATTCACTAAATGAGAAATGTTTAATAAATATTAAATGATTTAATTATGATCTTTCGAATTTTAAGCTCATGTTTATTTCAAATCTTTCTTATTTTTCCCTTTAAACAAACTTAAATTTATAATTTTAGCATATTTCCGAAAATTTTTGCTGAATTTTATAGAATTACGTAAACAATCATAAGCGAAAAATCTGAAAATTTATTACTTGCATTTCTAACTTCGATCAAAAAATGACTTAATTACATTCAGTATACATTTATTGCAAAGTGTATATTTGATTATTTAAAGGATTGAAATAACAATAAATTAATTTAAATTTTCTTAAATTAAAAGATTCTGTGCTCACCACCGTTAATTCATATATATTATTTGAAATTTTATGAATTATTTAATTCTTAGAATTTATGAAAATCAAATATCAAAACATCTTCAGCGTTATAAATATTGCATACATTACCATATTCTATTTTAATAAAATGTAACAGAATACTTTAATTCAGTTTTTGAAATATTATTTTCATTCCATTTATGAATCTAACTATTTATTTTGATGTTTTTTAATCCATTAATCGAACAGAAGAAATATTTGGAAAATAAAAAAGATTTTGTATGTATAAAAGCATCCCAACATCCCTTTTCTCTTTACAAAATAGATAAAAATACAAGATATTTTTTCAACATCACCATTATCTCTAAGTTGTCTCCAATGATTTATTGCAAAATAGCTCTAAGTTGCTTTTAAGATTTCTATTTTTATCCTTACAAGCGTCTTCTCTTGCCTTTTTTAATGGCATTCCAGTTTTCTTAATAGCGTTATTTTACTCGAAAAGTCCCCTTATAGAAATCGCTAAATATCTCCAAATGTACAATTTTCAGACTCGAAATTTTCTCGCTTTTTTACAATTATTTTCATCCACATTTTCGTTTGCAAATTGACTCTAATCAAAAGATAGAGCAACAATGCTATTAATATGAAATGGAGATTTGTAAGTATGCTTAACATCTCATTTTGCAATATATATATATATATATATATATATATATATATATATATATATATATATTGCTTTGTTAATATATTTAAAAAAAGAAGCATGCGATAATAATTTATGTTATAACTGTTGAATCATGCCAGACGATGTTAATGACATGGATTGACCATGTTTACTTTATTTACATGATATGTTATGTAAATCTCAGCAGAATAAAGCGATTTTGATTAATGTTAAAGTAAAATCCCAAATGACATTGCAAAAACTTAAATTTATGAATTCTAACTTTTTGGCTTAAAAGTGCCTTTTTTATTAAATTAAATCTATCATAACTCCTCTCACCAATAATCGCATATTTTGATTAATTATAGTTTGAAATAGTTCACAACACTTTTTAATAATTTAGTACCATTCGGCATTAATGCCAAATGACATACTTATGCATTTATTAGATCTTTACTTTTTCTTTCAGCCCAGGGAAATATTGAAATATACATAAAAATCATATTGTCAAGTAAAGTTATATACATTTTCTGGATGTACAAAGTGTAAAATTTATTTATTTTTTTAAAAATGAGAAAAATAAAGCAAAATATTATTATTTTGTGTAACGTTTTAAATAAATTTACACAAAATAATGGTAAAAAATCTAGATATAAAAGTTTTGAAAGTAACTGAATATATATAAAAGTTATCAGCACAATAGTACCTCATTAATCCAAACTAATCGGGGATTCAAACTGTCGGACTCAATTAAAGAACAGATTAATCCAAATGACCAACAAATTGAGTCAAGCTGTATAAAATACTGTATACAATAAAAATTTTGTTGTGGATTTAAGAGAATGAAATGTAAAATTGCATAAAAGAAATTAAGTATAGTATGCGCATAAGTTATTTTACGTATACAATAAACATTAAATGAAGAGTTACTTTGTTAATGGTGGTTAAAGGTCATGTTCAGTAACCACATTTGAGACGCTCGTTAGTTTGGGAAGAAACTGCTGATATTTTTGTTGTCTTACTTAGTGGTCATCCCTTGAACACTTCATTGAAGATGTCTCAAATGCTCCTAATATCCAGATTTGGTTTCATTGCTAATTTTCTTCGACGTATATTATCACAAAATTTAAGTGGTCTTTAATCTCACTAATTTTGTTTTTGGTTATCGTCTGTTTCATTCTAGCTTCTCATCGTTAAGAAAAAGGCGTATTTAATGCTCCAACTTCAATGAAAATCCATTATTGTGCTAACTTACGCTTTATTTGTGCATAATATTCATATATATGTGTTTGTATGTACGTCTAAATATCTCTGGATTAAGCAAAGGGTGGTTTAATTAGATCCAAATTAATGGGGTTCACTCTATATATCCCCATGACAAATAATTCTAAAGTTAAATTATCTATGAAATTATAAAAGAATTAAATTACAAATTTAAGATTTTAATAGAGATTTGTTAAAAATTTTCCACTGAAAGTTTTTAACATCAACATTTCGAAATATCATGAAAAGTATATACAATGTAACTAGGGTTCTTATTGATTGTTTATATAGTTAATGATGGTACTATTGATAGATTTTTCAATATTTGGAACTAGTAGGATATTACACCCATTGGCGATCATTGCGAATTTTTTTCGTTGCCAAGTTAAACGAATATTTTTTAACGCGGGAAATTTCCCTAAGTTCCAAAAATAAGCATTTTAGACAATTTTAAATCACATAATAGTATGCAAAATCAAAAAAAAAGTGTTAGTAAAATAATGAATGAAAACTTTTTTGTTGGGTTTTACTTCTCTTCAAAACAACCGGTAAAAGAGATAAATAAATAACAATTATGGACTTACTTGATATGATGTCAAGCTCAAATATCGAATATGTTCTGTGATATTATGGAAAAATATAATAATAAATAATCAAAAAGAAAATAGAAAAAAAGAACAGTTTACGACATTGAAAATACAAAAGAAAAATATAATAATAAATTATAAAATATATATAGAAAAATATAAAAAAAATAATAATAAATAAACAAAAAAAATTGGAAAAAAGAACAGTAAGGAATAGTTGGAGGCTGGTGACAACGGAACACAACAATAAACGTAGAACAAAAAGTTCGAAATGAAAGTAAAACGAAAACTCCAAATACTATTGCCACTGAAAGGGACTATATATGTGATGTAAAAATGATGTAAAACACGAGAAAATCCAAATCTGGCAACAAAAGAATTCGAAAAATAACAAAAACATAAATTGACAATAGGATAATTAAAACAAGGGTCACTAGATTTGGCGAGAAATCACTTGGGGGGATATCATACTTATTCCCAATGTCTTACAATTTCAAATTTATTCCATAACGATCAAATAAATCTATTTAAGGAACATTACTGCTAATTGCTGGTATGAGTTAATAACATGGTCGCTAGAATTTCTGACCTAAAGAATATATTTCAATGTGCTATCAAATATTTTGCTTTCTACCGTATGTAAACAAATACGTGTATAGGAAAATATATCATTATAAGAAATAAAAGTTATTTGATAAATAAGTGCAAATGGTGAATGTATCAAATCTCCTCAACTACAAATATTGGCGCAAATTTCACTAAAATGACATCAAATTGTTTCTTATTATTCTTTAATGCATATTTAAGGAGAATTAAAAAAAGTCAATATGAAAAATATATTTTAATTAATATTATAGAATATGCAATTAGAAAATTTTCTGTGACTCTTTATTTAAAAATACATAAAAAGAATTTGAATTCATCATTGCAATAACAATGAAAAAAATATTTAAATGAAAAATCTAAAACCAATAATATTATCGGCAAAGCATTCTCATTCTTTTCTGTGTGTAATAGGTATTTAAATTGTAGGTGCTGATATAATCAGCCCACTTATACAAAAAATGACAATTTAGTGAAAAATAAAATAAAGCAAACCATCTCCAATAGATAAGTTTAAAAATTTTATTACTTTTTTTTAAGTTAAAGAGAAGGGATATAACAAGTAGAAAACTAAATGCAATCATTTACAAATATGAATTTAAGTTATATAATTTGCACTTGTTGTTAAATTTCATGTTGTTTAACGTTTTTTCTATTAGATGATCAGATTTTACACATATAATCAATTTCAATAAACAAGTTAGCTAATTTAAGAAAAACGACCAACATTCAAAATAATTTTAATAAATCAAGCAAATAAGAAAATTATTCAAGAGCTAAATTCGGTATAAAAGTGGCAATCAGCGGGTCTTTAATTTTTAGAAATTAAATTCTCAAATCTGCATAAATTATTTTGAAAAATATCTTGAATTTATATAGCATAAAATTAATATACTATACTGTACATTTATCACTTTTTAAAATTTTAAAATATATAACTCTTTTATTTTATCACAGTTGAAATACTTCGTTGTTAAGTTACTTTTCTGAAAGAATTTATTACGATGAATTCAATTGTTGACCATTTTGATTTTCCATAACCGTTTAATTTTTGTAATAAAATAACCTAAACTTAAATTCAAGGATTTAATCATTTTTTAAGATTCTTTCAATTTTTTTTTCATCGAAATATTTCTTTTTTTAATTGCATGTACTTTGATATTAAATTGGGTAAAATGTGTCTTTCATATGAATTACCATGCTGTGATCTCTGTATGACAGGAAATAAAATGAATTACTATACTCATCCAACTATTCCAAATGACTTCTAATAAATTAATTTCTAACATAGTAAAGGCATCTTCTTTGATTACTATGATTAGGTCTATGCTTTCCTACAGACAGTATCTAATCCATCATTTTCTTTTTTCTATGAACAACAAAGGAATAAAAAGATTCCAGTACATTCTTCTTATTATTATTTCTATTTAGTCTGAAATTATTCCGTATACTGACTATCAATTAAAAAGTATCAATATTACAATGCGTTTATTCTGCGAATTCATTGTATTAAAAAATTTTTAAATAAGCTATAGAAATTTTGAGGTTAATTGATTATATATCACTAAAGGAAATTATACTTTGAAACCAAATTTATAATAATTATAAATTTTCTTTGTGCATAACTATAAATGCTTATCCATTTTTCCTGAAGAAATGTAATATAATCTATGAGGTAACTTAAAATGTAAATAACACTTAAAAATTATTTTCTTATTAAGACTTATAATTTTATGGTTAGTTAAATAAAATATTTATATTCATACATTTAGTTTACATGCATTTAATTTTATATATTTGTAGTTACATTTTATATATTTAAAAAAAATTAAACCTGTGGCACACAATAGCCCAAGGCCTACAGTGTCTGTTTTCCTGACCGAGGGCCCTAGCGTGCGAGGCATTTATCCCAGTTAAATTTGTTCTCTTATTTCGCTGTGTTGCAATTCAACCAATGTTAAATTGAGATTGTTCCATCTCCATTTATTTGTATTTTAGTTAGCGCTTTTACTTTTGGTTCAGCAGCGGCTAGGTTCAATTCCGTCCTTAGATTTTGATGTTTTCTGTGGTTTGGAGTCCTCTTTAATTGTAAGTTCTGATCTAATTAGCTCTCATGGATAACGAATAACCGTTGAGCGACAAACAAACCAACTATTTATTTATGGCGTCGCTCTTCAGTTCTTCCCTGTCTCTGGATTTTTATTTCAACTCTTTTGCTCCAATTCAATTTGATTTTTTTTTTTTATTCTCTGTTCCCTATCACATCATTTTTGATTCTTTTATGTTTTGTCAGTTGTGACTGGTTTCTTCTATCCATGACTTTAGATTTTATTGTTTTAGAATTTAATTCGAACTGCTGCATTCGTTGAAATTTCTATTATTTTCATAAATGCAATTACTTTGCATTTATTATCGTAATAAAGTTACTAATTTCTATAAATTAATTAAAAAGTAAATTAAAATGAATATTGCCTTTCAGAAACAATTTTTTTATTTGTTTGAAATATTTGTATTTGATTAAACTCTCTTTATCTTTTCTTTATTAATTAATATTTGTTGAGAATTGAAATACTGAATAATAAAATTATTAAAGCATATATACGAGGGTTACTCTGAAATTTTTGAGATAGGCGCAGACGAGAGTTTACTAAATAAAAATAACGGTTTAATTTTAAAATACAAAGTATTTTAACAAAGAAAAGACGATTTTTTACTGACTTGCTTCAACTTTTTTAGCGTAGAATAAATTTTAAACAGAAGAAAAAATGAAGTTGCGCGAGAACATTTTCGCGCTATGATTTTCTACGATTCTAAAGCAGGATTAAATCAAGAAGAATGCGTTCAACGGTTCCAATTAGCATTTGGTGATGAATCACCAGCTCGTGCTGCTGTATTCAGATGGTTTAAAGAATTTAGAAGAGATCGCAATTTTCTTCGGGATGAAGAACACACAGGAAAGACGCCGTCGGAAGTAATCCCGGATAATGTGTCTGCCATCCGAAAAATGTTAATGGATGATAATCGCTTTACCTATCAAATGATACAGAAGGAACTTAACATTGGATCCGCAGTCATACTCAAAATCATTCATGAAGAATTACATATGAAAAAAGTAGTTTGCCGTTGGGTTCCCCATAATCTAACTGAGCACCAAAAAGAGCAGCGTGTCAGAATCAGTAAAGAAACTCTTAAACTGCTAAATGATGGTAGCCACCGTATCATTTCTAAAATTGTAACAGGTGATGAAACGTACATACCGTTTTTTGACGTTCCAGCACGTCAAGAAAGCAAAATATGGGTCTTTAAAGATTATTCTACGCTGACCATGGTAAAAAAACAACGTGCACTGAAAAAAGTGATGTATGCCGTTTTCTTCAGAAGTACGAGATTGATCAAAGCTATCAAGTAGGAAGGACGGAAGACAGTAACAGCTAACTGGTATACCACTAAACGTCTTTCAGAAATTCTACAAGAACTGAATGTTAGGGGACTAATGCTTCACAGTGACAATGCATCTTCGCATACAGCCAGATTAACAGTTGAGTTTCTTAAACAAAATCAAATTAAAGTAATCGAACATCCACCGTATTCACCTCATCTAGCTATATGCGAACTTTGATTATTCTTTAATCTAAAAAACAACTTACGTGGACGTCGTTTTCATTCAGAAGAAGTGATTGATGTAATTATAAATGCATTTTTTCATCTCTTTCAAGAAATGAATGGCTTAATGCATTTAATCTGTGGAAAATTCGTCTACAAAAGTGCATTGATACTGGAGGAGACTACTTTGAACAAACCTAAAATTTTGTTAAGTATAACTTTAAAAATCTAGTTGTATATCAAAAATTTCAAGTGACCCTTATATATATAGGTTCTTATGATTATTTATCTTCATAAAATAAATAATTAATTTCTAATTTTGATTAGGCGTAAAAAATAGAAATAGAGTATTTCTCTGTGTCAGAATCATTATTATGGTATTTTTTAGTTCATCCTTATAAATTGTAGCAGTTTAAACGAATATTCTAAATTTGGAGAACTTAAAAATCATAAACTAATTTTATTTTCATTTTACTAGCACCGTTGCATTAAAATTCCTAAAAATTCAGCCTTGACTATGAATTTATATAAGCTCTTGAACAGTTCAAAGTAATTTCAAACTCTGCGCGCTTTCGAAGATTTCCTGGTTTCCTTTCCATTTCAAATGCAGATTCGGTTCACTAACTCAGTTTCAAAAATCGAACAATTCATAATTACGATTTCCTATATCACTCTTCTGCTCTCTTACTTTTTAGGGAACTGAAGCGAATTAATGACCGTTTGAACTTCCAACGCATTTATAGAAATGAATAAATTTTTCGGAAACTTTTAGAGCCACCATTTTGTGCGAGAACAAATCCTTTGCCACCATTTTCCTCAATAAAATCGATTTCTGAAGCGAAATCCTTTCCCTGAATCGCAATCGTAATAATGTTCCTTCGAAATTTATATCGGTAAGCAATTGAAATCTAGCAACGCTGGGCAACTGCCATAAATTTAAAGAATTATAGAAAAGTTTTAGAAATGTATCTATAGATAATTTAATTCAAATTTTCTTTTCTTTTGTGTTTCAAAGAAATAATTTAAATTACGAATATTAAGCGTCTATAATGCAATAATTGATCTTATTAGTAATTAAAAAATGGTTTTATTTACTGTAATAAAAGAATCTAAGAAAACATATTAATTCTTAAAATAAAATGCAAGTATTCAGGAATACATGCATACATTCACACATAAGCCTGTATGTGTGTGTGTATATATATGTAGGTGTATATATATATATATATATATATATATATATATATATATATATATATATATATATATATATGTATGTATAATGTATTTATATATATATATATCTATGTATGTGTGTATGTATGCATGTATATATATGTATGTGTATAGATACATATATGTTGTTGTTAATTATCTCAGGTTGTCTAGCTAGGCTAGACAACCCCCATGAAACCAAAAAAATCTAAAATGTCTAAAAAATAAGATGGGTCCCAAAAGACATCGTCTTTATTCAAATTTAAGCATATTAAGATATGTCCAGGGGAGGCCATATTGCTATATATGTCTGTTTAAAATAAAGGCTATAAAATATTAATATTGTTGGCCAAATGTAAATCAATTCCCTTCTTTTATGTTTGAATTTTAAAAAACTTAACAATTCAGTTCTTTCAGTTACAGGATAAAATTTAAACAAAAATATTGATTAAGAAGAACAATATTTTATTAAATTGAAAGTACATCAACAGAGCAAAATCTAGAATGTAAACAGGAAAACAAAACGGCAACAAAAATAAAACCATACTAACTCAAACAATTTCATCAAACTTATTTATTTATATTAATAAAATACTCTAACGAAAAAGATATGTGCAAGAAATATTACGAGGAATAGCATGAAAACATGTAATATTAATCATTTCTCAAATATGATACGATAGTAAATATTTTAAATATATAAGTTATGTTTAATTAAAATATATATCTAATAAAACTGCTTTTTAAAAGCAGAAAACTGACACTCCAGGTTTGGTCGTGTGTTTTTCAATGAATGTTTTTTGCACAAGCGGACTAATTAGATTGATATTTACAGTTTAAAGTGTATTCCGAATTAATACAAAACATGCATGCTCGAAGTGAGATTCGAACCTATGAACAGTTAAACCTAAGCATTAACCATTTAGCGGCCAGAGGCAAACCATCCATTTTTTTTATTATAAATTTGCTTGCTTTCAACAATTTCGTCCTTAAAGAGACCTGTTAAGCTCTGATAAAAAATTTCATATAATTTTTGTGTCTAAAATTATAATTGCTCTGTAAAGGACATTTAAGATAAGCTTTCATTTATGTGCATAAATATGTCTGCTGGGGATATGCTATTTATAACTAATAAGAGAATAACCCATTCAGTTTATTCAACCAATTTATTATCTTTTGTTAAAAGTAAGTTTTAATCCATCATCTCAAAAGGCCAGTAACAAGCTCCCTTAATCAGTCTTTCTCAGTCATCCATCAGTAAAGACAATCAGTTATCTATCAATGTTTTAATCACTGTCTTTTCAAAACTTTATTATGCGGAAGTCTGATGTAGTGATTAAATATCTCTGCAGTTACATTTTTATTTTTAGATTCTTTTTTTTATTCAATGATTTCTTAATCACAATTATCAGTATTAGATAACTATTTTATATTTTTCATAAAAATATTTTGCTGCAATTCTTTTTTTTATTTCTACAAGTTGCAATGAAAATGTCTTCTTTTTAGAGTAGATATGATTTTATGCTAAATTATCTGATGAAATTAACGAAACAAATTTCCAAATTTTTATAATATAATTCAAAATTATATAAAATAAATCAAATTTATATAAAACAATAGAAAATTTTAATAAAATAGAATGCTTAAATTTTCATCAATGGGTCGATAAACTTTCATATAGCAGTATTGATATAAAAAAAGTAATTCTTAGCAACAACCTATGCTTTTTTTAAAAAATTTTAACACTATCTCTGTAAAATCGATTGCGCAAAAATTCTTTTAAAAAGCTCCAAAAGAGAAAACTGAAATACATTCAAAGTCACTCTTAAATTGAATGCGATTGCAAGGTACCGTCAAAGACAAAATACCATTAAAACAGACTTAGAGATTTGTAAAATAAACGCAATAAGGGACCTCACTAAAACTATCTTTTGTCTTAGAACCAGTCACTATATGAATATGAAGATCCAGACATATATCAACAGAACCTAGCTTCTCTGAATTAATTGCGATAATATTACACTAACACCAAGGCACATTTTTGATTGCCCCGCCATTTTTAGATCTCTGGCTCATCTCGGAAAATTCCTCTCCTTTTTTTTTATTTATTTATATATTTTCCCTCCGTCCTCGGCATCTCTGCCATTAATCCATGAGTAGCCCAATAAAAAGACGGACAAGTATAAAAACAAGAGTAAAATCCTTTAGTAGCCTCAAAAGATTTGTCAGTCATAAACTTTAAGACTTCAGGGCAGTTCTTGAGGTGAGCAGCATCCATATCATCATGATTGCTCAGTGGAGAACGAACAGAGACCATTACACCTATTCGATGCCGATGCCTTTGTAGACAGTCATATCCAGTTGTCACCCGGAAACAAGCGACACCAACAGCTCGTAGTAAGGAGCCCAGGATTTTATTGTTCCCATCAAGTGGAGTGTTCTATTGCCTATCCATAGCCGCATCAGCATAAACTGACATACTTTAATTACTGAGGATTACACTTTTGATGTTGCACAAAGTCAAAAGCAGATTTGGCTGGATCATAAGAAAAACAGCTTTCGCAAGTCTGTCGGCCTGCTCATTTCCAAAAACATCACAGTGGCTCAGAGTAAATTGATGAGCGACGTGGTCCTTGATTTCAATGAGTTCCTGTAACTTCATTCTGCAAGAATGGACTACTTATCGGAAAGAGATCATTATTTTAGACATAGAAAAGAGTCTATACTCCAAAAGCATTAAGAAGATAGTTAGCTGTTTTCTGCACACTCTTGGTCATCTGTAGTTCTCCCCATGGACACCACACCAACCAACCAAGAAAGTGAAAAGAATTTGATTCATGATCCAATATTTTAGTAATTAATTAATGAATTTTAGCATCAATTTTCCTTATTTAACTCGATTAATATTTACAGAATTCTTAAAAAAATACTTTAATAAATTTGCGAATGATACATCATAAAAAATATTATAAAAAATTGCAAATGATAACTGAATACATTAAAAAAAAAAAAAGAAAAAAAAAAGAAATCTAAGCCACACACTAAAGTATTTGTAAGAAAAAAGTTTCTTTGAATAAATCGCAAAACTTTGTTACTGTATCCTTGGAACTTTACAAATGGATGTTTTGCTTTGATAAATCGTGTTTAAGAAGAATATAAATGGTTCTAAAAGAACATTTAGCATATTTTTCTTTTCAAAAAAAAAAGTGTTGAAAATGGTGTTGGATTCAGACATCTGGAAAAGGCATTTTGATTTCATGGGAAACTAAATTTTGAAGTTTTTATATACATATATATATAAATTTAATTTATCATTTTTATGCTTAGCTTTTTTATGTGTGTGATATTACAGAATACTTTTCGGTATAATTTTATTTTGAATAAATTTCGTTTGAAACAGAGGAAAACGGAAAAATTTTTTAATTAAAACACATAATTATTTGCAATTATTACCTTTATTCTGCTTTAAAAAATTTTAAAAAAAAGTAAAAATAAAATTGAAATTGTTGAATTTTAGTAACATAATATTCAATCAAATTTTGATTGAAATTAGAATCGGAAGATTGAGATCAAAACGACAAAATTACTTATGTAATATTATTTTGAACCAAGAATTTAGATCAGATTTAAATTTCCTCAAAATAAAACGTTAATGTAAGTTTAATCTTATTCAGATTATATTCTTGGTAATATAATTACCCATTCATTTTTTTAAAAAAATATTGCATAAAATATAAACGTGCTTTTTAAAAATTATGATCTCTAATTGCAAAAGCAAATAATGAATATAGATACATTTTAATTAAAATTGTGGTATGGAAAATTCCTATATATTAAAACTGAATAATGAAATCAAAAATATTAATTGAATGTAAGATGCCTGTGTGTGTAGGAACATGAGATTATTATTTCTAAATTATGCAGTTGTTCAAGCTCTAATCAATAAATAATAAATTAACGACATTTATAATTTGAAAAGTATCATACTAAAAACTCCTAAAAACATAATAACATAATAATAAATAATTACAGATACTATATATATATATATATATATATATATATATATATATATATATATATATATATATATATATATATATATATATATTTGGGCTTCTGAGCTGTTAAAGTAATTACATAACTTTCTTATTTTAATCTTAAGAGAAAAAAAGTGCTAATCATATTATCTTAATTTTGTAAAAAATTATGGAGGCGAATTTTAAATTGGCATAATTATCTCCAGATAATTTTACCGTGAGCTCCATTTTCGCTGTGCTTTTCGATTCCAGGAAACTCCAGTTTCAAAATGCTTTGAATAAAACGTGGGGGACCTCACCAGTTATGGTCATTAGCCTGGAGCTCTTACCAGGACAGAGGGGCCGATTCAAAGATTCCCTTTATTTACCGGGATTTATCAAATGAAGTGTACTCGGCCTCGCGACGAAATTCTCTCACGTCGTAAATCATTCCGGCTGGGCAATCCCACACCCTCGGCTCCATCATTTTCCTGAAATGAAATCGATTAATTCAGAACAGTGCTGCAGCTCCAGCAAATTGAGTCATTGTATCGCCAGATTTTCCAGCACCTCACTTTTAGCCTTAACTCCTCAACTCAACTCCATTCAGTGTATCGGGCAGCCTATTATGCTGAACAAGCTTTAGCACTGAGGGACTGGCAACGGCTCTAGAACGGTTGATAGTGAATTATCCACAGAAATGAGAGCAGTAGTTACTGAGATTTATATCTATATGCATATGTATGTGAAGCACGTACGAAATTCTGAAACTTATCAGGTGGAGAGGAGTGGTCGGAAACAGGATTTTGAATTCCTGATCTGATTTCGCAGTCTATTTAAATCGTCTTTTCACGATTCTCGTTGTTTTGAGTGTTGGAATACTTGCGAAATTTAATTTTGAAATTGAAGGGATGGCTAGTGGAATAATGGTTTGGGACAGTGATTGTGAAACTTCGGTGGCATTAAATCAAAGCGAAGTTCATTTCTTGGGAAAATAATTTGATTCCTTGTTTTAAATGGTTCTTTGCGCTTATTGTATAACAAACAACTATTTGAATTGAATGAAATATGTCTATTATAAGCTTTGCATGGTTTTAAATTATATAATACAGTAATATATATTACAGCAAAATCCTATGAAACGATACCTCTCTTTTGTAAAAAAATTTATATTCATATAATATACATATCGAACTGATCATATTCATCTCTCATGTAAAGATTAATATTCTATTATGGAAAAGGATGTTTTTACAGTGTTTTACATTACTCAATTTTTATGAGTTTTTGTTTTGTTCAGTTGTTTAAGAATAATTTTAATTAGTATATTTAAAAAATTTTTGATGCTTAAAAATGAAATCGTTCATAAGAACACATTTAAAACGGTATATATTTATATACAAATTTACAAGAAAATTTCTTATAATCCAATGATGAGAAAATGTGTTAATATTAAAAAATAAATCACAAATATTTTGTTAAATTTTCATAATCTACATTTAATTCCTCTGAAATTGAAAACCTTTATCTGTTTTTATGAATGAAATTTAAAAGGTCAACACCAGCTATCTCAAAATTATATTTGAAGAAAATTTGGCATGTCCCGTAAAATATTTTTTATTGTTAATAAAAGGCTATTTTGGCAAATTTCGTGCTTATTCATAAACCTAATGCTAGTGATTATAACGAATAATTCAGCTGCTTTTAAGTTGTTTTAAAGCAAAACTACCCTACATGCACAAATCGCAAAACTCTTGTTGGTTATCTTTCCAAACATTGTGCTTACAACTCGTGTTGGTTATGTTTTAATTTGTGTAATTTGTATATGTTTTAATTCGTGTTGGTTATATTTTAACTCGTGTTGGTTATATTTTAACTCGTGTTGGTTATGTTTTAATTAATGTTCCGCCTTTTGGATGCAGAAATTAATTTATAATAGAAAAAATTATGCCTTATAAAAGTAGACTAAATTTGTGTATGACTTTCTTAGTGGATCACTTGAAAAAATTTGTAAGCATTTAAGTTCTGTTCTAATCAATCATATATTATATTTTTAGATCAATTCATTCAATGATAATTTGTTACGATGCATAGCTTCAGTAACGAAAGCAAGGCTAGAAAAGCAAATCAAAATATTTTTCGAAAGAATTGTAACTTTAAACGGCAAAATTGAGGGAATTACCTAATCAAATTTGTAGTGACATTGTGGTAAATTTGTTATTGTTAATAATCCCAGATGGTTCAATTCCAATACTAGACCAATTCCACGAGTCTATAAGCAACCTAGAAATCCAAAAACATAAGGGACTTTGAAATAAGCCCCTTCGAAGTCAAAATTCAAGCAGCTCAAGATATGCTCAGGCGATGCTTACTTAGCTATATATTTTGTGCAACAGACTAAACGTCTTTTGACCCTGCACATAATCGTGGTCTCTAAAATGATCATTGTGGTAAATTTTCTATAAAAAACTAAAGTAAATAAATTTCCTTTAATTTTTAAGTGGTATAAAATGGTTGTGCCTTAAAAATGTCTTCAAATTTTAACTCTTGAATTAAACAACAATCAAACATATTTTAACCTTTGACGTCCACAGAACGAATTGTGAAATTATTATACAAGCTAATATATTATAAAACAGTAGAGTGAACAACATTTGTTGAAAATTTGTTTTGGATTGAGCTGATAAGAAATAAAAGTTCAGTTGCTATTACAGGTTGAAAACTGACTTTCCTTTAGAGATCTAAACTAATTTGATCGAATTTGGAGTAATTCCAAAAACATTTCTTGGGATCTACTTCAGCAAATTCATCAGAAAATTTGATTTCTTTTATCAGGGAACATTATAAACATAAAGGTATGCGAAAGCATTTCAGTGCTAATATAAGGAAAATTTGGAGAAACCAGTTTTATATAATACCATTCTTGCACAAATTATTTTCATTTTAATGCAAACCATAAATTTGATGAAAAGAAAAACAAGTTTTTTGCTGGTTGAAATACTTGGTTCTCTTATATTATACCCCCTCATTTGATTTTTTTCGGATAAGCGGAATTTTTTTACGGAGAAGCAAAAACTAATATAACGTAGATACGATTATTTTATTAGTTGAAAATTTAATTTAAATTTAATATATATTAAATCAAATTTTTTGTGCAAAAATTGACTAAAAATGATAAACAATGGTTAACAAATTAAATGTTAAGCAAAGCTAAAGCTAGTTGGGGCAAAAGATTGTTTGGTGATAATTTTGCCGGTAAAAGGAAGCGTTACGGTCACTAATCACTAAGTGGAAAAAACTACTGTAAATACACCGAAATTTAATTTTGTCCCATTAAAAAAAAAAGATACTATTTACATTATATTTACGTTTTCTAATACCAATGCCATTGTTAAACAGTTTTCGTCAAATATAAATATTGGCGTTTAATAAGTTTTATCAATAATTGATAATTGCTTAGTTCACACATATAAAATGTGAATAAAATGCTTGTATTATTTTTTAGTAATTTCTGAAAGCATTTACTTGAGGCAAATGGATTACTTATGATAATAGTTTGCAATTGTTTTCCTTTCCAATTCGGTGATTATCAAAAGTGATTATAATGGAAAAGCTCTAAATATTTTGCAAAAGTTGTTACATTCTAATCTGACTAATCCAATAGTAAGTACAAACATGCAGCATCAACATTTCTTATAATTATTTGCATGTTAATTACTGTCTGTAACATTTTCTGAAATGTATGCTTTTCGGCTTTAGCTATTTAGCTCTATTTAAATCAAGCTTAATGCCATCAAAGAGAGAAAGACCATATAGAATTTTGCAATTTTTTACCAAAGTCAAAATAACGAAGACTTTGTCTCATTTGTTCGTCCGTCATGGGGTTGCAGATATTGATTATGAGTTATGAAAGATATATTTAAAAATCAAATAAGAGTGTCAGACAAGTTTCTCAGAATATGAGAAGATAATTATTAAAGTACGCCACATATTTTCCGTTATATTTTAATCGCCTACATAGGGCAGAAAATTAGAATATTTTTACAGAAATTTTAAATCCATTTTTATGACTCGTAAGCTATTTTTCTAAATAAGAAAACCTTCATTGCGAGTTTATTTCCTTATTACTTCATTATGATGTGCATGTAAATGTATTTTCCTGTTATACTAGAGAATCATCTACATTTTATTTTGATTATTAATTAGTTCTATCTACTTTTGTATTTCTATTAAGTTTACTAAATTTCAGTATATAATTCTTTTAAAGTTTAGTATTATATTTCTGTTAAATTTTAAAATATTCCCTATTATTAACTTTTTATGATAAATTTTACAGGGAGAAAGTTATATACATAAAACAGATATATACATATATACATATACATATATATATATATATATATATATATATATATATATATATATATATATATATATATATATATATATATATATATATATATATATATATATATATATATATATATGAATCACTGTAGAATATGCAATGTCTAATAATTTATCCTTATTAATACTTAAAATGTACTATATACATTACTTAAAAAATAATAGAAATGTGCTTATCGTATTAATTTGAAAAGGAAAATTTTAGTTAGAAAATTCAAAGATTTCTATTTTGCTAATTTCATGCTTACAGGAATAACCTTATTCTATCATTAAATGTATCTATATGGGGATTATTAAGCAAAATAGTACATTCTAAAATTATATTAAGCAATTAAAAAAATTCCATATTCAAAAAAATACCTTATTCAAGTTATACAAAACTGTAGAAATACTGTAAACTGTATGAAATATTTATTGAAACACAGAAATGAGAGACAATATACATGTATTATGACTTTCAAACTATTAATTCAAATTACAGCCCAGGCTTTCAAAATATTAATTTAAATTACTGCAGTTATTTGATATTGCTCAAGCCCTTAGGTATTGGCAGAACATGCAACTTAATAACCCTTTACAGGTTTAGCCATCTTACAACTCTCATCATTAAGTCTTCAAAGTAGTTTTAAGCACTGTTCCCTATTCAAGAAAGCTGTGTGTCTGACAAAAGTGGGCACAAAGAGATTCCTATCGGAATGCCAAGGGAGATTCTTCCACTCGGAAATTAATGTCACGTGACACGTCTCAGACCACCCCCACCCTCTCCGAATGCTTGACATGCATTCCCCCAGCTGTACAGACGACACTGGCCCCCACAAAGGAATCGCCTAGCAAGTCATTAAATATGGGAATTCATAACTTTTAATTTATGCCGTGACCAAACGCAAAGGGCATCCGGCGTTCCTCTTATCCAGCGTGCCAGAGGTTCACCAGAGCCATTCCTCCGAGACACTTATAACCGTTCCCATTCAAGAAGTACGGTTCCAGTCAAGGAATTTTATCGATTCCACTCTTGCTGGTAGGGGTACCTAGCTTATTAGCTTCATTATTATTATAAACGTTTCTGAGGATACGGCACCGTTAAGTGTCCTCCGAGTTTTGGCATCCCCTCTTCCCCTGGCTGGCCTTTAAATTATTCAAATTTTCGACTTCTGCTGCCCCGATAATTATTAATTTTACAGTTTTCCGGAAGCGCGTGGCAGTGATATTTAACCGTTGTTGATTCGGCCTTCGCCGTATGTTAATTCGTAATGAAGCTGCAAATGTTAATGAGAATAGGTAGGGAAAATCTAGAGAATCCTCCAGTTGTGCAGGTAGCACTCCAGTCACCAGGAGTACTATCTTTTTCGTGTTAAATACGATGCCTATAAAACTCCCGACTTACTTTAGACTGATGTCCCTATATAATCAACTGTTAAACACAGAAATTCAAAAGGATATGAATAAAAGATAGAATAAAGATACTATGTATAGGAAAGTGTTATTCATAAATATTTCCTTAAATTCACCACAACCACAGATATTGCCTTAGGCTTATTTATTGCATTATCTTGAATTTTGCATAGAATAACATTAAATAGAATAATGTTACTTTTATTCTCTGAGAATTAATTAAACTAATTTTATCTTTTTTGAGCTTCGTGTAAATGTTATGATAGTTTTTATATTATAATAAAACTTAGTATAATAAAGCTTTTACATTTTCTTAATTAGTTCCAAATTTAAAATCATAATTACTTTTTTTTAAATAATCATTTGTTGAAAAAAAGGAATTTGAAATAATTAGATTTAGAAACAAATTTCAGAATTAACGAAAGTATATAACTATTTTAATGCTGTTGGAATTTTCAAAAATATTAAGATAACTCTAACGTAATAAAAATTGATTCTGTAACTTTCTTTCCTTCAAAAATAAATTTATAAGCAAAGTTTCAAGTTTTATAAAATTACAAAAATTCGAAATCTCATTGAATTTCTATATCTATGAAAATGTCTTTTAAAAAGTTTTACGATTAAATAATTATAACACATTCCATAAATTGTTAAAATTTGAAAACACCTGCTAATATATATATATATATAATTATATAAACAGAAATTAAAAATTTCCGTTTCATTAATATAGTTAAGAGATTATCAATAAACTAATTAGATAATTTATATTAATAACTCCGAGTTTTTCAAAATTCAAAATGAATGCTAAGAAACAAAAAATTTTTTCAAATTTATTATATACAATACATAATGACTAATTTGTATACAGGAGAAAGAAAACTAAATATTTTAACCCAAAAGTTATATGAAAGAATGCCGATAGATGAAACTGTATTCTCTTTCCACATATTTTACTTTCCTCATCATGTTGCATTTCTGTAATATTAAAACTAATAATCAATAAATGTCTGAATTGAACTAGTTAAAATTAGTTGTGACAGCCACAATAAAATTTATCCATCAACAATGAAATAGAATTTTAATAGTGGTTATAACAAATATGTCTTGTCATTAGCTTTAATATTTCTTGTTTCCCAAAATCAACAATACACAAGTCAGATTACATTTATAAACAATAAATTTTTACATAATTGCTTAATTTATTTTAATTAATAAGTTTATTGCTTAATAAATTTTTGCATAATTAATTAATTATAAATAATTATTAAATATCTTTTAATAAATTTTTACTTAAAGCTTTTAGCATTTATATATTGTAATCATTCTACATAATTTTTGCTGTGTTAACAAGCGATTAAATATCATTTAATTTATCGTTAGACTTATAAAAAATTTGATGAAAAAATCTTTTTAATTTTTGCAAATAATTAGCAAAAATTATTCACTTAAATGCCATAAGTTAATTGAATTTTTTTTTGTGATTTACTTTTACACTTAATTTAAGATCCGGCAAAAAGGAGTTATTAATTTTATTAATTATTTATGTTAAAAATTTATTCATTTATTTATTATAATTTTTGGAAATTTTTTAATATTTATTTATACAAATATTTCAGTATAGTTATCTAAATTTTCAGCTCCAATAAACAATGATTACTTTATTAAAAAAAACATGCGCTACGTACAAAAATAAAAACATCAAATTTTAACCAAAAATTTTTTATAACTCTTCAAAAAGAAATTTTTACCATTTTTAAAGTTTGAGCAGTCTGTGATTATAATAAAGAAGAGAAATACTTTATCATGAAAACTCATTTGATTAAGGCAGGAAATTAAAGTTTCCGAAAAGTAAGTCTCTACATAATAAGGAAATTAAGTTTTGTGAGTATTAAAGATATTGCGTCTTATCACGAGAAAAAATGCAATTTTATAACTTGACCTCCTAGAAAAATTACTCATTAAAACATTGCTTTTTTTTATCACATCATTTGATGAATAGTTTCAACTTTAACTAGAGTTAAAATTATCGCACGAAGAAATTTCATATAATTTAAGATAAGAAATATTATTTGTTTCTTTGCATTGTTTTGTGCATTAGACGAATACTTTAAATACATCTGAAAATAAATTTTTCAAGAAAATGTAGGAAATGTATAGTAACATGATTGAGAAACATATTTTTATTGAAAATTAACAGGTAATATATTATTTATAGACAATATGCGATATCTCTAAAACAAATTGTATTTTCAATATATTAATAGTATTGTGAGTTGTTTTATAGAATTAGTTTTAAAAAAATCTTGGTTATTCTTGAATATGCAAATCCCTTGATCAGAAATGTGATATCTTCGGTCACATTCAAATTGGGTGATAAGTAAAATTTTTCTCACTACACAATTAGTAAATTTTAAAATAAAGTACAAAGTTTCTTTTAGAAAACATATAACTTTAAAAAATATATTAAAAAAATGTAAATAAATGAATGGCACTTTTAAAAAATGTAATGTAGCATTGTACATGTACTATGCTTAATGATTTCTGGTATGTCAGATAAATAACGGAAAATTAACTTGCTAAAACTCTTCAAGAATTTAATTTTGCATTTAAAATACTTAAGAGGCCTGCAATTTCTGTAGATTAATTATTCAATCCTTTCTATTAATGCAACCAAATAGCTTATTGGCATGAATAACCAAAGCAAGGATTCATTTTACGTTGGCATTCAGCTTTGTCTGGCGATGGTAGTGTTCAATTCAATACGTTTGGCGATTCTATTGGCGATTTGCGCTGATTTCAATCCGGTTAGGAAACATGTCCTTTTCATTATTATTGAATGCTTATCTTAACGGATTGTCTCTTTGAATTACAAATGAAAAGCATTGGTATTTAATGGGAATATTACAAACAATATAATTTCTGGACATAACTTTCATTTAACTGAAAATATGAAATAATTCGTGAAAGACATCTTATTGTAATATTCATTTTATTGATGATTCAATTTGTATTATGAAATATTACACAATTAGTTCATTGATGTGATATATTTTATCAAATTACTTTAGTTGTGAAATCTACTGGTTCTTAGTTGCAGATATTTACACAAATAATGGTATCGAGTAGGAACTAATATTTATTTATGCAGACCAAACATACAATAAGTGCTAGTTTCAAAAGTAACTCTAAACATATAACAAAAAATAGTAAGATGTTTTAATTATTCAAAAAGAACCTACCTTACAACACCATATTTGTAATTTTAATGACATGTCTCTGTTTTAAGCATTTTAATATGCTCCAAACAGTTAACTTATGCAGTCACATTCTAATCATGATGAAATAAAGATGTTCACCAATTGTTGTTGACAAATGTATTTTTCTAGTGATAAATTTACTGTTTAATCTAAATAATGTTTTTATTAGAAAATAATAAATAGACGTTAGTGTGTAATCAATAAAACATTAGAAAAAGTCGGCACAGATGCTGTATAATCAATCCATGATTCCAAATTCTGAATTTTTTGGCGATGAAGAAATGTTGCCAAGATGACGTATCGTGACGTGCACGATGACGTAAATACTAGGGTTACCAATATAGAATTTTTTGCATAATTCTTATAGGTCTCCAAATGTATGACGTAATAAAAACGAGTTGATGCATAAAAAATCCGCCAAAAAATCTCCAATCTCAAAAGTTGGCGTAATGGATTATATGGCGCCTGTGCCAAAAAGTCATTCAAAATGCTATAATCTGAGGAGAGTTTTCAGTTGTATGCTGCTCTTTGCGTTATGGCTTTTAACAAAACTTATTTTCATTCAATATATTAAGAAGCACAAATCCCTTTTTTTTATTGATCGAAACGTAAGAAACTGTCGTCTAATTATTATCAAATTGATGTACTTAAAGTGAGAAGGATTGGATTTATGGATATAAATTTTAATTATAGTTAAAATTGAGGTTTGGTAATATGTATCTAAATTTTTCGCGGCAATCGCATAGTTTCATTTTAACATTTGTGGTAAGGTTATTTTATACTATTACCTTAATGATTTGATTTCAATGGAGTTATAAAAATCCTGCAA
Source organism: Latrodectus elegans (assembly GCA_030067965.1). Lineage (NCBI taxonomy): Eukaryota > Metazoa > Arthropoda > Arachnida > Araneae > Theridiidae > Latrodectus > Latrodectus elegans. The sequence goes on from CM057816.1 coordinate 22,010,882, forward strand.
GATTTTTAGTTATTATTAATAATCTTACATTACTAATATGTTGTTATTAATAATTCTTACAAAATTATGAATTTTTTAAAATATAATTCTAAGTAACTGAATTAAGATTCAAAAATAAATAATATTTAAACATTCTACATTAACAAGGCTAAAACCAGCCTCTCAATAGTATTAAAATTGAATTAAATTCACTTTAAATAAAAGTCAGATAATTTATATATATATATATATATATATATATATATATATATATATATATATATATATATATATATATATATATATATATATATATATATATATATATATATATATATATATATATATATATATATATATATATAAATTATCTGACTTTTATTTAAAGTGAATTTAATTCAATTTTAATACTATTGAGAGGCTGGTTTTAGCCTTGTTAATGTAGAATGTTTAAATATTATTTATTTTTGAATCTTAATTCAGTGCTATATATATATATATATATATATATATATATATACACAGACAGACAGACAATTTATAATTTTTACAGAGAGTTTAATCAACCATAAAAACTAACTAATGCGTTGTTAAGAACTAATCCAAAATTTTATTTTTATTTTAATTTAATGAATAATATAAACGGAACTTAATAAATATATCCTTGAAAATCTAATTTTTTGTTATTATTAATACAATTTTTAACAGATCCTTTGGAAATAGCATATAAATTTTAGATGATAATAATAATAATAAATATTCATATTGATATTCATATTAATATAACAGACTAATCTCTATTAAAATACATATAAACATATATCTTAGCATTAGTTAAAAATGAATTTCTTAAAAAATTGTGAAATGAAGGGAATTTCCACAATGAAGATTCTGCCATGTATTTTGCACTGAAATAACTATTTTAAGTTGTGAAACAACTTTATTTCATTTTTATAAATTTTAGAAACAAAATTTAAGTGACTTCTCTAGAAAATTATAACTCTTAAAAAATGCTTGAAGTTTATTAAAATTTTTCAATTCAAAGTATTTTATTTATAGTTTCAGTTCCGTGTAAAATCGGGCACTCCTTAGTTTGGCGATACATATTGGCTATAAAATTCAATTACTGGTAACCCTATCTTTGAACAGCTTTTGTGTAGGGGCCATCTTGTTAATCATATCTTGGTATCAAAAAAATAACCAAAGAATCTAGGGGTACCCAACTGTAAACTTTTAAAAAAGTTACACTTTCTTTTCAATATTTTCGTAATTTGCATTGAAATGTTTCCACCAAATTATCAATATTTTTCATGGTTTCCATTTTCACAATCGATCTCCTTGATTTCATGCATTTAAATATTTTCATGGCATAAAAAATTTATAATGAGGTTTACTTTGCTTCTGAATGCTTAAAGATGCATAGCAACAATTTTCACCTTCTGAGCACTTTGCTATTCATTGTTAAAATCAATTATAATCAATTGTATTCTTTTATTAATTGACTGTGACTTATGTCTCAAAAGTTTCAGCAGCTTATTACACGAAAACTACTTTCGACTTATCCCAAATTATGGGATGATATTTTTTAAGATGTTTATATTAAAGTGATATTTTCTCACTAAATTTTAATAAAAGAATGTTTTTTATTATTCATACACATTGAGCAAGTAAATGCATATCGAAATTATTACTTTGATTTTAAATTTTTTTTTGAATAACTTGGCATTTAATTTAAATTTAATTGCTTTAATTTAAGCAAATCAAAATTAAATTTACAGCATGTTTTCTTATTAAATATATAAAAATTCTTATGAAAATTTATTCTAAAAATTGAGCCTAAGTAACATTTATTTAAATAATGAAAAATTTGAAATCACATAATACTATTTTCATTACTCCGTGAAAGTTAAATGATATGTTCCAAATTATCCATTATGGAGCTATCCACTAAAAAGAGACATTTCAGGGGATATATTTTACATCCGGGTGTGAATAGAAAGAATGAAGAAATACTGAACCATTTTCGTGTCAAAGTCTAAATTAGGAACACCTCTCCACTTAAGCATTGCAAGGACTACTAAAAGCGGAGGGCGAGAAAACGACTGTTTCTTCTACTCCTGACGACTCTTCATCTTCATTGTAATTCTGCTTAAGAGACCTTAATCCTGGCCAAAGACTGCCTGAACCTCAATAATGTCTCGCGTAAATGTTAACTCCATCAATATTTTACTCCTTTCTAGGCTAGGAACTCTTGGGTTTGACAAAGCGCCATTTTCAGGAAGTGTCGATAATCTTCTACTCTCTTTTATTCCAAAATGGCGAAAAAGGCCCACTGAAAATTTAAATCGGCGCCATTTGCACCCTTGCTAGCGTAGAAAGGTTGGATTTTAAATCTGCGATAGAAACCATTACGTTTGGTAATGATGGCAGTAATTCGATAAATGGACTAAGTAGCGATCAACAACTTCAATGACCATTTCGAACACAAAGAAATTCTAAAGAGGGGAAACTATGCGTGAAAGTATCGCTGAAATTTAACTAGTTGTTTTTGTGGAGGGTTCTTTTTCCTGCTCATTGTTAGTGATATAAATGTATAAAGTGCTGAATTTGTATGTGATCTTAGCGTGCAGACAACCTCAATTTAAGATCATTACACATTCGCTTGAAGTAGATGATTGAATGTTTTGAAAAAAAAAAACCTAATTTTTATGAAGCAGTTTTAAAATTTTAAATTCTTATGCTTATATAAAATGTACATTTAACTTTTGCAATTATAACCCTAACTTTATTTATTTTGTAACAAAAAAGATATATCCCTGCTTAGTTTCCTATGGATATGTCCACATAATTTTAAGGACTGGTGAAAGATGTATTGAAACATTGAACAAATATATATTTTAAGTTTTCTTAAGCTAAAGAGCATATACAATAATTTTACGCACTTTTATACTCCAAGTTTGATAGCAATATCTAATTTTTGGGGAATTTATTTCATTAATTGGTTTCTATTAACAAGTATTATAAAATAAACGTTTTCAATGACACGTTATCATATACAAGTGTAATTTCAATTCAAAACATTGACATTCAAAAAACATTCGGTAAAAAAAAAAGTTATTTCAATTGAAATTGGTTTAAAATGGGCCATTATTATCACTTTTTTGTCCTTAACATTTAAAATTTATATTCTTACTTTTTATTTTGTGTTTTTCCTAAATTATTAATATCCATTATCATACCATTTGTATTTATGCATACCATTTCCTTAATAGTTAAGATCATCATCAAATAAATCTATTTATCTCTATCTACATTTTGGAAAACTTTGCACACTTACTTTGTGCACAGCTTAAAGAAGTAAGGAATTTAGTTATTATTTAGATTATTTCATTAATTAATTTAAATTATTTATTATTTTCATGCCATGTTACATAACAAAAGAAAATAAAGAAATCATCCACACAGTTTAGAAAACACATCCCTAGATAAGACAAGTCCGTTATATAAGAAATTATATAATTTAAACCGGAACTTGAATGAAATTTCGTAGGTATCATTGCACAATTTTTCCTTAAAAGTAGAGCACCTTGAGTGTCTGGTGGTATCCAAATAGTATATATACAACGATCCATTGATGGTGATCTAATTTTTGGGGGTGTTCAACATTATATACTTGGTCTAGAGCTGCTGGCCAAAGGGAGTATGCAACAACAATAGCAGGGCACAATAATTAAACTTTCTATGAAGATGGTTGCAGCAAATAAGCCATTATTGATAAACAATATTTGAAGAATTAGTTATATTCACGTGGATAATATTTACACACACATATATATGCATGTTATCTCTTATTCTTAAAGTTCTTCGATATGTGTATAAGGAAGAGAGAAAGCAGCATATTTCATCTCACATGGACGTATTGTATCATAAAGAAATGAATATATTTTTCGTAAAAGAAAGAAATCATAGACAGATGGAGAAGGGCATTCTTTGAAATTCGAATACTAGGTTCAGCAGCTGGCTGGGAAGATAAATGTAATACTTTTCCAAAATAGAATGAACCTGCAATCCATAACCATATCCAAATGCGCCATCCTTTCCGATTTCCGAAATAGTGTTCACCATCTTTAACATCTCCCCGCGTTTGGGGCATAAAAAAAGGTGCATTGAAATGCAAACAGCGTGCTTCGGGAGTAAACGAAATCTGGTACTTGCAAAACTCCAGAGCGCGCGGGAACTCTGCATGAAGTTTCTGGGTCGCAAATACGGTTATTCGTATTCAACACCCTGTTCCGCAAAGCGACGCGGAAAAAATAAATGTACGAAGAAAATTTAATGCTCACCCTTCACCCACCCACAACAGATAACCCAAGACAAATTTCTAAGGTTTTACTTGTTTTCTCTATCGTTGAGAAACCCGTTAAGCAAGGGTTTGACTGTGGCGTCAGAAGTAAACGCCCTATTTAACAAGTTTCAGCACGCTGCTTTGCGTTGCCACTTCAGAAAATTTTATCTCGGAAAAAAAGAAGCCATTTTGTGGACCCGAAAATCGTCTGCTGGTAGAAAACGAGCACTAAGCCTAACAGATGAGTGCTGCTGAGGGAGTGATTTAGAAACATCGGATATTCAAGATTCCTCTCCAATTTTTTTTTTTTTTTTTCTTCTTCTTGGCTTACTCAAGAGTAAAAAGGAAGTAACGAGCTATTTTCTTGAGAAGGGATAGAACTTTACATGAAGTTAAAACTGAGAAGTAGGTTTTAGGAAACGAGGATTTATGCCGAACGGGTATGGCAACGCCACTTTCGTTCTTTTTTCTTCGTTTGTTTCCCTTTTGGAAATCGTGAGCCATTCATTGAGCTCTGAGTCAATGAGCCAAATCGAGACTGGTAGGCACAGAAAAGCGTGTTTGTTCCATAATCTTCTGTTGAAGGATTTAGACTAAATACCGAGATAGAAAACGATGAAAAAAGGAAGAATCGTCGCAGTCATCTTGAAATTTAGTACGTTGATTATACTTAAAATATGTAGTTGAAGTCCTGCTTTAGATCCCAAGTAACTTTCTGTAAATTCGAATACCTTGCAATAAAAATAGCTCAGATTTGCTGGTCTAAATAAAAATCTTTCTGACAGGCGATACTTTATTTTATTTCCCATTTTTATAAATTGCTGATATTGAGGTATTTGTGTTCCTTTTTTTAACAAATAATCTAGGAATATTACAAATGACAGCAGATTAAATAAAAGTTATGTATGTTTATTAATGAGAAAAATAGCATGTTTTCTAACAAACATTTCACATACGTGTCATAAAGGAATTTATGCCTATGTTAGCCAAGCAAAATTATGTAAGCTTTTTCTCTGTTTATTTTTATTTTCTTGGGATATGTTTATATTGAGTTTTTTAAGATCAATTTTAGTAGCTGAAAGCATTTATTCTTAAATAATATTTATATATTGATTGTATTATTTAATACATAACAAATGTTAGTGCATAAAAATAATTATTTAGATATAATTGGAAGAATTATGATATATATTTTTGTTTAACAAACACTTTTTTACCTGTAAAATGTAACATTTAAGTAAAAATGTAATAACATGCAAAATATTTACTGGACATGCAACTGCTTGTGTAATAACTTATGATTGTCTGTTTTCTGTAAAGAGTCAGTTTCGATATTTCTTAAATCCCCTTAAAACGTCTCATGTCATACTATGATTGCTTAATAGGGTTGTTCTTAACTAATCTGATTAATTCCATCGAAACAAATGATAGTATTATTTGTGTTCCATTGACTCACTATCAAAAGAAAACACAATTATCGCCAAATCAGAATTATTCTATCAATTTGGGCTGAGTTTTCTTCACATTTCTGTAAATTAAGAATAATGAATGGGTAACATCCCCTCCCTTCTTCATGTTTGTGCTGTTGGAGTCCTTCTTCTTGCAAACTGTTTCCCAATTATACTGGACTTAAAGACGCTTTATATCAGGGAAGACGTTGGCAGGCGTAGTTTAAAGAAAAAATTAAATTAAAAATTCACAACATTTTTCTTACAATAGTTAAAATGGAAAAAGAAATATTATTATTTGTCAATTATAATATGACCGAATGCCGCTCAACTTGTCTAGGGGTCAGCTTGCCTGACTGCGGATAGGGTGGTTCTGGGTTTGAATTCCAGTTCCGAGATGGATGTATTTTCTCTCTCTATCTATCCTGTCTTTGTCCTTTTCTTGTATAAATGAATTGTGAATGATTGCCTACTCTATAAATGAGTACCTATGACATGCGTGTACTGAGGATGTAGGACTCCACACCTAAGTATGGTTCAGTTGGAAAAGTGGAGCAGCGCACCCCATAATGCCAGCCTAGCTTGCACACGAAAATAACAACAATATGACCGAATAAGTTAAAAGTAACGCATTTACTAATAGAACATTTACTGCACCACTTCATTTGGTTACATTTGGCTGTTTTCCACATGATTTGGCTGTGCATCACGAGAGCCATGAAAGTTAGACGGTACTAGAATCTCATATTATTAAAACTAAAATAAACACTATCCTTTATTAAAGTATATTACCAATGTATATTAGGGATATATCAGCTTTATAATATATTTGGATTGAAATTTTGATACTAAGTTAATAAAAATGAACTTTTTGACAATAACCATGCAATTAATTTATTCGTAAAAAGTAATATTTGATGTGTTATTGTTAATCAATAATGATTATCTTAAAGTTTACAAATAAGTGATACTTAAAGTACTTTTAAGATTACATTTATAGCAGATCTGATTGCTATTGTTATATATGAAATTAACATTATTAGTTTTCAGTAGCTTAAAGACAATGTCAATATAGGATTTCTGATTATAAATATTGAAATTAATTAATGTGTAATTCATTAAAAATTTATTTTCCTATTAAAATAAATTATTAACTTTTGATTGCACTTGACATTACAATTCCTTGATTTCCCGTTTGTTTTACGTGGGTGTCATCAGCCAAAGATCGATGCATAATTAAATATTGTAATTAATTTCGAAAGGACGGGAACTATTCTTTAATAACGCTGATAGGAGAAAATGTTTATTTTTGACCTGAACTCATTACATTATAAAATAAAAGTAAAAAAAATTAATTAAAATAGAGCTATTGAAATAGAACTTTTAGAAACATCCATGACACAATCAATCAATGAAACAATCAAACAACGATTTAGATATGAGAAACGGAAATGTGGCTTAATGGAAATGGATTAGAAATGGTTCGATTAACGAAAAACTGAGAACATGCATGGATCGCAAAGACAATTAATTATTAAATGCTTCTTATATTTTCAAAATAAACATAAAATGTATCAAACTGTATAATATTAAACCTATTGTCTGAAGAAATGTATTAAAAGTGTTGCCGGTGAGAAAATAATTATGCAAAAGTTTATCAAACTCTAAGTAGTTGAAAATTTATTTAAAATTAACTAAGAGATGTGATTGATCATTTTAATAAACTTTTCTTGCTACACAAGAAGTAAATAACACAAAGCTTTAAAATCTGAAGCTCTTCTAAGCTCTGTTATAAATAGCAAATGTTAGGAAAGTAAAGTATCGCTGTACAGGGTTCCCCACGAAACTGTTCACCTTTAACACTATCTACCTCCCTACTTTCATAAGGTAAAAACTCAATTTAACACCCCATCCGACGATGCTGCGTGGTGAATTCCTTGCAAGTGGCGGCGGGAAAATGGCCTTAAGAGCACCTGAACTTCCGAATTCATTAAGCTTCTGGATGGGGAGTCATTAACCAATTTACGCATTAACTTCCACCAACACTGCTAACGATCGGAAACAAAGATGGGGGAGCACTCTTTTAATTACCCTTTTCCAATTAAGCGATTTTTATCGGAAAAATATTCCTTAGTCACCACCATGCTATTGGGTGGTGGTGGAAAAATAAATACACGGCCTGTTACCAGCAAACAGCTCATCGTCGCACCTTTTCTTCTCAGGAAACTTTTCCTTTTACCTCCAATTAAGATCAGTTTGGACAAAGATACCGAGTATCTTTGCAAAAGCTGATAGAAATCCCTATTCTTCACTGTTTCGTCAAGTCTGTATTCAGGTTTCTAGGATATTGTTCAACGACCAACAACAAAAACACAAATATATATATATATATATATATATATATATATATATATATATATATATATATATATATATATAATAGTAAATTTTTATGAAATTAATTAAATGCCAAATGAAGAATAATAAAGTGAAAACACAAAATATAGTAAACAACAAATGAAACGAAGTACCAACATGACAAGCTTTTTCAACGAGTGTTGACCAAAATACGGGTTTTCTTCACTGGCTCAAATTCAAGTTTTAGTGAACCAAATACACGCCAAAAACACACTAAAAATGTCAAGCTAATAATATCAAGGCAAAATAGAGGAATTAAATGTCAAGCTATAATATAAGCCAAAATATATTAAATTCAAAGTTGCACAAACACACTCTTAAGTTTATAGTAGTCAAAATCAAATCCAATATAAGTCAGTAAAAATTGAAAATAAATATAAATAGAGGAAACCACAAGTACATGAATTTTAAGACTAAGTGTAAACCAAATGCATAAATTAAAAGCCTAAGTGTAAACACCATTTGCAATTCAAGCTTCTTATAAGACCTTCAAGGCTTGGGCGACCCTTCTGTAGTTTTAAACTACATCTTACTTCACTCTTGTAAGCAATGATCTACCAGATTATTGTGGACATTTGTTCAAATGATAT